>CM029276.1:1597378-1727375 GCA_016920895.1 Vaccinium myrtillus
TAAAAGACAAACTTGTTATGGTTTTACCTGGATTAATTTTAAACAAACTTTTTCAAAAAATTGAAGGTTATTTTCACTTCTTATCGTCTATTGTGTACAAAAAGGGAAAATAAAGAAGATAAAACTAGTAGTACAAGAGAAAACTACAAAATAAAACTTTATTTTTCTTTTTGGGTTTAAAAAAGACCGGAAAGAAATAAATTATTGAAAAATTAAAGAAATTTCCAGAAAATTAATTAAGAAGGAAATAAGAAAAAATTGATCTGGTAAAGTTAAATAGTTTCTTTTTCCTTCCCAATTTGTATTTTCGTTTTGAGAAAGGAATCAAAAATTTAAAAAGCTTTCTCTTAAAAGCTAAAAATGATTTTCTTTTTTCTTTTTTCCTTCCCCATTTTTCTTTGCACTCATTTATTTAATTATTTTTCTCCTCTCGTCCATTCCTTCCTCTAATTTCAAACAAACCCAAATCTGGTAACATGGCCACCGTGAGATCAGAGCTGGCTTCTCCATACTAGTCTCTCTCTCTCTCTCCAACACCTGAATTGATGAATTAGGTTTTATTTGACCTACTCAATTCATCCTGAGTCTATTGATCTCCCACAACGGCTATTTCATCAAGTCCGTCAATTACAAAGGTTTACCTCAAACCCTCCCAAACTTATAATCTAAATGCACTTGCACTTGGGTGTAGTTTCATTCGCATGTATTGACTGAAATTTTCCTGAATTTCTTTGCTTAGGAAATGTTAAACCCTGTTGATGAATTGGGGACTTTTGAACAAGTTAGGTCTAGGATCTGATTGATTCAGTAAGCTATAGGTTACACTTAATTGTTGTCTTTGGATTCCTGCTTTATCCCATCTTTTGTTGATTATAAGAGAGTTGATTTACTGGAAAAGGCAGAAACTGGGTTATCAATTTTAGGTGTGCTACTAAGTAACTTTCAGTAGGATTCTGCGTTGCTGCTGCCTTTATTTGAACGAAGGATTTACGGAGAATGTAAATTGGATTGCTTAGGATTGACAATTCAAATCGTAAAATCCCCCGAGGCTTGATACTTCTCCATAAAATTCTGATCGGTTGTTTCTATTAGGAGAACGGCTGCCGTCCATAAGTCCCTTCTCAGTTTTGACCTCCATCATCGGTCTCTGGTTGTAGTTGGCCATCGACTGACCCCTCTGTCTTGCCGAGTCAATCCTCCTGCCAAATAATGTCGCATCCCTAGGCTGTTTGGAACCCTGACTTTCGTTTATCAAAGCCTGAAAGAGATGCTGCTGGTCATTTAAAGTCGAAGTCGCTGAAGCGAATCTAAAGGCCAAAGAGTGATCTTTGAACACCTTAAATTCTAGCCTGCCATCAATCCTAATCTCATAGTCGGAACTCACCCTCATCTACAAATGGTATCCTTTTCCTGATCCTTCAAAAAAAGCCTTCTTATGCTCCGTCATTACTAATCTAATCTCAATCTGCTTTTCCTCTTCACTAGTACCACCAGCTCATATTGCAGAGTTTGTTTATTTTTGTTCACGTCGTGGTCAGGTTGTTGTTTAAGCAAATAACCATTGTTGATTATTGAAATCTATGCAGCCTGATATCTGATTAATGCCAATGTTTTAAGATGATTTCTTTTGTTTACTCATTTCGTTGTTTCTGTCCCTCTACTCTTCTTGCTTTATCCTCATTTCTAGTTGACGGAAACAGCGCGTTGACTTCTTAGATGAAAACCCACGGTGGTACTCAATCGTGAACCAATGTCGGCAGAGGGAGTGGATGTTGGTGGGATGCTGGAAAATCATGCAGAAGAGGGTGTAAAACCTGATGAGCAGCTGAATGGCATGAACCAGGAAAGTAGTGAAATTACTGCCCAAGAGAATGGCCACCCATGTACTAGTGATACTCAAGAACATCTTGTACAAATGGTGGTTGATCTCAATTTCCAGAATGAGTACTTGAAGTCTCAGTTTGAGGGCTTGAAAAATCTCCACTCAGAATCTAGTGAGTCTAGCCAACCAAAATTGGCAAGCGAGCGAGATGGTGGGGGTTTTGAAGATGTGAAGGAGCTTCGTGAAAAGATTGAATCTTTGAGTAGAGAACTTCTGGAAGAAAAACAAACACGAGGTGCTGCAGAGGAGGCTTTAAAGCATCTTCGAGCTGTATATTCAGAGGCAGATGCAAAATCCCAAGAGCTTTCTGCCAAGCTTGTTGAAGGTCAGAGTTCCTTCTTTTCCTGTCTATCTTTTGGTAGATGTGTAGATAATTACTTTCTACTTTAGCTTCCTGCTTTGCATGCTGTGTGTCGCACCGAACTATAAGGATTGTAGTTGTGTGCCAGAATTGTTATGCCTACTGATATCCATTTTTGTTTAAACAAGAGTTTCTGGGGTGAATGTATTTCATTGTTTGTTATTGTAGCTCAACAAAAGCTGGATCAAGAAATAAAAGAGCGTGATGAGAAGTATTCAGAACTTGACTCCAAGTTTAACAGACTTCACAAACGAGCAAAACAGCGCATTCAAGAAGTTCAGAAGGTAAATATAATTTATGGAATTGGATTAGCTCTTTCTGATGCAAACTAAAACGCTCTCCCCTATAACTTGCACGTAGTCTGGGTCAGTGGGTATATAAAACACATTTAGAATTCAATTTCCTATTTTGACACTTTATATGCTTACTTAGTTTTGATTTCTGGTCACCCCTCTTACACTGGGTTTGGCAACCTGGAGTCCTAGATGCAATCTACAATCCTTGACTTTGAAATTCCTAGATTTTAAATTGCATGAGTAATACTATTGTGCCTTAGAGTCAGCTCCAGGGGTTGGTGCAGTGTTAGTTATCTGACAACAAGGGGCCTCAGGAAGCGTTTGGTCTAGGGGTCGACTTACCATCGTGCTATCAACTCAAGTGTTGGGCCAGTCCATATGGCGCTTTGCTTCGGTTTTAATTGGGGTCCCCCACTAGTGGACAATGGGATTGGTACCCCAAATTAATGGGTCCTTGGTCTGATATTGAGTTGTAAAAAATTTGTATCTTAAAGTTTCTAAGATCATTCTTGAAGTTAGATTGTTCGGTTTAAAAGTCGAAGAAAGATGTGATTTTGGTGTGAGTGTTGATTTTCATATCTTGTTGAGATTATATTCAGGAAAAAGATGATCTTGAGGCCCAGTTTCAAGATCTGAAGGAAAAAGCTGATCGAGCATCAGCACAACAATCGTCATTGCAGCAAGAGCTGGAGCGCACTCGGCAACAAGCAAATGATGCGCTGAAAGCAATTGACGTGGACAGGCAACAACTACGGAGTGCGAATAATAAGTACATCTCCGAATAGCTAGTTACTACCTATTTACATGAACTAAGAAACTGTATTCATTTATTATGTAGGTCTTTGTTTCAGAAGTTTACCCTTTTTAATTCTAGAACTTGACTCTCTATCCTTTTCAGTTGATTCTGCTTGTTTGTCCTGTACGTTATTAGTATCTGTGACTTGCATACAACCTCGTCCTATCATCTGCTAGTCCCAATCAACCTTTCCAGTTTCCACCTTAATCTAGCTCAACAATGTGAATAGTGATTCTGTGCATTTAACGTTTGTGTTTCTGGTATGTCTTGGTCTTGTACCAACTGCCTACCTCTCCGTTATTATCTTCTCCACTGTGGTAAACAATCAAAATTGCCAAATGTTTTGTATCTAAAATTTCCTGGACTTCGGCAAAAGAGTCCGCCAAAAAATCTGACAAGAAAATTAAGGTTCAAACTCAAAATGATCAAGGACGTAAAATTATGTCCTCTCCCTTGGATACGACACTTATTTATTGATATATGTTCATATTTACCTTTAAGTTTTTGCTCATTATCTTTTTCCGATTAAGAACATTTCCCCATTGTCATTGTGGCAATACCACGGTATGCAGACTTAGAGATAACATTGAAGAACTGCGGCGTTCGTTTGAACCGAAAGAGAATGCTCTTGAGACATTACAACAGTCACTTTTGGAGAAAGAGCAGGTAAGAAAGAAGTCTGAACATTTTCCAACTACTTTTGGTTCTTTTCTGATAAGTAGCACAGTATATCACTTTTTTTTTTTTTTTAAAAGGGCACAGTATGTCACTAAATGCGTGCTTATTGCGCAAAAGCCCTGTTTGTACTTCATGACTGAGTTTCTAATTCTTCAATTTGTCTTCGGATTGGAACATTTTGCCTTTAAAATGCTGTCGGGAATATTGTCTGTGTTTGTGCTTTTATGCATGCTAGAAAATCCTGCCTTATATTCACGCGTGTTTGCTCTTGTCCATCCAATAAGAACTTCAGATGTTTATGCGTATATGTATTTAAGAACTAAAGATACTTTTGAGAAAGATACAACAACAATAACATAACCCATCTAGTGCCCAATCATTGGGGGTATGGGCGGGGGATGACTGAAGATAGACCTAACCTAACCTTTGGCAATATGCACAAAGTGGCTACGCTAAGATTACCACTGAAATAGTGGCCCCCCTAAACCTCCAAGAACTGAGGAGCTATAGAGACGTTTTGCTGCAGAACCATGCCCCCAAATCAAAGCCGAAAGGCATCAGGGAAGACAGGTCTAGAGACCCAAATCAATTTCTATACTCATTACCATACTTCCTTCATTCATGGTCCAGAGCATCTCACTAATGAGTACAGAATACTTTTGAGAAGATGAACAGTGGAAATCACAGAGCAGGCAGTTGAACTGCTATTTCTCCTCCTTGATAGATCTTACTTATTATAAAATGTATCTATGAGCTGCTTTTAGAACCTAGAGTTAAAACATCTAACTCAACATTCAACGCCAATTGGCAATGGGGGCGAGGTCGCGCAGGCTCATATGGTAGATTTGGAGGTGATAAATAACCTATGTGGGAAAACCTCTAACACCTTGCATATGATGTATGTTATTGCATTTCTTTGCCTCGTAGTTCTGATGTCATGCATTGAGTTAAAACATACATCAAAACAGTTGTCAGTTAACCAGATATTCTCTTTCTCGTAGCTGAAGAGAATGTAAGAGATCTGCGAAAGTTTTTTCTATGGATTTACATTATCTTGTATATCACAGATGTTGGAAGACATGCGTGGGTTACTGCAAACAGCGGATGACAAAAAGCAAGCTGCTGTAGCTGAGCTCTCTGCTAAGCATCAGAAGGTAAAAATGCACAAAGATGCCTTCTCTATTTCTTTTTTCTGCTGTAGAGAATAGAATAGAAGAAGAAATTGACATCCTGTATTTTTGTTCTTTTTCAGCAAATTGAGAGTTTCGAAGCCCAACTAGCTGATGCATTAGCAGATAGAAGGAAAGCAGCCGAAACAATTTCCTCTTTGCAGGTAAGAGTGGTGTGAGCAGGAACATCGAATGAGCAGTGTCTCATTGCTCAAAATGATCACTTGGTTTTTCGCTCCTTCTACTACTGCCTCAAGTATACTTGCTCTTTGCAATGTTTCATTTCATTCTTGTCCTATATTCTTGTCCAGTGTTTCCAGATGATAACTTGGAAACAAGTGTAATAGAAGATATATTTGTGCAGGGCCTGATTGCTGAAAAAGAGTCTAAGATAGCAGAGATGGATGCAGCTTCAAGCGGCGAAGCAGCACGGTTTAGAGCTGCAATGGAAAGTGTAAAAGGAGAACTTATTCACCTGAAGCAAGAGCATGTATGAGTTTGTCTTTTCTGGCTCAAGTGACTATATAAATGGCGTAGTCAGATTTCCCTCAATGTTCTACAACTGATTCTGGTGGTAGACCATGATTTGAGTGTGTCGTCTCAGTTGAGAGATTTGATTAGTTGAAAGATTTTAGTTCCAGCAGCTTAGGGATGATCTTTCTTGGCGTGCCCATCTTATTTTCACTGTGTCCATGAAGAGTGGGACTCAATTCCGGCCATAACTCTGTTCACTTCGTTCAAAAACTTAACACCTGTCGTTATTTCACTTACAGAAATCTCTAGATATAAAGTAGGAGCTATTGTCATTTGCTATATATAGCAGCGATTTATGCTCTTTTACTGGGTATCCTTTATTTTCATCACTTCCCATTTTAGAATTCAGTTATCTGCCATTAGCATTGTCAGAAGGAACCATATGAAATGTTTTTCTCTGGCTCTGTTGTCCACTCAGACTAGAAGAAGGCTTGGTGAGCTTTTGACATTTATCTTTTTGGTTGCCACATGGTTTCTTGGACATGAAGCTTTGGACCCTTGAAGATTGGAACTTCTGTGTCATCTACTTGTCTATACGTACTCTTTAGGAAGTATACATTTTAGTCCTTTGTTATTTGGACAAATATACAGAGAGTTTGCGGAGAGAACTTTCTGTACCTTTTGATAGTAGTTTTCATATACCATAAAAACCGTGAAATAGAGCTGTTTTCCCCCTTGGGACATCCTTACAGATTCTAGCCATTAATTTATTTATTTATTTTATCTTTTATTTGTTCCTTTTGCAAATAATACCAACGAACCCCTTTCTGATCCATCCTCTATTCATCCATGCTGGCTGCGACAGTCTGCATATAATACCAATGCGGCCTCTTTCTGATCCACCCTGGCACCCTCTACTCTTCCGCGCTGGTTTTGACAGCACTGCTTATGGCTTTTCCTGGTTAAACTTTTAGTTCTGTTTGCCTGTGTTGCAGAGGGGAGTGGAATAGTTGTAGTGTACTAGACTCCAGAGGTTTAGAAAGTTAAAAATCAGCACCCCTTTGTTTTCGTATCTTTTGCTGTGTCTGCATGATTCAACCCGCAACCGAAATGTTCCTCTTCAAAGAGGGGTTGCTTATTTCACCTCCACGATGAGGTTTGCCGTGCTTCTCTTCAGTTTTTATGTTTCATAATAACCTGTATAATTGTCAGCATGAACCTTAGCCGTTTTGGTTTTTGAAGGTACATGGCTGTAATCGTAAAAAAATTACTAAGTATTTCCAGGTATTTAGCTAGTCTACCTTTGTAATTTTCTTTAAGCTTTTGATGCATTCAGGATAAAGAAAAGGAGAGTTGGCAAGGTACAACTCAGGCACTCAAAACAAAGTTGGAGGTTGCGGAGAGTAACTGCATACGTGTTGAAATTGAAGCAGCGAAGATGAGAAGTATTTTCATATCTTTTGCTGAACATGTTTTTGGCTTCTTGTTTTATGGAAATAAGGTTTTACAAATTAGTTACTTGCAGGTCAGCTGGAATTAGAATTGGCTGTGCAAGCTCAGATGCTAAGTACAAGAGATACTGAACTTAAGGCTGCAAAAGAGGAGGTATTTGATCCTTCCCATTGCTGCTCTCATTAACAGCAGAAAATGGAAACAGGGGATTACTATTGTAGGCTTGTAGCTATAGAAAATCTTTCTACTTTGGCTTAGCTGGATTCAGATTTTGCTACAGTATTCTGTTGCTCACATGATATTTACCTCTATTCTGTTATCTACTTATCTGTTTATGTGGCCCCTGATTAGATATCATTTTATTCGTAAGGAATGTATGGAGAAGGTTTCTTGTATTGTTCACTGAAACTACTTTATCTTCACAATACAACATAATACACAGGTACATACGCATACTAATGTGTGTGTGTGTGTGTGTGTGTGGAGGAGCCCTTGGTTTTGTTGTCATGAGCTGGTCCTCTCGCTCGTCAGCTCAGATTTTCCTCTCCCACAGAGGGGAGGTACTGTGTGAAGGTGCCTTCTCAACAACCTTCCCCATTGTTATACCCCAGTGAGAAAGGACGCTGTATCACCAATGCATTGTTAAGTGTCATATTGTGATTAATTTATCGCATCATTGACTCACAACAGTAGCTTATTGAGGATACAAAATTTTCCTTTGACCTTGGGGAATCTAAATTTAGAAAATGCACAATTTTGGACGTTAGAAATCACATGGTTCATGTATGGTAATTCCATCTCACTGGTTTATCTTGAACTGGATGTATTTCTCCCTTCTTCTTCTTTTTTTTTTTTTTTTCTGATATAGTAGTACATTCTCATTGAAAAAAAAAAAAAAAAAAAAAACTGAAGAAATTTTTCACGCTCTTGTAAGTTTTGTCTTATGGTCAATAATCTATTTCCAAATTTAGTTTCAGCAGTTTTATTCTAGTTGTGTTGCAGATTTGGTGAAGCACTTTTCTTTTCCCTAGTCTTCTTTTTATGTATCTTAATCTTTTATCTCTCCTTACATATCCTCCTCCAAATTTAATATCGTGCAGATCAACCACCTCGAGACAGAATTTGCTTCTTACAAGGTTCGAGCTCATGCACTCTTACAGAGAAAGGATGCAGAACTAGCAGCTGCTAGGGACAATGAACTACTCAAAGCGCAGGAGGAGGCACTAAAAGTAAATGCCTGTTGTTGCCCATGTTTTACAAATGGAAAATGACTTGTTCTGATTCTTTAGTGCATCGAATTTTCTGGCTACTGACGATGCTTTTTTTTCTTTCTTTTTTTAGGAGGCCGAGAAAGAAGTATTGTTGGTATCATCCGAAAGGGATAGGGCCCTTAAAGAGCTTCAGGACGCTCTTGCTAATCATGATAAAGAACTAGCTGCTAGGTACATTTTTGCTGAAAGTACCTCAGTATGTTTCACCCACACTAATCAAATCTATCAATTTTTGGATTTTTCCTTCTTTCTTATAGGAAATCTCCTCAAATTGGATTTTTACCGTTTACGGTAGATATAATCTTTTAATAATAGATAGGTATTACACCAGTCATTTATTTCATTTTGCATTTTTTTACATAACTAATCAATTTGGATTGTTTACAAGTCCTGGCTTTCTTTTATACATAATGATGTTGTTTTTACTCATAAAAGTTTGTTGAAGAAGTGTCGAGCAATACTTGACTTGTTACAATGCAATATTTATTTCAGAGATGAGGCTCTTAGCACCGCAGAGCAGCAAATAAAGAGCATGGAAACGAAGTTGAGTTCTGCTAATGCTCGATACCACTCAGAGAAAGAGTCATGGGAAATAAACCTTCAGAATTTGGAAGAAACTTGGCGATGTATTTCCTCCTGCTAAGTTTTTTTTTTTTTGTCTTTTTTGTCTTGGTTTCTTTTAATTGCTTTCATATTGGTGGCGGTTTGAAATTAGAATATGCTTTGAATCATACAGTGAGATGTGAAGCACTGAAGGCCCAAAAGGAAGTGACTCCTGATCCAGACATGCAAATAGAATTAGAAGACCTCAAACAACGGTACAAAAAATTGAAGGTATAGTTCGTGTTATATTTTCTTAGTTGGGTGAATTAGAAGTTAGAACATGTGTTTTGTGTTAAGTAATTTTCTGCTTGTAGGAAGAGCACAGTTCATTTCGCGATCTGGCTGATAAACTGATTGAGGAGAAGGATAAAGAGATCTCTAGACTTATAGATGACAATAAGAATCTTCATAAATCAGTACAATTGAGACCACTGGTATGCTGGCCTCTACATCTAAAGTACACCTAGTTATGTAAAGTGTGGCATTTTCTACTTGGAATGTTCAATACAGTGGGATTAATTGTCTCTATGGTAATAATCTCAGGCTGAGCGGGATTACAGTTACGCCACAGGTAGAAGACCTCGTCCACTCATATTTGATAGTATGAATTGGAGTTTTTTTTAGTCAATTTGGATGTTGGGTATCTCTTGTTGATATTGGTTTTACAGCCTTCCAGAAACAGGATGCAGCTGATTCAAGCACCTCAGCAGCTGAACAGCAGATTTTGGTATTAAGAATTCTTCTTTATAGATCTCACACTATTTTGATTGTTAATTTGTTAAATTTTATAATAGGATGTCATCTGCTGTTGATACGATGAGGTTTACAGTTCAACTTCTTGACGTTTCTACTTTTATGTTCTCTTTTTACTTCAAAAGAAAATCTGGACCATATCTTACTGGAATCTGACCAATATTTTTGTACTGTATGTATGTATTTGCCTGTATCCAGTTTTTTAAAGCCAGGAATATTTCCAATATGAAGTTAGAAATTCCATGGAATACTAGTATGTAGGGATGCAATGGCTTAGGACCATGGTTGTCGTAACTGGAAAGAGGATGGAATGCCAGCACGGTGTATCTAACGGTGCAGGAAGTATTTATATTGTCAGATTACGTGGAGAAATGGATAAGGATTATGAATAGTATCGGGGGGACAAAGGAACAGAAAATCCTAAAAATGAAACAAATTCTAGTGAAATGTGGCCCATGCACAACTCAATCTGAAGAACAAATTTTTTTTTTTTTTTCTATAAATGAGCCCACTTTTGTTGCAACGTATGTTGATATTTGATCAAGCTGCATATTTACTATTTTGGCCAAGACACCAAATAGTGATGGTTTTTTTAATTCATTTTCACCTTCCTGGTTTTCAGGTTTTGGCGAGGCAACAAGCTCAAAGGGAGGAACAGCTAGCACAATCACAGCGGCACATCCTTGCACTTCAAGTAAGTTACTCCCATTTGCAGTTTTTTCCCCCTTCCTTTCATTCCATTTTCCAGAGTAGATTTGATGTATTTGAGTGCAGGAGGAAATTGAGGAGCTTGAACGTGAAAATCGTCTCCACAGCCAACAGGTATGTGGGCGATCTGAATTTCTTTACATTTTTACTTGCATTTTATGTGAAGCACGCAGAACATAATTCCATGATTGATGTGCTATAGGATTTTCAGTTTTTAAGCTGTATGCACATAGTAGAAGCGATATGGTGAATGTCTGTCAAGAGGGGTGCCTGCTGTTCGGAATTTGAGTGTGTTTTTATCTTCTAGTAGTATTTAGTTCTTAATTCTTATCACAAGCATCGTGCATTATACTTGTCATGAAAGCTTTTTGCTTGCATGCAAACTGTGTGCCTTTGTCTTTTGTGTATTTCATAATTCAACCATCCTCCCAATTGTCATTATTGTTTTACGCTACTTGCTGTTTCCTGTGTCCATATATGGGCGTGTCTCGTTGCTTGTTTTGAGGGAGGATAGGATAAGAATGCACTTCATTTTTCTCCTATTCTGCTTAACATTGATTTGTAAAAACCATGGCTGCAGGAAGCGCTGCTGAAGGAAGAGCTCCGGAACATGGAAAGAATGAAAAAGAGGGAAGGAGTAGATATGACATATCTCAAAAACGTAATCGTTAAGCTTCTTCAAACAGGTATATTTTGAAATGTATTGGCTGTGAATTAGAAGCTTAACATGTTCATTTTCTCTTCAAAAGAAATGTCATTTTGCATTAGGAATTGCAGAACTCTCCCTGTTCTTGAAATATTTTTATGCTAATGGATAATATTCTGTTCAGGAGAAGTGGAGGCTTTGCTACCTGTGGTTGGAATGCTACTTCAATTTAGTCCTGAAGAGGTAAATTTCCTTTAATCTGTGGATGCTCCAATCCTGTTGCAAATCTGCACTTGTGACATCCTGTTGCAAATCTGCACTTGTGAGTGATTATTAATTTACTATGATGACGCGACTAAATAGTGCATGTGACAAATTATGAGTAGTATTTCCGGGGTCTGGGTCAATGGGCTTATGAGGCCATGTCCTTGTTTTACCTTCATGCAAGCTTAAATACTGGCTATATGTTTAAAGATGTCTTAAAATACCTTCATGCTTGTCAAGAATTTTTCAAGCACTAAGCACTTGGTCATAATTACAACATAAAGTGGATACCAGAAAACTTTCTTGACCATTCCTTTCCCTTGAACAACCTTTCGGATATAAGTGAAAACTGAGATATTTGTTATATACTTGCTCTTTTATGCAGTAAATCTTTTTTTCCATAGCAAGATCTTCTTGTTTCCTTGTAAAGCATACAACAGAGAACGAAAACTCCTACTTCATTTTTTTTCCCCTAGCGTTTCCCTGTACAAATTAAACTAGAGGTAACAATAACTTTTAACAACCTCATTGAGGTTTCAAGTTTCAACTAGCCACTAAAGCACCTGCACTGAATTTGGAAACGCAGATCCAGAAATGTCAACAAGCATACCGCAGTTCAAGAGAGGTCCCACCAAGCCCAGCAAGTGACACTTCGAGTTCCGGCCTCTCTCTTTTCCCTAGATTTTCATTTACTTGACTGCAGAAAAATGGTGAAGGAAATTCTTCTGTTCTGGGAACCACAGTCTTCACTTAAATCCATCGGCAACAATCTTGGGTTCTTCTCCCACAAACTCGGAAGCAGAGGTGGGTGTCACTGTGATTCTTATATTCTTTTTGTAACGATATTACATTGTATTTACAGTTGTTGAGAAATTGTAAAGGAACTGATACGATAGGAATTGAAACACCACTTCAATCAAGATGAATACCACGGGGCTCTGTATTTGCTTTCGGGTGTACTGTACTGGCTCCAGAGGATTTCTTTCTTCTTCTTTTCTGTTTTAGCTTTTTACCCATTCTTTATTTGTGGGAATAGAGGAAAAGGATAGCATTTTCTTTGAAAAAGAAGATCAATAAAATATCTTGTTGCGAGTACTTGCAGTAATACTTTTCCCATTTTCATAGTACCAATATTTTTTGACATATCTGGGTTATCTTGTTTCAGCTAATAAGGGGAGCTTTGACCGTATGGCCTAAGGGCAAAGTAACAAAGTTGACTACAAATACAATTTTAAAACACAATTACGCATGCAACAATGCATGGAGTCGTTGGATGCATGTGGACCTATATGTATTGAACTGTCCGTAATTGTGGACAAATTCAAAGCTGAACCAGTAACCACCCCTCCTTTGCCTACCCCTTCGTCACAACAATGAACAATCTCATTTTTAAGACACTTGCAACAAGTTACACATGTCATAAATTTGTTTAATTTCAAGAGCCGCAGAAAGTGGTGATCTTAAATTTTAAAAAAAAAAAAAAAAAAAAACTCAGAACAGAAGATTGAGCAAGGGACAATTTAGAGTGGCAATTATATTTTATTTTATTTTATTTATTTATTTATTATCTGGGATTTAGAGAGGCAACTGAACTTGTACACCAAGTTTCAGATCCAAAAGATTTTTCTAACACGTTTACCAATTGCTTTTGTCAATCTCATAATGCGACATGAGAGTTGGTGGGTTGGTGGATGATGTGTAAGTTGTGGACCTGTGGTAGCAAAATGGTCTTCTCCTTCTTTACTATTCTATCCGTCCCAATAAATATACTAGTATTTCGAAACTGTCCACAGAATTGTCTATATTTTTTTTTTTTTTTTTAATCTTATTTGTATATTTCAATTAATTTCATTAACCAAAATTTTAAAGATAAAATATACTATAAATTGTGAAATACATGCAATTTTTTAAATAATATTCCAGAAGAAGAAACGAGCAATTTAGGACCGATGGAGTCTATTTTTCTATGTCTGAGGGGAAGAGAATAAAAAACTTAAAAGAATCACTTTAACATAACACTACTTTTCTAGTATGTCAGAGGGGAAAAGAATCTCAAACTTAAAGCATCACTTTAACATAACACTACTACATGTCCGTAAAATCAAACACAATACACAGTACACAATACACAATACTTCAGAAATAGCCGAGCCCTAAGGGTTACAACACTTGGTTTCTGGGTTTGTTCACTGCTCAATTGACTAGGATTTGATTCCTGAATCAAATTGCGAAAAAATAATTTTTTGTGAATCCTCTAGTCTCCGGCGTGAATGACTTATCTTTCACAGGACTGGACTGTCTTGACCTTCGAAAAATAAAATTCAAGAAATACTAGCAAAAGTAGCCAACTATTTAAGCTAGCCATTCAACTATTCCCTTTTTTGCAATGCCAATTGCCAATAGATATCACCAAAGCATGAGAAAATGAACGAGAAACAGGGTTTGTTCAGCAAGAAGGCGAAGACTTTCTCTTCCCACTTGTTTGCCATATGAAGGGGACGGGTGGCTGGTTTACCAACTTTTGCAATTGCCAAAAAATACAATAAAGTTTCTCTTCAAAACCTGTCATTATTCAAATTACTCCATGATTTTGGGCAGTACGTGGTGATGCCTCAAGACTATGGCACAATTACTCTCAACAAATATACCTCCAACAAGAAAATAAGACTGAGCTAGGACTCATTTGCTTGATATTAATCATAACCATCCAGTCAAAAATCACTCTAAATTCTTCACAGGGGATAACCATTCACATACAAGGCTACAAGCCCAATAACAATAAGAGAGGGTACCAATATAGCATAAAAAATTAAAAAGCATGAAATCAACCAAACAAAACAAAATTGCTAACATTATTCTGTTATTGGACATGAAGCTCTTACATTAGCTCATACAAGAAAATCAAACTGAGCTAGGGACCCATTTGCTACCAACATCATACTAGATTCTTCTCACTGGAGACTTTAACCTTAATATTCCAATAGAAGCCCAAAAACAATCTAAAAGGTAACCAACATAGAACAACAAACATGAAATGGAAAGAAACAAAACCAAATGCTACAGTATCTCCACCAGAAGATCAAACTCAACCATGCCTTGCCTGGAAATCTTTCATGAAAGCAACCAACTTCTCAACCCCAGCCAAAGGCATAGCATTGTAAATCGAAGCTCGAACTCCCCCAACCGACCTATGCCCCTTGAGCTGCAGCATCTTCTCCTTCGCCGCCTCCTTGATAAACTCTCCCTCCAACTCGGACTTCTCTAGCGTAAACGGAACATTCATCAACGACCTAACGGATTTCTCAACCGGGCACCTATAAAAGCCCTTACTCTCGTCAATCGCGTCGTAAAGCATCTTCCCCTTCTTAATATTCTTCTTCTCAACCTCAACCAAACCCCCCTGTGCCAACAAATCCTCAAACACCAATCCACACATGTAAATCCCAAAACAAGGTGGAGTGTTGTACAAAGAATTGTTATCAGCATGGATCTTGTAATCCAGCATCACAGGAGTAATCTCCTGAGCATTTCCAATCAAATCTTTCCTAACTATCACAATTGTCACCCCAGAAGGACCAACATTCTTCTGGGCACCCGCGTAGATCAACCCGAATTTACTCACATCCACTGGCTTCGAACAAAAATTCGATGACATATCAGCAACCAACAATCCAGCTCTGTTTCTCGGTGTCGGGTAATCCTTAAATTCCACCCCATGAATAGTCTCATTCGCGCATATATGCAAATATTTAGCATCTGGGTTTTGTTCCAAATCATCAAAAGATGGAATCTTTGTATACTTTTCAGGTTTCCCAGACCAAATCACATTAGGCTTACAATACTTGACAGATTCTTTAAAAGCCTTATCGCCCCAAGACCCAGTGACAACAAAATCAACAGCGTCATTTGGGGTGCACAGGTTTAATGGAATGGCGGCGAATTGGGTGGTGGCGCCGCCTTGTAAGAACAAAACGTCGTAATCTGAAGGTATGTTTAAAAGGGCACGCAGATCCGATTCAGCTTTTTGGATTATGGAAAGGAAATCTTTACCTCTGTGGCTCATTTCCATCACGCTCATACCTGTTCCACGCCAGTTGTAGAGCTCTGACTGGGCCTTCAAGAGCACGCTTTCCGGCAAGATTGCTGGGCCGGCGGCGAAGTTGAAGACCCGATCTTGGCCCCCGTCGACGGAGGTGGGAGCGGCGGCGCGATCTTGGACTTGGGCTGATGCGGAGCAGGTGATCGAGATGGGTTTTTTTGGGCCCAAAGAGTGGTTGATTGGGAACGAATTGATTTGGGTATTGATGGGAAATGAATTAATTTGGGTTTTGGTGAGGATCCGATTAGGGTTTTTGAGGAGGAGGGAATTTGGGGAAGTTGTTGACATAGCCATGGTGCTGGGTTTTTCTGGGTGTGGAGAAGGTGAATCTCTCTCTAGCTTTCTCTCTCTAGTTTTCTCTCTCTCGAGTGGAAGAGGGAGGTTGGTAGTGAGGAGATCTGTGAGTTTGGAGGCTATGGTGGTGGAGGAGAGTATATGTAGGGAATCTATAGGTGGAAAGGGAAAAGAGGGAAATGGTGGTTTGAAGGGCGAAGGCATTGGAGGACGACGTCGTTTGGTGGTTGGTATGCTTTCTTTTTTCTTTTTTATTTTTGCCAACACTGTATATATCTTAGGGCTGGGATTTGAAGCGTCTCCGCAGATTCAAACCCCAGACTTCTGTTATGAAAGTTAAGAGGTATAATTGGATGGATAATTCTAAAATCAGCTCATTGGGCTGACATTTAGGCTTAAAAAGTATTTTGAGATGTGTAAAAAGTGTATAGAAATGTGTGAAAATGTATAGAACAGTGAAAAAAAATATACTCCATTGGAACTTGTTTTTTTGTTTGTTTTCTTGTTGCCTTATTGTCAGTCAATTGGGCTGACAATAGGAAAACTGTATTGACAGTGGCAGAGCTACATTGGGGCCGGGGGTGGCCCAGCTCCTCCTGATCCCTATTTTGGAGTATATTTTACATATTTTTTTTAGATATTCGTAAAAAAAATTATACAATTTTGAAAATAATAAAAAGGAAGAATAATTTTTATTTCGAGAACACTAAATTTTGGTGAATGATACCGTGCGATAATGATATTGCATTCGTCGAGTGATATGATAACAAAAAAAAAATACTCGTGATTAATATTTTAATTTATCAAAACCATCTCAGTAAAACTCGAATGACTTGATTTAGTCTTGAAAAAATTATTACACGAAGATTTCTTTTATAATCCGGCCTCCTCCGACTTCGATTTCTAGCTCCGCCAGTGTATATAGAAATATGTAAAAGTGTATAAAAAAAATAACAAAAGTACAATGAAGTGTGTATTTTTTTTGTGCTTTTTTTTTTTAATCTTATTGTTTGCCATGGGAAAGGAACTAGTGAAATACTCAGTGGAGCGGCCGGAGGGTTTGCCCTCGTAATGATCAAAAAGTAGGAAAGAAAATGGTGAAAATGAAATAATGGCGGCGCCACATCTGCTTATCCCGGACCCTGCTGGGGTACAGAAAAAACGGTACAGAAAATGTACAAATCGCGTTCGGGGACCCACTTTTGGGTCTCACACGAGTGATCCGAACCGTTCATTTTTCTTAAAACATTTTTCCGACTGGGCCCACAAAAAATCAGCTCAATCGGACGGTTAGAAGTGCTTGAACCAAAGTCCCACCGTTTCAAATCAAAAGTAACGGTGGGACTTTGGTTCAAGCACTTCTAACCGTCCGATTGAGCTGATTTTTTTTAGGCCCAGTCGGAAAAATGTTTTAAGAAAAATGAACGGTTCAGATCACTCGTATGGGACCCAAAAGTGGATCCCCGAACGCAATTTGTACATTTTCTATACAAGTTTTTCTGTACGCCCAGGTTTATCCGTATATCCCCCATTGTTTCACTTTACAAGCCAAACATTTCTTTAACCCAAAATGTTATGGGTACTTACCATTGGTGTATGGATTGTGATTATGAATTATGAACATAGTGTTCGTCCCATTAAACAACTCGAGTCATTCATTAATTTTGAAAATAATTTTTGAGTGGGTCCATAAAAATTGAACTGGATATTTGCAAGTGTTTGATTCATCTTTCAATATTTCATTTCTAAGTTAGAATCTCACATCTGAATGAAAATTAGAAATATTGGATCAAACACTTATAAATACTCAGTTTGCTAATATTTTTAAAATGCCTCTCAAAAAATTGTACAGTTAAAATTAATGAACAACTTGAATCATTTATCATTTATGTGAAATTTCGGAGCGCAATCTACACACTATCAATAGATAATCAGTACTACCATGGTTAGTACCCATAGTCGGTGTCCTTCGTTACCCATTAGTCATTACCTAAAGTGTCATAAATTTACAAGGGTCCTTCTAAATAACGCAAGAACAAGACACAAAAATGCACACTACATTGTATTTTTGTCACGTTTCTATATATTTTCACGTATTCTAATACACTTTTCTAACATTTTAATACGTTTTTTTAACCTTAACGATAGCCCAGTGAGCTTATTATAGAATTTTCCAATTTACAAACTACATGCATGGAACAATTGACAGTTTGACGCACGCAACTACGCATCAAATTACATCAACAAGACAACAAAACAATGTGAGAAGAAAAACAAATACAAACAAGAGAGAACTGAAGAAAGGACTTTCTTAGTTGAACTTCTTGTGTCTTCAAGTCTCTTGAATTAAAGCTATAAGCAAAAGGAAGAAGTAATGCAAGTTGGAAGACGAACTTCGACATATCCTTCAAGCATTTGTATGACCATATTCATTGTAGGCCGATTTGAAGGACTCTCTTGTACACAACATAGAGCTGTCTTGACCCATCTGCGCAACGTCGCCATATCTCTCATCGCTGCCTCTTCATTGTCCACCAATTCATCTAGTCTCCTTTCCTTGTAGCAGTCATAAGCCCAATCGGTTAGTACTACTCTTTCATCCTCAAAATCAATTTCCACGCTCCTTCGACAGCAAATGATCTCTAGCAACATGACACCGAAACTGTAGACGTCCACTTTGACTGTCACCGGTGCTCTTCTGAACCATTCAGGAGCGACGTATCCTCTTGTTCCTCTTATCCCAGTTTGAGTTCGTGTCTGATTAAGCGCTAATGACTTTGCCAATCCAAAGTCGGAGATTCGAGCTGTGAAATATTCATCGAGGAGAATGTTTTGAGGTTTTATGTCACAGTGGATGATTGGGGTACTGCATTCCTCATGTAAGTACACTAACCCTCTTGCAATTCCCAAGGCTAGTTGAGTCCTTTGATACCAATCGGGTCTTGGAGTTTGGCCGAAAAGGAAATCGGATAAACTACCATTGCTCATGAACTCATATACAAGCATCCGGTTAGGCCCCTCGTTGCAGTATCCAAGCAATTGGACTAAATTCCTGTGATGGGTTTTCCCAATCGCACTCACTTCAGCGTTGAATTCCCTCTCTCCATCTTTAACCAGCTTCTCCAACACCTTGACAGCAACTTGAATCTTTGAACCGGTTGGCAATACACCTTTGTATACTGTGCCAAAAGAACCGCTTCCCAAGTCTTCCTTGAACCCGTCTGTCGCTTCTTTGAGTTGTTTGAAAGTGAAAATCCGCAAATTTGTAGTATTCGGGAAATCAGAACCATGTACTACCAACTTTTCTAATTTTTTCCTTTCCCTTAAGATTACCACTAGAGAAATTATTGCAGCGAGCAATACAACGTTGAATAGCCCAGAGCTACCAGATATAAGTGTCCACATGAGATTTTGATTTTCTTTCTTTGAGTCGGGCTTGGGAGCAGTACCTGTTGGATCAGGTGCTAACCCAACGGTAGCTTTCCTCACCTTGATGATAGCTACTACAGGGTTCAACCTCCCATTAGTCAGCGGTAACCTCTTCTTATAACATGTGTTGTCCCTAGAAAATATGGCAACAGCACACAAACAATCATGCAAACAAGACTGTTCGCACTGAGTTTGATTGTAAGGTTGCAAAGTTTCATATTCTCCCGTAGGCCAATCGACGTTCTTCATTGTCTTTAATTCATACAAGTCTTCTTGGTTTCTAGAACCACTGCCATCGTCTACTCCACAACCTAGAGTGAAATTCGGTTTGCAGCCACCAAGTTTGTTATTTGGATCCATTAGAGAATACCCTTCTGGGCATTGGCAACTAGGAGTGTATGGAGGGCCATCCTTTCCCATGCAGTAGCTATTGAACCCACATGCACCACTACCAACTGGGTTTGATAGCTCACATATGTTGTCAGGGATGCCTCTACCAATATACCAAATCCGGTCACCATCGGAACTCCTGGGAAAAGAATATTGACGGAAAACACCATCATTATCCAGTGTTGCGCGGAGGTAACTGGAGGTGTAACCATTCGGAGCAGGAGTGTTCCATAGTTGCACAGTATCTCCATTCCCTCGCACTATATAAATATCATCTTGATTGAAAACCAGTTCAACCCCGGATTCAGAAGAATTACCGGTAGTGGAAGCTGTTCCACTACCGTAATAAGAGTTATAACGGTATTCACTTGGCCAGGCGATAGGATTGAGCTCGAGGTTCCCCTCAGCGGTGAGGCGAAGCTCAAACCTTCCTCTTGAGTAGTTGGTTTCAGTCAGTCTAGAATACAACATGCCACCCCTTGGCAATGTTTGATTTGGCAGGATGGTGTCTGTAGGGTAATCGAAACTCTGCCACGCATAAAAATCGTTACTCGTACCAGTTGAAAAAAGCACAAAGTTGCCGGTATCAAGCATGCTGCCGTAGGATATAGCCGCGGTTGCGTGGGTGGGTTGGGCATTCCATATTGTTTCGCCTTGAGGGCTAGTTAGAGTGAGCCCATCTGCTGAGAGATCAACCTTTGATCCAGTTAGAACCGGAGTCAACGTATTTGCATGCCACACGATAGTTTTGATCGGCAATATGTCGAACCAGATAGCAAGCAAGAAGATGCCTGCATCGTCAACTTGGCGGAATCCAAAGGCGAAATCCCCGGAAGGCGATTTCCATGAGGAACTGTTATCTGTAGTACTGGCGGAAAGTGACGAGTTCAAAGCTATGGTGGAAGCACCGGATAAGGGCAGAAAAGGCAGAAGAGATAGGAATATTAGTAGATTAGGGATGGGAGAAGATGCCATTGAAGATGCTGCTCCAACTGCATAGAAGATTTACAAATTGAAATTACAATACCATATACAATCAAAAGCTCGGAGATTAAAAAAAAAAAAAACAGAAGCTCGATCAGAAGGTAACCTTAACTACGTACAATGATGTGTAGAGGGATGGAGTCAAGAATTTCACTACACATGCAAGGACGAATTTTTTTCTCAAAATACTTTATAGGGGCAAGCCTAAATAATTCATAGAAAAAATTTTGTTTTTCTATATAATACTAGAGATTTTTTTTTTCCTTGCAGGAGCAACCGCCTCTACCCCCCCCACCCCCTGGCTCCATCCCCAGTAAGGGTGCTAATCAAGCTCAACAAGCACAATATTATTTAGACTTGGGTTGACTCCTTATTACATGTGTTCAAACTTGGCTTAAGCTTGAATTTTTTTTTTTAGAATAATAGTTCGAGCTTGGCTCACGTTTGAAGTTTTGTGTTCATGATAAGCTTGGCTTGGCTTGTGAAATATGCACGTCAATCTCAAGATTTCAAGCCCGGACTTATAATTGTGAAGTCTTCAAGCTTGAGTTTAAGCTTAAGCTCATGAAGTTCCAAAATGAAATGGGCTAATTTATAGCCAGAAGCCCAAAATTTCTTTATATTATTGAAGAAGTTTCCAATTTCATTACAAAACTATTGGAAGCGTAGTGGTGAAAATATCTTAATTGAAGTCTTATCTCTTATTTGTAAATTGACCCCTACCTGTAGAATATTTACGAAATGGCACTTTGTTTAATTATGAGCCTGTCGAGCCAAAACACCTATATGCTTAAGCTTCACTTGAATTCATTAACAAACAATAAAAAGTGATTAAGCTTGGCTTATATTCTTTTTGAATGATCTTGAACAAGCCAAAAGTCGAGCTAAACTCGAGCCAAGCTCAAACTGTTTGGTTCGTTTAGCCGCCCTAACGATGTTACACAAGTACAAGCAACGTTAGAGGTCTTTTTCATACTTCAGAAATTGCAATCGGCCACATTAATATTAGTTACTCGCATCGAAATTTTATTGTTGAATATCCTTACTAGCATTAATGATAATTAAGAGGAAACAACTCAAAAGACCGTATCAAAAATTTGGGGAAAAGGTAGGCCAAAAGAAAGTTTTATAGCAAGATATCTATTTCCATGCTTTTGACCAAAAGACCGAATCAAAAAGTCGCAAAAAAAGTTAGGCCAAAGAGAGCTTAATAGCAGCATATATTTTTACATGCTTTTGATGTGAGGTTGTGTGCGTAGAACACATATAAGTCTATGTGTGTGGTTTGGTGAATTTAGGTGCATGGACCAAATATGACTTAGCTAAATCAAAAGATAGCAATATTATTCCCTCTTCCTGCCACATCCTTTGTCCCTCCTTTGTCCCTCTTGGAGATATTGGGCCATGAACAGAGCGTATTGGCCATGGATTTGGGGATAAATATCGTTCAAAACATTCTATTGAAAAAAAGAACGTTTGGTGGAGATGGCAATGGCGCGGATTGGGAACGGATTTGATCATCCTCGCCCCTGATCTCCGGATCTACTATCAGCCTCCATTACCGACCCGTTCCCCGGACGAGGAATCACCTCCACTCTTCATCCCCTCTCCTAACGGGGATCAAGAATCCCCACCCCGATCCGAAAGTTGCCTAACCAAAAAATTAAAAAATACAAGGTTTTTTTCCCCAGTAAAACATACCTGATATCTAAGCCAAATATGAAAAACATGGCAACAGATTTTAAATTTTCAACAAAATCCAAACCAACTAAATAAAATTACACAGTCATACATTAATAAACCTAGATTTGTCACCGTGGTTGAATATATATACTTTGGATACATTGGTAATATAAGTTGTTGTAGAGCAAACATGTAAATAACATACTTAACCTACAGAACAGGGCGGGGCGGAGAAAGGGGATCGGGGTGGAGACCATATCGGAGGAGGTATGTGGAACCACCTCCGACCCGTTCCAAACGTTTTTTAAGTTTTACCTCCAAATTTTATTTGATCCCCCAAAAATCCCTCAAACTCCAATCCGAATGGAGCGAATAACGGATCGGATCAAATTGGATGTAATTGCCATCTAATGGTTAGCAATGTGCAACTTTTATAGCACAATCCTTATCACCCGTTGTCTGTGTTATGGTCCTTATGGATGATACATATTGGTAATGGACAGACAACAAAAAAGAAACTCATTAAGGCAACACAGTCATATTACTACTAGATGCTAATGTCTAAAGGTACGTCGGATCTTAATGTACTTAGTATCAACTTAAATACTAACCTGTATACCGGCATACCGACCCTGACCTAAAGCCCAAGGTGTCTGGCCTATAGGCCCACCAAAGTTGGCTATTTTTAAGGACCCCATGTGTAGTAGTCATATGTATATATGTACCCATAAATAACCCATCAGCCCGCCTTAACTTAAATGTAAAGGCCCAATCAACACCCAATCAAAGTAGGTAAATACCCAATCAAAGTAGGCCCAAAAACAACCCACCAACCCACCTTAATTTAACTTGGAATCAGCTTAATGACTGGCTTTCTTTAATATGAGTGGAAATGTTTATGCTAAGTTTGTCCGCTTTACCTTTTTTCCATGATTTTTTTTTTCTCCTGCATAGATAGGACAAAGGAAGACTAGGGAAATAGGGAAAGTTTGGGAAAATTTTATATTGCTTGGGAATAATGAGACCATCTCTAATAATTAATTTATGGTCTTAGACTCTTAATAACCAGATAATGTTGGGCATTTTGCAGATTTTTATTTCAGCATGCCTCTTAAAAAGTATATGTCTAGATCTAAAAAAAGAAAAAGAAAGAAATAAATCATGCGGCTACGTTTATTGGATCAAGTTGATTTTTTTTATAAACAATTAATATACCATGTCTACAAAATAAACGATTTCTATCATCAAATTAAATAAGACTCGTGATAGGTTTGGCCACAGGCCAGTGACCCTAACAATATCGTTCAAAACCGACTCTAAGAATTTTGGCCGCTCTGTTTTATAATACAGATGGAGAAACTTACCTTTACATGTAGACATTCTAGGGAAAATAAGCTGACAACCTCTTTTCACCGTACGTTTTCTGAAATGTTCATTTGTGTGTATCGATCAGACTAATATCCATCACCCTCTCAAGCTGGCCTCCACATGTGGTAAATTAGCCAAAATGAAAATATCCATCACCAATGGCATGCTGATTGACAAGAGTCAACAATGCATTTCGTGATAGAGAGATGAAAGTGATAGAGGCACGAAACAAGTATGCTAGATATAGAGGGGAGGTGACATTCCTTGGAGACTGGGAGTAATATTTTCGTTTGCTAGGGAAGAAGACTTGGAAAAGAAAGCCCTTGAAGACTTGGAAGTCCTACGCGTTTCAAAAGTAGACTTAGAACCAAAGGACTAAAAGACTGAAGACTCTCTACTGTACAACATTGGAATTTAATAGCGCCAATTATGGATAGCGATTTTATATACATTCGCTTTCACACATTCTTAGCGCATTCTTATGAGGAGAATCAAAATTTTCATCAAATTTAACTTCAAAAATACATTTTATAAATTAACAAGTCACTTTATCAAAAATTCACAAAATCAGACTCTCTATTTTAACTTTATTATATTAAATAGAGGTGGCAATTTCTAACCCAACCCATGAACCCATCCAAATCCACCCACTCAAAACCCAACTCAACCCACTCATATTAAAATATGGGTTATAAATGGGTGAACCCATATTAACCCATATATACATGGGTTTATGTGGGTTCAAAATGGGTTGTACCCAAAATTAAAAAGTTATTTTCCACTTCTCTTTTTCTCACCAAAACCCGAACTTTCCATAGCCAAAAGCAACCGACTTTTTTTTTTTTTTTGAACAAGGCAAGACGATTCATTTCACAGCCATAAAGGCAAAAGATTTCATCTCAAAATACAGGACTGAACCAAAACTACCAAAATCTAGACGCGAGCAACTGTAACAGCGCACCGGCTCACAGGCCCAAAAGACACGTACTGCCAAGGCAGACCAACACAAGGTCGGCGTAGAGTCCGTCATCGATTTAATAGTAGAGAATCCCGAAAACGGACACCCAGCTCAACCCATTAGCAGAACAATACAGATGAAATCAACAAAAGCACCCGTAAGAGGCAATAGATCCCACAAAGGGGATAGCGAAAAACAAAAACAAAAAAACAGAAGAAAACTAACGAACTCCAGTCAGTCACCTGCCGCCAAAAAACACCGCCACGAAACTGGTGGCTTATTCGCCGGAGGCGAGCCGAGCCACCCTTGCAACAATTCTCCTTCAGATCTAGGCCAAAACCCAAGCAAGGGTGGAGGGTATGAGGCGGTGGTGGAGGAAGGAAGAGGAGATGGAGGGTGGGGATGGCGGAGAAGGTGGGGAAGGCGGAGGAGGCGGTACAACAACCATATTCTTCGTTTCTCGAAAGTTGTAATGCAGATTTTTTGGACCGAAAAGATGGAATAAATGTTGCAGTTACACTAACGTGGAAAATAACAAATTTTTCCCCTCCAAACGGAATTCTCTTCGGTTTTTCCTAATTCGTGGACACTTTTCGGATCTATTTTCATGATCTTGGAATTCTTCATCTTTTAAATGTTTTTGCGATTATCAACTTTATCGAAAATTATATTCATTAGATAGCGATTATATTCATCAGATAGCAATTATATTTTAAAAACACGTTTATGTTGTAAAAATGGATTCTGAAGTATTTCAAATTACTAATGTATTTCGACTTTTTAAGTCAGCAAACCATTTGCGCACCGCAATTCGTGTTACACAAACCTTAAAATTAACTACTCCTATAACCTTAATTTTTGAAATTTGATCTAAATTTTTTTGTTACAAAACAGATTGGTTAGCTATGCGAAATTGTCCATATGGGTCTAGATGGTAACCGAAACCAGCTGGAGTGAGTACAGCGTGGAATATTGTCCCCAGATGTGGAATATTTATTACAACTGATTCATGTGCCTGCAAAGTGTATTAGCTTTTTCTTTGTGATCCACCCTTTTTTGAGCATGATTTGAATCCACAAATATAATAGCGCATGATAACTCATACCAACCCACACTCAACACATAACTCATACCAACCCACACAAACTCAACCCAACCCAACCCAACCCACCCATTTGCCACCTCTAATATTAAACTATTCCCCTCAAAACAAGTATGTTAGATATAGAGGGGAGGTGACATTCCTTGGAGACTGGGTGTAATATTTTCGTTTGCTAGGGAAGAAGACTTGGAAAAGAAAGCCCTTGAAGACTTGGAAGTCCTACGCGTTTCAAAAGTAGACTTAGAGCAACCACAACAGACTCAACAAACCCCTCTCTATCTCTATTTTGTTGAGCCAAACCTCAAAAACAACCTCCAAGAGACTCCCTAAACAGGTGAACAAAATACCAAAGTGAATAGTTGCTCCCTAAATCTCACCCCATTTGTTCAGCCACTGTTCACTCCCCACTTATTTTTTAATCATTTTTTTCCTCACCCCCTCTCTCTCCACGCAGCAACAGTTCTCTCCCTTCTCTCCCGCAGCAACAAATCGGTCAGATCGTAGACTGGGTTTGTCCATGGTAGACTGGGTTTCGTATATATATGGGTTTGTCGACGGCGAGATCGCAGCAACAGTTCGACGGCGGCATCTCTCCCCTTATCTGGGTTCGCCGGAAGAGGATTGCACAGCTTCTGAGTTGGATTGCACACCGTGCCCGAATCACAACGATCAAGAGGCCTCAAAATTTGTTTTCAGATCAAAATCTAATGGGAAAAAAGTGTTTGGATTGAATGGAAATCTGGGCGTTGGGTCGGCAGAGATGGATTGAAATCTGGGTGTTTGGATTGAATGGAAATCTGGGTTTTGTTTGTATATATGGGTGTGTATGTATATATGAGTAAATATATTGGATTATTTTGAAAAGTAAAAAATAGTATTTTAATATTGGAGAGGTAGTATAAGTAGTATTGTTGGAGTATTGAAAGGGACATGGGTAGATAAAACACTGTTCACTAATTTATTTGGCTCAAGATTTGTTGAGCCTTGTTGGGGATGGTCTTAGAACCAAAGGACTAAAAGACTGAAGACTCTCTACTGTACAACATTGGAATTTAATAGCACCAATTATGGATAACGATTTTATATACATTCGCTTTCACACATTCTTAGAGCATTCTTATCAGAAGAACCAAAATTTTCATCAAATTTAATTTCAAAAATACCTTTTATAAATTAACAAGTTACTTTATCAAAAACTCACAAAATCAGACTCTCTATTTTAATTTTACTATATTAAATAGAGGTAGCAATTTCTAACCCAACCCATGAACCCATCCAAATCCACCAACTCAAAACTCAACTCAACCCACCCATATTAAAATCAAAAATGAAACAGACACACCCACTCGGACACACTCTGCCACACCCCCTCTCACATGTGGGGTGGGTCCGAGTGGGTGTGTATGTATAATTGTTCTATTAAATTACTCCCTCTGTCCCATAAAGTTTGTCTCTATGAAACTACGTGTAATTTTCAAACTAAAAAATAATGTATTTACCAAAATAATTTTTGAATTTTTTTTGCACCGTATAAAAGTTCTCAATGAGATCTATGAAACAAGATTCATATTGACTAAAAAATTATTTTCGTAAGCATGTTATTTTTTAGCTTGAAAATTGCACGTAGTTTCGTAGGACCAAACTTTATGGGACGGAGGGAGTATGGGTTATAAATGGGTGAACCCATATTAACCCATATATACATGGGTTTATGTGGGTTCAAAATGGGTTGGATCCAAAATTAAAAAGTTATTTTCCACTTCTCTTTTTCTCAGCAAAACCCGAACTTTCCATATCCAAAAGCAACTGACTTACAACAACCATATTCTTCGTTTCTCGAAAGTTGTAATGCGCATTTTTTGGACCGAAAAGATGGAATAAATGTTGCAGTTACACTAACGTGGAAAATAACAAATTTTTCCCCTCCAAACGGAATTCTCTTCGGTTTTTCCTAATTCGTGGACACTCTTCGGATCTATTTTCATGATCTTGGAATTCTTCATCTTTTAAATGTTTTTGCAATTATCAACTTTATCGAAAATTATATTCATTAGATAGCGATTATATTCATCAGATAGCAAGTATATTTTTAAAACACGTTTATGTTGTAAAAATGGATTCTGAAGTATTTCAAATTACTAATGTATTTCGACTTTTTAAGTCAGCAAACCATTTGCGCACCGCAATTCGTGTTACACAAACCTTAAAATTAACTACTCCTATAACCTTAATTTTTGAAATTTGATCTAAATTTTTTTGTTACATAACAGATTGGTTAGCTATGCGAAATTGTCCATATGGGTCTAGATGGTAACCGAAACCAGCTGGAGTGAGTACAGCGTGGAATATTGTCCCCGGATGTGGAATATTTATTACAACTGATTCATGTGCCTTGGCAAAGTGTATTAGCTTTTTCTTTGTGATCCACCCTTTTTTGAGCATGATTTGAATCCACAAATATAATAGCGCATACTCTTTTAAAAATAAAAAAATAATAAAAAATTTGGGTTGGGTTAGGTTGGGTTGGATTGGGTTGGGTTTGGCTTGACCCATATTCAACCCACTCATATCCAACCCATTCACTTTCAACCCACATTCAACCCACCCATATTGAACCCATAACTCATACCAACCCACCCATTTGTCAGGAGGGTACAGTACCCGACACCACCACACACACTCTCTCTCTCTCTCTCTCTCTCTCTCTCTCTCTCTCTCTCTCTCTATTCCTCTCTCTCGCCTCTGCCATAAGCTATGACCCCACAAGGCAGAAAACAATTAAAAAAGGAAGAAGTGAGTGAACAGTGCCGCGCCAAATTTGGTGCGGTACTGTAGCAAAAATAATTTGGTGAGGGAAAGTAGAGAGGCTGATTTTGGTGGGTTTTGGGGGGTTTGGCTCTCTACTTTAACCCAAAAGTTAAAGTGGAGGGCCAAATGAGGATGCTCTTAAGTCTCACATCGAAGAGCGGCAATCTCCCACTCTCTCTCCTCTTTCTCTCTTTAAATCTGGGTCGTCCAAAACATGGCAGAGATTGTTGCTCGGGCACCACGTAGGATGATGCCCGCTCGGCACTGAAAAATCTCTCATTGATTGGACATTCTCAACTAGTTCATTGTTTCATTCAGAAAAATAGACTGTCGAGCCATTTTTTGCAAAAATAAATTGTTCTTATCCAACTGTTACATAGATGTCCGATCAATTTAATTTTGGGGGTAGATAAATTAGCCGCATGAAAAAAGTATACGGAATTGAGTGGGGGCATGTTACCCAGGGAAGGAACGCCATGGTAAGTATGCCCCAGGGTACTATGACTTAAAATGGATCATTGGACCCATTCATCTTAAAAGGGTTCGTCCAAAAAATTAGATTGATCGGATATCAGTAGCCACGAGATCGAAAGATAGTTGATTTGAAAATTAGATTGTTCGTTTCCGGCATCTCGCTGGTTGGGCTACTTGTTCCAGCGCCAGTGGGTGGCGGCGCGGTGTGGCTGGTGGGGGTTTTCTTTTTTATTTAACTGATCACATGAGGGTTTGGTTTGTTAGGATTAGGATTTTCAGGGTGTTTTTTTGAAGTGGGCTGCTTTTTCAAGGCCATTTTGGTTTTCCTTCTGGTTTAGGCTCAACCTGTTGGGCCTTAAGGCTTGGTTTTCCATTTGCTAAGATAGAGATTTGCTAAAATCAAGTGGGTGATTTTAGCAAATGAAGTGGAGGTGATTTTAGCACCAATGAATCTGGACAATTTTCCATTTTAGCAAATGGAAAACCAAGCCTAAATCAGTTCCTCCATGTGGTGAGGAGATAAGGGTTTTGGGTGGTCAGGCCGGTGTACCAGGTCCTATTAACTTTACACTTCGTAAGTTAACAAAATTTCTTTTGACGATAAAAAAAAAAACAGATAGTTAATTTGAAGAGAAAAAAAAATATACTTCCAATATGTAGACCAGATTGCTACTCCCTCCGTCCCTTTTTAAGTGATCCACTTGGAAAACGTGTATTTTTGCGGACGTTTAAAAATGTACTTTCTTATAACGTACTGTATTTAAATTTTTTTTTGCACCAAATTAAAGTACTCAATGAGCACTTTAATTTGGTATAAAACAAATTAAAAAGTTATATAGAGAAATATATTTTTTAGGGGTTTGAAATTGCACATATTCCCATATGGATCATTTAAAAAGGGACGGAGGGAGTATTTCAATCACTAGTTCGCCAATTGATAAAATTAAGTGTTGATGAGGAAGAAGTTTGATAAAATCTCATATTTTTTAATGCAAAAATCTCTAAAAAATCTGAGATTTTATCAAACTTCTTCCCCAATCGATAAAATCAAAGTGTTGATTTTACCAATTGGCAAACTAGGCCCAAGACATGATTTCAGAATTTTTTACCTTTCCGATTCCTCTCGTTGAGACGAATAATAACCAATAAAAGTTTGGCAGAAAACTAACAAAAGCGAAAAAAATAATTGAATAAAGACAATTTAAAAAGACTTTTGTGGGGAAACTTGGCCTCAATATGGTTGGAGGTATTCTATAATGCGGTTGATTAAGATTTGCTTGTATGCAGTTCCGATCACATTAGAGTACGCAATGTGATCAGAACCTCAAGCAATTGAAAACCAACAACAGAGAATCAAACTCCGAACCAAGTCTTAGTTCAGGAGGGTGCACCTCACAAATTATACCTGCAAACCAAGATAGTATTGAGCAAGAACAGATTGGTTTTAAAACACTGATCATTTGCATGTCACAGATTCTCAAAGAGTCCAACCGTCAAAAAAGAATGGTAGCATGTTATAACAAATGAGAACCTGCAAAAACATGCAATTCTGCCACGTGGCTCAGTCTCATCACCCGCGGAAAATTTCGCATTTCACTCAACTAGTAAAACTCAGAAGGGGGTACATAAATAAATAAGCTAAGTTTTGCCTCTCAGTTGTCAGATTTGTGATACTATGCTGCCCTACAAAAATGGCTAGTAATTTACAACAGAAAAAATAAACTCACCTAAAGAGACGAGACAGAACTTGGCTCTTGGGTTTTTTCTTGGCTACGTCCTGTTTATGTTGTGCGTCCACCTCTGTGAACCCCTCTTCCGGAAGAAAATGTAACTTTTTCTTTCTTGAAACAACTTCCTGCTGCTTAATCCTGTCTGGGGGTAATTGATTCTCGTCAATCTCTTCCGATAGTAAATTGCCCATATTTTGCTGCTTCTGAGTTATTTCCTTCAGTGACACGGATCTGCTTTCCTTGTTAACCATCTTCTTGTGCTTCTGAGCCACTTGTGGGAATTCACTTTCCTTGATCATCTCTGGCTTCCGTTTATCTTTGTTCTTCGATTCTTCTGCGGCAACTGAATTTTTCAAATTAACTATCCCATTCTGTGAAAGATTGCTCTTTTCATCGATTAACTCGTCGTGCATTTTGACATCATCTGCATTAGGCAGTGATAAGTTATGTTTTCTGTCCTTACCCACATTCTGCCTTGTTTGGACACCAAGTGGTGCTGCGTCACAATTCCCAGTTAAAACCCGGTCCTCGTGTTTTTCTTCCGCCTCCACAAACTTACTCTCTTCGACAACACCACTGCTCATGGTGTCCATAACAATTTTGCCAAAAACGAATCTCGTTTCCTGCTCGTCCCCCTTCCCAAGCAGCTCATAATCAATATTGAAACTTCTCCTTCCACTATCGTAGTGTTCAACATCATTCACCAGCATGCTAAAAAGTCGGGCGGTGTCTTTCCCTGTTTTATGGGGTACAAATAACTGGAGAACAAACAAAAGGAACAATTATGATCGAGTGTGTTATCTAAACCATATAAATGAAGGGTTAGAATGAATAGTAGGACTAAAGCCCAACAAACCAGGGAACCCAATCATAACAACATGTGAAGGATAGCTATGAAAGAGGAACCAGATAGGTAGGCTCTAAAAATCCAACCTTGTTGGCACTGGCACGTCATGTTTCTCCAAAAACAATTTATACATGAAAAACTCACACCATTTTGTGCTTACAGGTAGAAATCGTTTGCTCATGATGTCCAAGTTCATCATAATTCATAAATGGTACTTTTGTTTGATGTCTAGTACTCCAAGCTAAAGTTTAGTTCAGATAAGTACGCAAAACGGGAAAAAAAAAAGTATTTCGATTGATCAGCAATATGTGGCAAAAATATTATTCATCCTCCAACAATTGGGACTGATGTAGTATAAAGTTTAAAAATCAGCTAAGTAGTGAAATTTCAAATGCATCACTTTAACTCAAACGGAGCAATACATGCTTGACAGGTCTCCATTACAACACTCACTGCAAACAACATTTAGATTGTTGATTCATCTTTCTGGTTACAAATCTCGTCCAGTAAGTTCACTAACTTATTCTTTCATCAAAACTCTCCTAGTGCTTTTAAAATATGTTGATCAAAGACCAAGGAGTCCAAAGTAGTTGTTTTGAAGAAAACTCAAGGATCGACTGGCCAAGTGTGGACGTATTAAACGAACCATATTCACCTCATGCGTCATGTGGTAAACATAGCACTATTTGCACATGCTTAATATTTGAACTAACGAATTAGCTAAACTACATAAATACAGCGTGCATGATAGGAAATGGGTAACAACTATGGATTCGGATAAAATAACATCATAATCTAAGAATCTCAGTCATCTTTAACACAAGTACTACTTATTTTGCTTGCACTGAAATGCATCCCTACCCAAAAAAGCAATCTATTTTCAGCCGTAGGATTAGTTCCATGAGTTTTGCACATGGCACTGATATACTACTCATGTATTTGCCTGCACATGGAAACATATGCATCTGCAACTAATTTATTTATGGTTGGAAAAAGCTAGTACAAATCAAGCTGTGGTAAATAGATTCTTCCACAAAGTAAGATTCCAAGACTAAAATCTTAACTGGTGAAAAAAAGAATGAAAAGCCCACGGAGGGGATGTTTATATAATCTATGTGTTTGGAACTTGGGGATGGAAAGGGAAAGGAAGGGAAAATAATGAAGAGGAAACCAAACAATGGAAGGAAATTTTAAATTTTCCCTCTTTCTCAAGAAACCAAACAATGGAAGGAATTTTTTTGAAGTTTTCTCTTCCTTTCCATCTCTTTCCCTAGAAAGGACATAAGTACTAAACAGACTACAATGGACAGTTAGACCACCTCAGTGAACAAAAATGACTGCCACATGTTTTTACTTTCCGACAATAAAGAATTTCAGAAGTGAAAAGAGTTTACATACCACATCAGAGCACGGGAAGTCTGGGAATCTAGACATCTTCTCAACAAGGATGTCAGTCTCAATCAAAGCACCTATGGAGTCTTGCACTAACGATGCTAAATGAGTAACTCTTTGTGCAAGTTCATCTTTTGGCCTATTGTGATGGAGCTCTGAGATCTCAGGTATAAAACTAGTCAGTGCTTGAGAATGCTCTCTCGCAAAGTTAACGCCTTCCTTCCATGTCCCATGATACAAAACAGAAGCAAAAGTCCAAACTGTGATAGCATCGTGGGGATGATTTACTAGTGCCAGGTGAAATGCCAAAAGTCCAACCCTGTCTCGTGCACATAAAAAGCTCAGTCAAAAGCTCATCATTCAGGAGAAAATTTGGGGAGTAAAAAATGGGTAAGATCCACAAACTCGGCAATTACCAAAACAGAAAAAGGCACAAAGGCAACTAATATGCATGGTGGAAGCACCCTTTTACGATGCTCTACAAGAAAATTACCACAAGGAAGTCCATTGTTCTAGACAGCTTCTTTGAATAAAAAGTGAGTCTTATGGGTATAAACTACTACTATGATGGCTATCATTGCTTGGAAATATTGGCAGCAACAATGATGACATGATAAAATAACTCTTTCAATGAGCAGAGATATCAACTTACCACAAAGTGCAATCTGATGGTCGATCACAAGTAACCAACTTATCCAAATTGAAGAACAATTTCTGTGAAGGAAAAGGAGATAATAGAGATAGTCACTTAAACTAAACTTGGGGGATTAACAAAGAAGCTATAATAAATGAAAAACCATGTAATAATATTTACAGCCCAATTAGTCATGGAAAACACTAAAGGTTACCATCAACATGACGGATCTTTGAGAGGAGTGATCACTGGCATGTTGAGCAAGGTATGCTGCCTGTAATTTAAGCAGATCATTAGATATAGGCTTGTCTTTTTAACTAGAACCTGTAGGGGAAGACAGTAGAGTAGCAAGTGAAAACAAATTACTTGAAATGGTAGCAAAAAGTCGAGCAGGTTGAACCTCCGCAGTAGACAGAGAGAAGGCTCAGCAGCTCCGTAAGACAGCATATAATTCAGCTCTAACATTATTCTAGTCTGAATAAACAAGGATGTGAGTTTGATCACCAAAAGGTGGATTATGAGAAAGCTACTGAACAATCCCCTTTATAGGTTAGTAAAAATATTAACACGAAAGAGAATCATGAGACGAAAGACAGTGTACTTCAATAGACAATCTACAGAAGAAGCTGTCGAACGAAGGTCACAAAAATAGGGAATAACAAAATGCAGTCTAGCATAGTAGTCAAATGGTTGAAGTACCTTGGCTAATCCTGCAATGGAGGTGGATTGTTTAAGTATAGCAATCTCAGTTTCCTTCGAAAAAGACAAACCAAGACGAGCTGCAATTCTCAAGCCCCGCAGGATTCTCGCTGGATGGACAATATGTGATTATCATTATTGTTTTTATACCATATTCCCCCACTGGCTCCACAAGTCATGTTTCTGAATGAATTTGTAGATGGATAAACTTACCACAATCTTCTTTAAAGGACAGCTGAGCAGGGATTAATGTTTGCAGCTGAATACAAATCAATAAAGAATAAAAAATACATACTCGTTAAGCTTCCAAAAATACAGACTAAATAGTAAATACAATTGCATAAACCACCAAAGGGTAATGAGAATCACCTTTAATGACCTTAAATCCATCATGCCACTGGTATAATCGTAAATCTTATTCACAAAGGGGTCGAAGAATAAACTGTTTCGACAATTTCAGAATATAATCTTTATTAGTCACGTGGAACCAAAGAAGCTCCAAAGTAATGAAACTGATACATCAGCGGCATGGGGGGAAAAACAAGTTTCTCATAATTCGAAACCCAGAGCTTTATTCGCCATTGCTTTTCCCATAGCCTTGGACATTCTATGAATAGAAAATAAGGAGCAACCTGTTAATTGTGAAGTCCCGACGCATGCAGTCCCTCCAGAGAACAAAATCCTTTTTGTCACAGCCAGAAGGCATTCGAGGAAAAATATTTTTTGGTTTTTCTTTACCATTTATTCCAGCTGTTTCAAAACTGGATACCTGGTTTCAAAAAAATAATAGAATTGACAACAGTGATCATATGATGGAAAGGACCAATGCAAAGACTGCACTAATTTTCTACGAAATATTGCAGTAGCTTTTAACATACTAAATGCACCACCAACCTCAACAATAGAACCTCTGACATTCACATGACATATAGGAAAACGCCGTCCAACAATGAAACACCGATGAAACTCATTTTTTATCTGAAACCGAATAGAAATTATAAGTCAACATTTATGGTTTGAACTTTACAATGCAAACATAATTACTAGTCACTGGATTTTCCGATATTATCAAACAAAATCAAAATACCTGTTTAAGTGTTGCCGTGGTGACCACATCAAAATCCTTTGGCACTTTATTTAATAGTAAATCTCTCACACATCCACCGACTAAGTAGGTATCAAACCCTGCATATTGTAGACTCTTGAGAACTACTGTAACATTTAAAGAAAAAGGAGTGAAACACTACAAACAACGGACCCATTATGACAGAAAGCAAACAAGTAAAAGCACTGTTAGAGGAAGTTCAAGACAGAAATAACTCCTTGTGTTCCCCTCTAATCCTGACCAAAATGGATCTGCTATTATTGCAATGGTGTTATTGAATGCTGCCCATGGTGCGCATTTCATTATAAAGGGGAAAGCCCCTCCAAATTGCAGAAAGTGGTATAGACTCAAAAGCCTCACTATTATCTCCATTCCTTGTCATTTCAAATTACTAAACCTTATGACGGTTTGAATCTCAGTAGTCAGTACAACATGCCAAATCTCCTCTGCACAAGGAAAACACAACAAACTAGTCCAGAAAGAAAAGACAATGAGGCCAACTTTGAATATAGACTTGCAAACTCTTAAAACTGAACTCTCCCTGAAGGAATTTGTTGAACTCTCTGTCTCTGTAAATCAAATAAGATTCAGAATTCCAAAAGGAGTAAACAATGAAAAGGTTACTTAAGACGGTGAAAAATGTTTTATAAGCGAAAGCACTTCAACTAAGTGGCAAAAGCAATTGATGAATGGATGACTTCCCATAGAGATGCCCCAAGTCTCATGCTGCATGAACAAATCAAACCAACATTTTTCACGTACAATGGGAAGGGATAATGTGAAAAACGTAGCCGGTCTACAAAATTTCACACCTACGCGTTAGATAAGCTTACCATTGATCTGACATGAGGGAACATCTGTCAATTTGTTATTTTAGCGATAGAGAAAACGAGGGTATGTCCAAAAATAGTTATTGTCCATAAATGAGGGTCTCTAGGCCTGCCCTCCCTGATGCCTTTCGGCTTTGATTTGGGGGCATGGTTCTGCAGCAAAAGGCCCATGTAGCTCTTCGGTCCTTGGAGGTTTAGGGGGGTCACTGTTTCAGTGGTATTCTGAGTGCAGCCAGTTTGTGCATATTGCCAAAGGTTAGGTCTATCCTTAATCATCCCCCGCCCATACCCCCAATGATTGGGGACTAGATGGGTTCTGCTATTGTTGTTGTTGTGTTGTCCAAAAATAGTTATTCTTAGACATTAAATCCAAGAACTTGTACTCAAACAGTATGTATTTGAAAGGAAAAGGAAAGAGGGAGAGGGGAAGCACCATGCTTCGTCGCTCAATATGGTTGCATGATATGACAATGTAGAGTGGCTAATCTTATGAACATTTTCAATGTTAATGCATTTAAAGCCGCATGTGTGCTGAAGAAGATGTTGGGAAAAGTTATGAAAATGTGCCAAAAAAGGGAACAAAACATCACCTGCACCCCGTAGAACTTTCAGAACAATCAACGAGGGCAAAGGAATCATAGATCGGGTGATCCCCAAGGTCCTTGAATCCAGCTTTCTCCAACTTGACATATCAACTTTCACTACACTCTCTGACTTTCACAAATTAACTTTCACTTAGTAACATGCATATACGATTCACTCATAATCTGTATAGGAACCCCATAGTAGTCCTACACATATATGAAAAGTAACCAACATATTTTGCATGCTGAAAAAAGAAACAACATAAAAAAAAATTTAAAAAAAGGATTTCTTTAAGCATATCTACACTACATGTAATACAATCATAGGACAAGCGATCGTGTAAACAGAAAAAGGAAAAAGAAACTAATCGAAATTTACTTACTCAAGTCTCAAAGCAAAGTTTGCTCCACCGGCAACAAGATCATTTTTACTTTCATTTTTAGCTGAGCAATTACTAAAAAAAAAAAAAGCAGCCCTAATAGCAAACCGGTGGAGCACTGTTCTTAAACCTTCTTCTTAAATTTTAGCAACAGCAAAAACCCACATATTGGGTTGCCGCTGGAACAAGCTCAATGTTCTAAAAGTCACTAGGCGCTAGTCGGGCGGCCAGGCACTGCCTAGCGCCTTAGCCAATTAATCGGCGCCTTGACAATAAGGCGGATTTCCCATTTTTTAATTTTTTAAAAATATTCTCCTATACCCTCTCCAAGTTTTAAGAGCAAATACATCAATAAAAGTTGGAAAAAAAAAAACATTAAATAACATGGAAACTAAGTAATAATGCGAAGTTCAACGTTCAAAGTTCAAAAAAAATGAAACTAAGTAGTGCCAAGTACCAACTACCAAATAACTAGTCAATTACTAAGTTCAAACTTCAAAATACAATGGAACTAAGTAGTACTAGCGCTTCTAAAAGTTTCGATCGTAAACTGTGAAGCGCTGGGCATGTTTTGTTATTTGTGTACTGTATGTATGTATGTATATATATATATATATATATATACACCAAACCCCCTTAAATTCTATTACGATGACACTGAAGCCCTTAAATTTCTAAAATCGCACATTTTACCCAACTAATGGTCAGATTAATCGACGCCTTACTCCGCCCAGCCGATTATTCGTGCCTAGCCCGCCTAGCCGATTAATCGCCGCCTTGCTCTGCCTTATGGCTGATTAATCGGTTGGCCACCTTTTCAAATGCCTCGACCCCTAAGCGCGGCGGTGGGTCACTGCCTAGTGCCTAGGCGCCGATTAATCGGCCGCCTCAACTGCCTTTTAGAACACTGAACAAGCTCTTACATAATACATCTAACCAAAGCAACAAGGACATAAATTCTCAAACATTCGAGTATATATGTAGAAAATAGAAATAGCACATTCTTAGCTAAAATTTCCTATATACATAACTCAAGAGTCCGGACCAACTTACGCGCACCTTGACTAATTCAGGGGACCAATCCTACCATTCAAGCTTAGCTGTAATTGACATCAAGTTCAGCAATTGCTCTAAATAGTAGGCCAAATACAAAACCATCGGAGCACCATTTTAAACCTTGTTACTAGGTTTTAGCAACAGAAAAAACCCAAATAGTAGGTTGTCACTGGAGAAAGCCCTTGCATAAGACATCTAACAGAAACGCCTAGGACGTAAATTCTAAGAAATTCAATAAATTATACAAATAGCACATTTTTAGATGAATTTGATATCAAGTTCAACAATTGCTAGAAATAACAAGCCATTGGAGCACTAATTTTAAATCTTCTGAATAGATAGCACATTTTTAGCTGAATTTCACATCAAGTTCAAGTGTTTGACAATAACTATACAAAGCGAGCCAAAAAAGCAAACCAATGAATCACCATTTTTAAGACATTCTTACTAATTTTTAGCAACAGCAAAACCCCAAATACTGGGTTGCCACTGGAGCAAGCCCTCATATAATTTATTTTTAATATAGGAAGAGGGAACACCAATGGGCTTATACAAATTTTTGAAGTTGTGTCACAAAAGTGATTTCCACCATTGTCCTAACAAAAAACAAAAATTTATAACTACTTTCCTTACAACATGAATTAACTGTTAGGGGTACAATACTAAAATCACCCGAGCTCAACTACCCACTCCCACACCCCACGTATCGAGGCACGCACATGTGCCCTAATTCTAGTTCATCTAAAAGAAGCAACTGGGACATGAAATTGTCACAAATTCCCAGAAATTCGAGCATATGTATGTTACCTTGCTCCAGCGCAGAAGCAGAGCCCATGCCAGCATAAAATTGAGTTTGAACTCCACTTTCGGCCAATGTACGGTCCAATCTCTGCCAAAAAAAATATACGAATTAATGGAAAACAGGAGTTTGCATCAAACATATTCGAACAAATGCCAGAAAGAGAGAGACCAGTAAGGTGAATAAGGGTTTGAGGCGAGAAGAGAGGAGATTTCTTCTTCTGAAACAGGTTGCCATGAGCAGAGTAGAAGAACTATGGGCGTGGCGGCAGCAGAGCGTAGTGAGTCTCCATTTTCCAGAATTATCGAACTAGTTGGGATGGCCCGATGGGGGCTGCTGCGCGCGCTATGTTTGTGAGTTTTTTTCCTTCCTGTTTGAGAATCGTTCGTTCGTGTTGGTTTTCACGGTCACGGGTTCAAGACTCTCGACCCGCATTTTTTTCTTCCTGAGGCCCCGTTCCCCTAAAAAAAACAGTTTTGTTTTAACTCAAAAATTATCTCATTCCACTAACAAAAAATCACTTAGTTTTTTTGCAAAACTAAAAACCAAAAAAAACTAGTTAGTGGAACAAGTTATTTTTTTGCAAAACTAAGCATACGAAAAACTAGTTTAATGAAACAAGTTAGTGGAACAAGTTAGTTTTTTTGCAAAACTAAAAACCAAAAAACTAGTTAGTGGAACAAGTTAATTTTTTTGCAAAACTAAAACATCCAAAAAAATCAAGTTAGTAGAACACCCCTTAGAGGCTAGAGCAACGACAGCAGGATGTGGAAAATAGCTCAAAGGCCATTTTGGCTTACCAAATGAGCAAATCTGCCCCTGCAGCAGGTTGGCTAAAGCCTTGGCCGTCCCTCCCTAAGAGCATCCTCATCAGGAGCACCAAAATTTTCACTAAATTTAACTTCAAAATCACCTTTTATAAATTAGCAAGTCACTTTATCAAAAACTCACAAAATCAGACTCTCTATTTTAACTTTATTATATTAAATTATTCCCCACAAATCTACTAGTATAAAAAAAAAACCCCAAAAAGTTCTCTCCGCCTGGGGAGATGTTCACGGCATTTGCAGAGTAGTGGACCCCCATGCCCCCCACTTTAGCCATTAAAATATTCTCCACCCCACTCACAAGTCGCCACGTGTACTAAGACTTTTGACCCCTCCCCACTTCCCCCGGTTCTCTCCCTCTCTCTCTTCTGCCATGTCACGCCTCAACCGGAAAAAAAACAATAAAAAACATTTGGTACGTGAACAGTGCCTACTAAAATTTGAGTAGGCACTGTAGCAAAAACAATTTTTTTTTTTTTGAACTGGATAGCAAAAACAATTTGGTGCGGTAGAGTAGGGAGCCTAATTTTTGGGCGGTTTTTGGGGTTTGGCTACTCAATTTAACTTAAAAGTTAAATTGAGTAGCCACATATTGATGCTCTAAGCTACAGTGTTTAGGTAAAAATGGACTGGCACTATTCATCAGCCATCTTATTTTTTATTGTTTCGCTATCCTATCAGTCTCATCTACTCCTGTTCTCTCTCTCTCGAGCTCAATCTGATCCCCAGTCCCACACCTGTGACCTCCGATCAATCGACGACGAAGTTGCAGCGATGGAGGTTCCAATCGACGGCGAAGTTGCGAAGTTCCAATCGATCGACGGCGACGACGGAGCTTTCGATCGACCACTGCTCAACGACGGTGGCATCGCCGGAGAGAGAGAGGACGATCGATGACCACTGCTCAACCACCGGCGACGGCGACGATCCAAGATCGATGGCGATGGAAGAGAGACGAAGAGCAGTACATCAGGTTTGGCGATAGAAAAGGTAGATGAAGAACAGTGGTTACATGTATATATGTATGTATGTATGTATGTATGAGAAAATAATATTTTAATAAAACGTAAGGTAAAATGGATAGATTGTTGGAGTGTTGATAGTGACAGGGTAGCTATATGTACTGTACACCAGGTATTTTGGCCAAATTTTTAGCCTACCTGCTATTTTTGCTCTTAAGAGTAAAAAAAAACTAGGGCGGCTGCTCTTGTATGCATGGATGGTCACATGACAACCCAAAAAAAAAAAATCTTAGAATACATGCAGAATTTTTTAGGTAGTCTAATGTTGAACACTCTATCCAAACTAAATTGAACATCTTGTCCAATAAAAAAAACCCCAAGTATTGAACACTTCGGCCAATAAAAAAAGCCCAAGTTTAATTCAAATTGAAACCCAAAAAACTAAAGCTCAAATAGAAAAGCCATGGGGGAAAGGGCTAAAAACATACACAGACAAAAGTTTGTTTTCGACTTCTTCTCTGGTACTGAGCAAAAAAAAAAACCTTCTTCTCTGGTGCGACATACTGCCGACATTCGAAGTCTCTCTCGTTATTTGATATCGTTGATAACGAAGCTATTATGCAACGGTTTCAAAGTATGAAAACTCGTTGAGGGCAATTGTAATATACTACTTTATCCGTTGTTGTTTTTGGGTGACATTGGCCATATTAATGGAAATATTTTTTTTTGTCTATATTTAGTTGTGGTTTATAGAGATAGTAGATCAAGAGAATTTTTGAACACCCTAAGAAAAATTTCTAGAGCCTCCACTATACAAAAAAAAAAAACGCTTGTTAGTCCACTCATACTTTAAAGTGCACTTTTAAGTGTACTTATTTCGTACTAGTACACTTTAAAAGTGCATTTTAAAATACAAGTGGAATTCAACAAATATACCTTTTTGTACCCTATCAAATATACCTTTTGATATAGGAGGTAATGGCTTCTCATATAGCGCTACCTTGGTTTTCTTTTTTAGGCAACCCAGTAGCTCCTTTACATGTACCGTAGCGTGGGCCTTTTTTTTCTTCTTCTTCTTCTTTTTTATTTTATTTTTATGAGTAGAAATTTATGACACGACACAATATGACAAAAAGTTAGTGGGTTAATATTGAGTACTTTTTAGAGAATTTTATTTTGTCATCCTAAACCAATATTTTCATTATGATTCCACCCTAGTGGATTTGAATCATTATGATTCCATCTTGTAAATGAAAATCGGACCATTGTGCCCTTATAAGCTATTTTTACATCCAAAAAATAATTTCTTTATTTATAGATAGATAATGCGGTTACAATCTTCCCCAAATTATAGGGGATAACTAATTCCTTTTTTAATGGGATTCTCTCTCTTTAATAACTTCTCATAACCCTAAATCCATTCTCTAACTCCTCTTAATCTGCCGCCCCACTCTTTCTCTCACTCCTTCTCTTGTGCACCACCACCCACAACCCCATTTTTCCATAGCCATGACCCACCTGCTGTTCAATTAAAGCAAATATTTCGATGTCGATTACGGAAAATCAAAAAGAAAACCTTTTATCTTCCAAGTAATCTGATCCAAATCATCGACCGATCTGAAATCCAAGTTCTTATTTCACACTCATGTGCCGCCCAAACATGAGAAGAAGAAAAGAGCAAAAAACCCCAATCAAGAATGAAGAGGAAGTCAGCCAAGAAAATAGCAAATAAATGACGGGTGAAGGCGTTCATAACGCTCTTGACGTGGATGGAAAGTTGTCGTCACTCTCGAATAATAAGTGGTTACATGGCAAGTGATGGGTTACACAGCAGGTGGATCTGAGATTTACACAGCAAAGATGGGTTTTGACTATTATTTTCATATTTTTAGATTTGTTATGTGGGTTTTCGCTAATTGGTGGATTTATCTTGATTTCTAGGTTTGTTTGAAATTTACCATGACTTCTAGGTTTGTTTGAGTTTTATTGTAGATTAGTTTTGGTTTTTTTTTTTTTTTTTTTCATCGAGAGTGACGACAACTTTCAGGTATTATTTCGTACTATAAAAGTGGTAAATTATAAACCGTGTATGAAATAAACGACACGTGAACATGATTTATTAATTTTCCATATTGGGTGATTTTATATAATGCAAGATGGTTTATTTGTTTACCACTACTGCAATTCGGTGATTCAGCATAGTAAACATGATAAATCAAAACATGATTCAACCATGTTCTTCATGTGGTTTTATAGTGTATTAATCAACCATTTTCTCAAGGTTTTGGCTTGAGTTGTGGTTTTACGGTGCATTAATATACCATATGTTTCGTGGTTTTGGCTTAATTGGGTTGTGGGTGTTCTACATTTTTTTTGGTGCTTTAATCTACTATGTTTTTATGATTTTTTTTGAATATGCAATCTGACTCTTTTATTTTTGGATCACTTATACCTATTTTTTTATGATGCAATAATATATCATGTTTTTAGTTCATTTATTTGTTCAGAGATGTACCATATTTTACATAGCTAATCTGGTCACGGAAATCGTGAAATAGTTTCATGGTAAAAAACATGGTGGATTACTAAAAAAGTGCATGAAATTAATTTCTCATGACTCGTGCTTTTAAGTCAAAATGTTATGATTATTTATTTTTAATTTTATTTTGAGATTTTAGATGTGAAAAGATTAGGAGAAAGAATTATAAGATTAGGAAAGAGAGATTTTTCAAGATAGGGGAGAGAGAGATTGAGATAAATTAGGAAAGATTAGGAGAGAGAAATATTAGGAAATTAGGAGAGAGAATAATAAGGAAAATCAGTAGAGAAATATTAGGAAAATTAGGAGAGAGAAAGGGTGTTTTGGGGTTTATTTGAATTTCAGGATGGAATCATAAGTATTCAAATCTAATAGGATGGAATCATAATGATTATTTTTATACAGGATGCCTAATTAACTCTCCCTATTTTTTACATGAAACACGTATATGACAAAATCCGAGAACACTATTAGTAAATAGGTCGGGTTCGGGTTGACCCGCATAACTCAAAAATTACAATAATTAACATGTTCGTCTAATCGTGTCGACACAGTAATCCGAACCCAATAATGACACGAAAACATAGGCTTACTTCTAAGGTATGGTACTTCTTTGACATCATGGAGGAAAAATCTGATGACTCTAATGATGATGGAGTTGAAAGAAGCAAGTGCAAAAAATGTGGTATGAAATATGTATTAGTTAGTAAGTATGGCACTGGAAATTTAAAACGTCATTTGGCTGGGTGTTTGAAGAGAATGCAGTTGATATTTGACAACTTCTCATGCAATTACAGGCTTAAAGCATTTTCATTGTTATTGTTAGAGCTTAAATTAACAAAAAAAAAAAACTCAAGTCATCAATACTAGTTGGGCCTAGTTTGTTAATGGATAAAATCTTGATAAAATCAACACTTGATTTTATCAAGTAAGGATGAAGTTTGATAAAATCTTAGATTTTTATCTGTTGACTCTCTATTTATTGCTCTAATGTCTCAATTGGACAAGTACATACGACAGCTTATTCTTATTGAAGTAAGGCTCAGTTTGGATGGCTGCAATCTCGAGAGGGAATGAGAACGTGATGGCTTCTTTTTCATGATTCCAATGTTTGGAACAGAGATGAATAAGAATATGATTCCATGTTATTCTGATTCGAACGTTTGAAACAGTCAGGAATAGGAATGTGATTCCTGATGATACATTCAACTTGGAATCACATTCCCAAAACTGAGTAGGAATCTGATTGCTCCCTTACCCCCATGAGAATCTCATATTCTAAGCTCATTAATTAGGAAAGGAAACGTTGATTTTAATAACTTTATAAAATAATTATTTCCCGCGTAAGATTACTTAATTAATCCAAGCACCGAAATTAAATTACTCTATGTATCAAATTCCTTGGAATTAGATTTCCAATATATTCATATTCCCACCCAATAAAATTCCCAGGAATTTGATTCCTAGTAATAAGATTTCGATTCCAACTCAAGATTTCAGTTATCCAAACATAGCCTAATGCCTTTTTGACTTCCCCGTCTTAGGGGGGGGAGAAGGAAGATGTAGCCAACAATTTGTTTGTCTGGAAATATTTTCCAATAGGCGTCCACTTTTCGATAACATTTTTGTCTGACGATGTGATGGAAAGGGTGAAAATGATACAGACACAAATTAAGAGGTTCAATGTGCATTTTCCAAAATATGAGGATCAAGCGATTGTTGAGGGACCTCTAGGTAATTAACCTAACATGTATTATTACATGGGAATCTAGATAATCGTATGATTTGAACCCGACATTGATAACCATATAATCTACCTGGCAGCCTGGCATTAGTATTAAAAAAGTATCATTACTCAACAATCTTTCAAAATTAAAAATTGTGAGAATTATCATATACCAATCTTAATTGTTTATTAACATAATTTAGGCTCTGTTTAATAAAGTTGAAATAAAATCTAAAAATTGAATATTGAAAATTGTTGATCAATGCTGAATAAGTTGTTTGATATGTACTAAATTGTAAGCATTGAATTAGATAAGCTGTTTGTTCGATTTGTACAAATAATTGATGTCTTAAATTCACTTATTTTTCAACTTTGCCCTTCATATATTGATGTTGTAATGCTAAAACTAAATTAATTAAATAAAAAAACGTGCAGTTGTCAAAACCATAACAATATACACAAAAAATCGGCAACATGATCAACAATTATAATAAATATGGTTGATCATTAAAACTTTGTCAAATATTAAACTAGCAAAATTACATTTGACACTCAACAGTAGTTCATATTATTTAATTGCACTACAATTTGTTCACGTAAAGTGAGGATAAAAATATGGTCAGCTTTGGTCGACCATCCTCCTCTTGCTTCTAAATTATCCACATGTTGAATTGCCTTAAAAAGCAGTTGGATTGTTGAATTCGTTATGAAATAAATTTGATATGCAAGTTCTCCAAATATGATTGTGTATGGTTATGCAAGCAATTACTATATTCCTTTGTGTCGTGAATGGATATGATGACATTCTTTTTAGCATTGAAAAAACGAGCCTTACAGAACTCCAAAAGCATGTGCAATCACATTCCGTAACCTAGCATGTGCAAGGTTGAATCGCTATTCTTTGTTCCTAGGGCGATGACCATTTCGGAAATCAGATAACCAATATTGCACGTTAAGATATGGTGCCATAAAACCATGGTACAACTATATTTGTAACATCACATAAAAAGTATTTTCCTACACAAAAGAAGAAAAAATGTTCTAGAAAATATTGCAATCTAATTTTTAAAAAAATCATCTAATATGGAGGAAGAATTAGAAAGTTGTTAACTAAATTACTCATAGCTTCTCTTAACATCCTTGAGTCATGCATGACTCCTTCCCAACCAACTCAAACAAATGAGGACGACATATTAAAGTCACATATACCAAACACATTTTGGTAATATTCTCCCTTTGCTCGTCATCTGTATGGTACTTGTTAATCATGTGGAACAACTGCCGAAATAAGAGTTCCAACAAGCGCACTTATCGCACCCTTATAACATTTTACTTTTATAAGTTAGAAAAATGATAGCATAATAAATAATATTACGTGTCACCATATAAAAGTAAAACCAATCCACTTATATCTAAGTTCTACATAAAAAATTACATGATATACTTGTCTAGTGCGATGGTTATGTTGTATATGATGCAGAAGTTGATCATAAGATATGTCAACAATCATCTCTTTTGAGAAATTCAACATAGCATGCAATACTTCATAAAAGTACCTATGTATTTTTTGTGTTGACTGATTGAATATTCTTTTGACAACACGATCGATTCCGTATATTCTGAGCTAAGTCTATAAGAAATATTGCGGCCTTTTATTCTCCAAATATGTAACGACTATTTTGAAGCCATCCTCTGATCCGAAAGTGTTGACACACACTTAAGAGGGCTTCTTTTTTCATCCGTAACATTTCATGAATATGCACTGGGTTTCCATCTACAATTCCTTTCACATACATATCCAAGTCCGGTAAGCAACAAGACAATATCGGGCTTTCTGTCAGTACGAATTTTTCCTCAAAGTACTTATCTTTCAGTTTCAAGAAACGGTTTTTAATAAATGAACAGCTCTCCATCATTATCTCGAAATGGCTTTCGAAACAGACCAACCAGGATTGCAAATCTCTCACAGTATGTGTTTCCTATAGAGTATACTATGCACATTCCATCTAATTTCAAAGAATTAAGGGCTCGGTCAGAACTCCCAACAATACTTAAGATCGTTCAATTCGTATCTCTTGCTTTACTGCTACTTTATATAGTTAAAAAAAAAATGATATTAAAAAATCGGATATCAAGGATTTGATTTTCTTTCGTATACGACGATCCCGATCATTATTGTGAGTGGAAGATAGATCCCCCAATCCACAAAAAAAGGACTAAACTAGACAGTTCCAAACTGGAAAGGAGCCAAGTACAAAATCCTCCAGGCTAAGGCACCTGCGATTCCGCTGTCCTTTTTACTTGTGTTTTTTAGTATGTCTTTTATTTTCTACAGTTATTTGTTCGACAAGAAACATACGAATTAAATAAAATATTACGGAGTAGTATATAAAGTCTTTAAAAATCTCAATTAGCTTCTCCTTCTAACCCCCTTCGTCCCCACTATAATTACAGCAGAGAAAACCCTGTCGATCACAACAAGAATTCTAGGGTTTGTTTTTTCCCTTCCGATTACCTCAAATTCGTCATCTGGGTTCTCCCAAATTCGATCTCTTTTTCATTTTTTCCTATCATTTTCTCGTTTTTAATTGAGTGAGAAGGACCTCCCGAATCGAAAGAGGGAGGTTTTCAGCATGGGAGGCGACGATGGTGGTGCGGCCGAGGCGAAAACCGCCGCAGACGGCGGCGGTGATGTGACGGTAAACGTGCGATGCTCGAATGGGTCCAAGTTCTCTGTGCAGATCGGGCTCGAATCCAGCGTGGGATCGTTCAAGTCTGTTCTCGCTCAGAACTGCGATATACCTGCTGAGCAGCAGCGGCTAATTTACAAAGGCCGGATTTTGAAGGACGATCAAACCCTAGAGAGCTACGGTATGCCTTAATTGATTCTCGCGGCAATCAATTTTTTGTATATCGATTCGGATGTCCCCGAAGGGACAATTTTTTGTATATAGATGTAAATGGTTTTATTCATGGGCGTGGGCCTAAGTCATATAATTCGCGTTAAGTCTTTGAAAAACATCCCACTGCTAAGATTTGTGAGAGCGATGATTGAAAGCCCAAAGCGTTAGATTGAGAGCAGGAGCAGGGACACTACTGCATGACTAAAGTTTTGGCCTGTGTACTTGCCAAAAACGAAGCACATTACATGATATATGTGTACGTGAGTATGGATTTGGGTATTTTAGATATGATATGTTGAACTTGGCGTGTGTCATTTGTAATTGCAACATGTGAAGGTATGAGTTTTCTTCTTCCTTTTTGTTTAATTAAGTAGTGCAAAATTTGTAGGGGAAAAAGCATCTGGAAATGCTACGTGTGTAGCAGCGTACAAAGATAAATAATTTTTGAAAATTACCCGGTGCATGTGGGAGGGAATGGCATGTTTTCGGGACTATTTGGGAGAAAAGCTTTGGATACAGATGTCACGAAAAAGAAAGCGAGCATTGACCCTCAAATTTAATGCTAAAGCACGCAGTTTTATGACTTTGTCAGTGTAACTTTTGTTTGGATATATTCCCGCTGAGCAGCAGCGGCTGATTTACAAGGTCTGGATTCTGAAGGACAATTGAACCCTAGATAGCGACGGTATGCCTTAATTGATTGTCATGGTAATGGAGTTCTGTATGAAGATGGAGATAAATGTATTTATGGGTTTGTGCTTGTACACTTGCGGAAGACGATACACATGAAAATTGTGCATACATAATATCTGTATACGTGATAATGGATTTGGGTATTAGATATGGAATTGGCAGAACATACTGATCTTGGATTGTATTAGCAACATGTGGATGTATCATAGGTAGTTTTGGCATTTTAGAGGGGTTTATAGGCTGTATCTATTGTTTGGTCTTTTTATGGTTTTGTTAGCGTTTTGTTTTTCTCTTTCTTTTGTACAAACTTAGCATGCTTATACGGTAAGAAAAAAGAATCATTTTTCTTTGTTTTTACCTAAGTAGCGCAAAATTGGTGTGGGGAAAAACATATGGGAATTTCTTTGTTTTTGTTCTTTAAGTAATGTAAAAATTTTAGGGGTAAAAAAACATATTGGAATGCTACATGAGTACCAGTAAACAGACCCCATACATACATGACGCGAATGGCATGTTTTCGGGACTATTTGGGATAAAAGCTACAGATGCCTTACTTGATTCTCGTTATAATTATAATTCTGTATGTATATGTAGATAGGTTTAAGTATGGGTGCGTGCATTTGTACTTTTGGAGAATGATACACATAAACATTGTGTAGACATACATGAGTAGGGTTTTGGGTACTTAGTTGCACGAAGCGGGAGCGTGGGTGGGGGAGCGGATGATCATTAAAGTGTGGGAGTGCCGTTGGGAGTTTTTGGGAAAATTATTAAAATTATAAATATTTTTATGTTTTTTTATTTAGTTGAATGTCAAAAATAAAAAATTATTCTACCGCTTAGATTGCAAAAATTAAAAATTCTCACATAAGGATTACAATTTTGGTCTCCACTTCTTTAAAATAATGTGTCTTCTTCTATATATAACACTATACACACAGATATATATGTTTTGTACTTTCAGATAGACAAAGAATTGTAGCCTATATATGTGTCGCCATGATTGCCATTTCCGGTCTGTACGGTATTCTAGCCTATTGGATTTGCCTTTTTGGGTGTAAATTCTTGTTTCAGTTAGGAACGTGTTCCTGAAAGGATTGGAACGCATTTCCTTCACTTCTTTAAAATAATGTGTCTTCTTCTATATATAACACTATACACACAGATATATATGTTTTGTACTTTCAGATAGACAAAGAATTGTAGCCTATATATGTGTCGCCATGATTGCCATTTCCGGTCTGTACGGTATTCTAGCCTATTGGATTTGCCTTTTTGGGTGTAAATTCTTGTTTCAGTTAGGAACGTGTTCCTGAAAGGATTGGAACGCATTTCCTTCAATTAAGTTTGGGTATAAGATGTGGAATTGGGTGAATATATTGATCGTGGTGTTGGATTGTATTCGCTACATGTGAATGTATTACTTTTTTTTTTCCCCCTTTTCTTCTAACTTCTAAGTAATGCAAAATTTGTGGGTGGAAAAACATAGAGGAGTCCTACCCCACGTATGCATCGGCAAAGGAAATGAATTTGTAAAACAGACCTGCCCCGGAGGTAGGGGATGGATATGGAATGTTTTCGAGACTATTTGGGAGAAAAGCTTGGGATATCCGCGTAACAAAAATTAAAGCAGGCAAATTTAATGCTAAAGCACGTGGTTTTGTGGCTTACTAAGTAAGTATATCCAATACTTCTCTGTCATACAATTAAGCAAAGAGCTTAACCACCACTCTGGTCAGACAAGCCATTGTTCCTAATCGGAAAAATAATTACCATCATTTTTTGCTCAGGGGAATTGATGATTGCAGAACTGTTATGTAAGCGGATTTCACCTTGATCTTTTTGCTTGCATTTTGGACCCAATTGGTCCTCCTTTTACCATATCTTCTACTTAATGAATTTTTGTGTGAAGAACTTCTGTGAAGCTTTTTCGCTTGATGACTCCTTCGACTTTCAAGTAAACCCTTGCAAGTAAGGATATACAGCACTGATTTTTATGTATGTTATCACCACATGTTATTATAAGAAAGAACGACCTCAATCTTAAGATTAGTGGCAATTGAGGGACGAGGTTCATATGGAGTCCTTTGCTCATGCATGGGTTTTATAATACGAGGACCTTTTGCACTCTTGAATGTTTATTTTTCATGCTTTTGTCTTATTGGAGCTGTGCTTATTTTTATTTTTATATCTATGCATCAGTATAAGTTGCTCCCCTCTACTTCGCCGTATTCATCGTGCAATTTTTTGCCCATTACAAAAAATTGATGTCTCAAACGAGATGGCTAATACTGCTTTTTAGATGTGGAATTCTTTGCTTTCATATGGGCTTAGTTCCTTAAGACCATTCTACACTGCTCTTTAACTCTCTTGAACGCCATATGACCATATATTTTCATTGTTAGTTCACACGTTGATTGTACTTTCATCCTTCTGCTTTAATAGTTCCCTGATCTTTTTTTACCATATGCATTGTTGTCAAATCAAAGATTGCATCTTGAATCGTTTTGATGAAATAGTGAATGGAGAATCTTTGTGCATTATGCAAGTAAGATTAAAAACAAGGAATCATTTGGCATCGTGCCGAACCGCACTGAATTGCATGAACCAAAGTGAGTCACAAGATTCCCTTTATTTCCTATTCGACAACATCAATTGAATCGAACTGGTTGAAACTCGTATTACATCCTAGAATGCCACAATTCTAACATCTAGTGGCGTAGCTAGAAAATTGTACCAGTGGGGGCACAATCCAACACATGCGAGTTTTTTGGGATAAATAATTAATAATTTCCTTTTTAAGAATTTGACACACCTAATTTGATGTTCTTTTGAACTATTTTTTCAAGATTCCTGTTAAAAAATTGTTTTAACCATCAAATAATTTCAAATTAGCTACGAGAAAATGAAAATATAAATGTATGATTCAGAAAATTTATAATTCCCACCAATTACTTGCACAAGTAATTTAATAAATATTCAATTCTAAACAAATCATCTTTAACATAAAGAGAGAGGAGTTGTTGATAGATTTAAGAAGAGAAAAGAACGGACAATGTAAAAAAGATACTAGCTTGACTTGAATTTTGCGATGTGATAGTAATTGTAATTCATAAACACGTGGTAGTTTTAAAATTCAGTAAATGGAGACTTGCTTTGTGAGTAGTTAACTGTTTAGGCGGGATCCATAGATTTGGTTTTGAGCTTTCTACCTAAAATACTACTGTTATTTACAAGCGTGAAAATAAAAACCAAAATTCTAGTGTGGGCCGGTGCCCTCACTGGTCCTAAACCAACTCCGCCACTGCTAACATCCATGACAATACATATGTAGATGTGTTATTCTTCTTGGTCAAACTCATGGATGGACCCTGTAAGAAGAACCATTAGGAATTTAGAAAATCTGTATCAAACTTGAACTATCTTTGATTATTTTGTGCATATTTTTGACAGGATTGGAAGCAGATCACACAGTACACTTGGTTCGAGGATTCACACCAACTGCACCAACTGCATCAGCTAACACTACAGGTGCAACCAACACTGGAGTTCCGAATTCTGCAAATTCTACTCCAAATGCCCCAACATCTGTTGGCGCTGACAACATTGGGGCATTTGGAGGATCTGGTTTGGACGCTTCCCTATTTCCTGGACTTGGTCTTAATGGATTAGGCGGGAATAGTGGATTATTTGGAGCTGGATTTCCAGAATTTGAACAAATGCAGCAACAGTTGACTCAGAACCCTAATCTGGTCAGAGAATTAATGAACCTGCCTGCTGTTCAGAATCTAATGAATAACCCAGAAATTATGCGGAGTATGATAATGAATAATCCTCAGATGAATGAACTCATTGATCGTAATCCAGAGCTTGCTCACATCCTCAATGACCCTAGCACTCTCCGTCAGACGTTGGAGGCTGCAAGGAACCCTGAACTTATGCGTGAAATGATGCGCAATACTGACAGAGCAATGAGCAATATTGAAGCTTCTCCAGAGGGATTTAACATGCTAAGACGCATGTATGAAAACGTCCAAGAGCCATTTCTTAATGCAACTACTATGGCTGGGGATGCTAGAAATGATACAGGCTCGAACCCATTTGCAGCTCTTCTGGGCACACAAGGTGGTGGGCCTACAAGCACTGGTTCTGAAGCTACAACTAATTCTCCTGCTCCAAACACTAATCCACTTCCCAACCCATGGGCCTCTGGAGGGGGTAAGTTAATCTCTCTCTCTCTCTAGATTGTGGATGTCTTCGTTCCGAGGCAGCTGAATATGAGCCTCTACGTATCCATTTTTGCTTCTCTGATTGGTTATTTTGTACTACTGAGGCGATATAAAGAGAGATATCAGCATCAAAAGTCTGGAAGTGATTTTGCTATTTTTATTGCACTTTCTTCCAAAGGAGTTGCCTTAACCCCTGGAGTCAGCATGATCTGTACTTCCTTGAAGTTCTATATGGTCTAGGTTTTGGTATGTTTTGGTCAGAAAGCTTGTCATGGTAGTAAGGGGTCAAATATACGTTAAGGGTGCAAAGTTAAACCTGTCTTGAATTCCTCAGGGTTATAGAAATATTGAAGTTAAAGTAGTTGCTGCTGTGTATTCACCATATCTATGTCATGTTTTATGTTAAAATTAGTCTTTCTAGTAAGGTACTTCTCTCCCGTTCAAAAAAAGTAAGGTTCTTCTCTCCAAATTCTCTCTCTATCCCGGATTTATTTTTGAAGCAGTCACCTTAGTTCTGCAGATTTTGTTATCTGAAGTTTACTTCAGAAAGTTTTACTGAATTTTGACCAATATTTTGTAACTTAATGTGAATCTAGCGGCTGGAGGTGCCCAAACCAACTCCACTCCAAGATCGAATCCTGCTGGGGATGCTAGGCTGCCAGATTATGAGCGCATGTTTGGTTCCATGCAGGATCCTGCTTCACTAAGTCAGTTTATGCAAAACCCAGCTGTATCACAGATGATGCAAAGTGTCCTCTCGAACCCTCAGTACGTGAATCAGGTATACCTCTCTCTATTGTGTAATACAGTACATTTTCCATGATGTTACTGTGCATTTTCTTGTTCGCTAAAGTAATTTCAATTGTTAGGTTATTGGGCTGAATCCCCAGATGAGCAATATGCTAGATTCCAATGCCCAACTTAGAGAAATGATGCAAAATCCAGACTTCATTCGTCAGTTGACTTCACCTGAAACAATGCAGGTACATTGCACAGACCCTTTCGTTATCTCTGTAATATGGAAGGAAACCTGCATATTATAGGAGCTTTAATTGAAATATTGCTGCGATGATGTGAAAGGCCTACCCAGAAATTGTGTTCGGTTGCCTCTAGCATTTTATTTGTCTAATATGCATATTTGACTTTTGTAGGATTCCACATTTGTCTAATATGTAGGAGTCCGTATTTTCTTTCCTGTCTATGTTCCAAGAAGCTTTGTTGGTGGTTTTATTTGTCTTTCCTTTTATTTGTTGTTTGTTCTTTGGTTTGTTCGCCAAGGATGGGTCAAAAGTCAATCTCCCAAAGCTTTGATTTGGCTTAAAGTCTTGTTTTCCGTTTTGTTTGGTTATGTTTTTTCTTCGGTCAGCTGCCAACGTAGCCATTCCCACTGTCTCAGGCTCTTACCCCTGCTCGTTTTGATTTCCTGTTTAGTGAACATTGCCACTTCTTTGTATCTGTTTATTGGATTTTAAGGCAACAAAAGAAATGACGCATTTAAGCATTAATTTCTACTACGTGTAATTAAAATGATAGTTGATGTCAAGTTTTCCACCTTTACTGGTATGTTACTATTCTGCCAATCTGCCTTTATATTGTTTTATTCCATAACTACATTCATATCCTAGAATGAGTCCAACAAATTTAGGACGTATTGTCAGACCATGGGGTCCACCAAATGTCAGGCAAATAAGCTTAGATAATATCTTTCATCCTTTATCCTTACATTAATGTTAATTACTTTGCGCACGCTAATGCTCAATTATTTTTGTATTGAATTTGATTAAAGTGGGTACTACTGTACTGGGGCATTTAATAAGGCGGGCTCTGTGGAAACTGTAAACTTTTAGTAAGAGACAGCAGTATCCCAACATTTATACTATCGTTTCATGTGTGGGGCCTTGTGTATTCTTATGTTGATATCTTTGGGGTTTTTTTTTTTTGAACGGATATCTTTGGGGTTTGCATATTCCTCTTTCGGGTATAGCTCCTAGAGTGACCTTTTGTATACTTATGTAGATGGTTTGGGCCCTTTGCCTGCCCTCTTCTTGTGTCTTTATTTGGTAATTTTCAGAGAGCCCCTAGATCCTCGATCCTTTCATGGAATTTGTAGACTTGAGAGATTTTTCATTATCAGTTCCTCTTGATAGATAGTGTGGTTTTAGTGGCTTCATAGTTTTGATATAGAGGCATGCCATTTGTTAGAGCTTGTCATTAGTTAAAGAATACCTCCAAAACTAGTATATGAGCCTCGGCAGCCTCTCCACTCATTGCCAATTGGTTTTGAGTTGATGCTTTAACATGGTATCAGAGCTAGGCGTTCGGAGGATTTTGGACAAGACTCTTAGTTATTTCTCCGTTGTTTGTGTCTCTGTGCCACAAGTGTACCATGTTTCGTTATGATCCCAATGATGTAGATCCGTTGTTTACCTCCCCACGTGCCCCATTGATGTGGGCCGCACATGCAAGGGAGTGTTAGAGCTTGTCATTGACTCATTGGTTAATTAATACATCCAAAACTAGTATATGAGCCTGGGCGGCCTCTCCACTCATTGCCAATTGGTTTTGAGTTGGATGTTTTAACACCCTTGCTTCTCTTTTATGTACAGTGTACGTAAACATATATCGTATTTACCTTAACTTAAAAAAGAAACAAAGACACATCTCAATTGGACCTACAGAGGGAGCTTCCATATTTGTAGAAATTCCTGCTTCTGCTTCCTGTGCCTTTCGCCCTAGAAAGCGAAGAAGAGTGTACATCCACATGCATAAATGAAAGGTTGGAGCCAACCTTCCTCTCTTCTATAAACTGCATGGGAATGCATCAGCGCACATACTACATCACAGATAATAGAAAATGAGTTACTTTGGGGTTTATATGCACATGCACGTGAGCCTTTTCTCTCTTTTTTCCCCCCTCTTCTTATTTGTTTGTTTCTTAATTGCCTCTGCTCCTAACTTCTGTTTTTCCTTGTTTTAGCAACTCTTGACTTTGCGGCAAACCCTTATGCCTCTTCTTGGTCAGCAACCTTCAACCCCGTGAGTAATTTACTTAATTTATCTGTAATACAATCAACATGTCCATGTTACTATTCACTATTGCTGATAAAAATCGTCCATGTTACTATCCATTTAAACCGTCGTCTTTTTATCGTTCAATACACTTTCTAAATGACCTAATTAACAGCCATTCTTTTCTTGATTTGTCTAACTGGATTGCACTCTTGCAGGGAATCAGGTCAAACTGTTGGCAGGGCAGGTACTTATTTCTGAAACTTGAATTTGCTACATTACGTATCTTTTAATATTGGATTCAACTGTCTCGAATCAGTGTCTATTCATTGGTCACACCTGAGATGCCTCTAATAGATAGACTAAATGTATTTGGTTTGTTGTATATCTGATTCTCATCAAGGATTGTGGAGCTCATCATTCAGGACCGCACCTTGTCTTGCTAGTTGCCGCAATTATCACAATTTTAGAATTGTTTGGGACAATGGGGGAAACTTGTTAATGGTAGTTATACAGTAGGAATCTCCTAAGATAAACTACAACCCTATTGGGTACTCTGCCTAACCAACTCCAAAAAGTAACCTCTTAATTTTGCCTATACACTATTTTGTTTATGCACTCGAATCCATGCTCTTATTTTGTAATCCATCAAAGTAGCTGACAAGGTTTTTAAAAGAGAATAGCCTCTTGTACGAAATATTTAAGTTTACTGTTTTCCAAAGCATGCCACATCAACGTGGTGCTTCCACTAGCACCACAAGGTCCACAACCAACATTCTACAGCCAATAGTGTAATCAAAACAATTCTGATTCCACTGAGGAATTGGGGATACTCTATATGTTATTACTAGAGTCGCGAGACTTTCTGGGAACCTTTTCCAGGTTTGTCAACTAGAACAGGCTTTCCCACAAGGAATCTTTCTGAAGATGTTTCAAGTTTCTTCTCCTTTTTTGGTACAATCCAACTAATTTGTTTCAGCTGTAAATTTGCTATTAAAAATGGCAATTGGCATATGGTTTGTCGGTGGGTTGGTTCTGTAACCCACCAACGAAAGTCGCTGAAACCCCTCCCACGGCCCCCACTGCAGCCAGGCACCCTACTGGCAGGGCGACAATACCACTGAAACCCACCCACAGCCCAACTGCTGCCCTGCATGACTATATTGCCTTCCCCTTGACTGAAACTTGCGTCATTTTCAGCAGCCATTGCATCAATGTCTCCTTTGTCATCACAAAAATTTCTGCTGCTTTGTCACCACTTCCAAATCCATCTAACACTGAAACCCGTCTTGGTCTGACAAGCGAGCAAGACAAGGGGTTATGGGGAAGAGAGTATGGTGCTTAACACTTGGATTGTGCCATTTTCCCAGCCTTCAACGGGTGCCTCTATGTATGCGACTGAGATTGAGAGGAGGCATTTTCGCTATACCTTTGAAGTTTGAAGTGTGTCGGACACCCAAAAGTTCAGTAGGCCTGGCTTTTGTGCTAACAAGGCTTGTTTGCAGAGATTGTCTAAGAGCGCGAAAACTTGGTTTGGCTTGTTTGCCGGGTTGCTTGGTGTCCGATTAAATGAAACTGGAACATTTTATGCATCAACCTATCTGGAACAAGAAATTTTAATGCTACATGAAAAAAGACGAACGACTACGGGATTTTTGTTTTTGTGTAGTTTCTTCATCTGACAGTGGGTGTCACTGTTCGTATTACAGGATCACTTGACCCCATGGGGTTGGAAATGTTGATGAACATGTTTGGGGGACTTGGGACTGGAAGCCCCACCGTTCCTACCAGATCAGACGGTGACTACCCTTTCCTTTTCCCTTGTGCCTTCTGATTCATGGGTTGCCGTTTCCTCACCATAGTTACTTTTCTGTCTATTTTTCCTCCAATTTTTAGTGCCGCCGGAAGAATTGTATGCCACTCAGCTCTCGCAGCTACAAGAAATGGGTTTCTTTGATACCCGAGAGAATATACAGGCGCTGATGGCAACTGCAGGGAATGTTCATGCTGCCGTGGAGCGGCTTTTGGGGAACCCCGGTCAGTGAATTACAACGTGCGTGAATTACAACGTCTATAAAGTCTACCGGTGACCGCTAAACATCATTTTCAGATCAAATTTCGGGTATGAATAAGTACAGATATGATAGAGTTCTGAACTTCTCGAGTTGGGTATGATTTTGGGAATGCCCTCTCTTATGCCCCACCCTAATAATAAAAAAATATAGACGGAATGTTATGTACATAAACTATTTAAGACTTGTGTCTCGTTAGAAGTGTTCAACTTTATACAGAATCTTCCCATTTTTTTTTCTCTTTTTTTTTCTGGGTAATTGTACTTGTGCTTTGCCCCTTTTCTGGGTGGAGTAAATTCTGATATTTATAATGAACCTATTTATTAGTATATTGTTTTGCTTGTGGAATTGTTGCTTGTTACTAGAAATCTCCCCTCTATTGTGGCATTTCTGTGGATTTGTGTATTTTCTTCCTCCTTAGGTGATCTTTTTCTCGCGGTCAATGCAAGAGATTTTATCTCATAAATCCAAGGGGTTGGTCGAGTGAGAGTGTGACATTAAGCAAGGGTTTATATCTCTGACTCGCAGGTTTGACCTTCACTACGAGCACGATTGTATGAAACTCTCGGAGGTCATTGTAGGTTTGTCTTGTCGATTTTCCATGTCCATTTGAAGACATCCGATAAAATTGGAACGATTATCCATATTCCAAGTGCCTCTTTTACTTTGTGGGTTGGCCTTGAATTCGCCAAGGAACGACTACAATACTTGCACATAACATCTTTATATGAGTTATAGCACACATTGCGACTAGTATTCCATGTCCTAAATCTGTTTTAGGCTCATTTTCGTTTTAGGTAAAATATTTTGCACCAAAGGGATGTAATTTTTCCTCTAATTTTTTTGACCATAAGTCTTTTTTACATCTCAACTCCTGACGACCCGTCATATTCGAAAGCCACATATCTCTTCTTCTCCCAAATCATAACATGTCGAAAACGAGAGAGAAAAGGAGGGGAGAGAAAACATTACTCCTATTAAAGATTTTCCCTACCTTCTTCATGGCATGGGTAAGTGGGCAACCAAACAAGAAAATATGAATCACTCTGCCCGTTTCATGTTGTAAAACTTGGTTTTGTATTTCTAAACTAAATAATTTAGAAAGAGTGATCGGATGGAAAGACTTTATGGGCACTACTTCTCAACCACACATGTTTATTACCGTTTGACTACACTGTTCTTCTCTCGTCCTTTACCTCTCTCTCGAGTTCTGCTTCAGCTTCTCTCTCCTCCTTTACCCCTCTCCTTCTGCTTCTCTCTCCTCCTTTACCCCTCTCCTTGTGCAAAAGCAGAGCAGACGCGACTACTCACCCTCCTTTACTCCTCTCCTTATTTTGACAATTTGTTTTTCCTATGAAAGTTACTCTGGCTGTGTTTAGTTAAATAGTTTAGTTTAGTTTTGATGATGCCATCTGGTGTAATGAGTGGAGAGAGATAGAGAGAGAAATGAAGGAAATGATGATGTTATCAAAACTAAAACTAAAACTAAACTGGCAAACGAACAAGATCTCTATAACCTACAGGATAATAGAATTTTAGTCCTTCACTTAATTTTCTCCTCCTTTTTCCCTTCTCATCTTCTAAATCATAATTCCAAACATAAAACTAGTATCATGTCTGGTTGTTGATAGAAAAGAAAAAGAAACAAATGGAATAGTAACATTTTTGGTTGAGAAAAACTTATTCACGGATGAGGCAAAAACTTCTGATTCAAGGAAATTCACTCACATCATTCCATATCACACAGTTAGAAGACTCTTCTACTGAAGAGATTATTATTCTTAGGTGGAAGAGTTACAGAGATTGTCTATTTTAAATCTTTTTCATACTTGTCTGTTCTATGGAAGAGCTAACTAGGATCACTAAAGTTAATGTCGTGGCAGTTTGCCATTGGTTTCTTGCAATTCTTTGGTTCACGGAGGGTCCATGAATAAGTCTCTCTTTTTAGTTTTGTTTAATTTAATGTAACGATTTTCTAAGAAAATACTACTCCCTCCGTCCCTTTTTAAGTGTAGACATTTCCATTTTGAGCTGTCCCTAAATAAGTGTGTGGTTTGAAAAGTTAATGGGTAGAAGTTTGTACAATTATCATTTTGCCCTTTTGAAAAGTTAGTGGGTAAAGAGTTAATGGGTAAAAGTGGAGGATAATTTTGGAAAGTAAATGTAAAAGTTGATGTGAAAAGTGTAAAGTGGAGGAAAAAGTTGATGTGAAAGGTGTAATGATGATGTTTCTTTAAGAAGTTGGATTTACGAAGTAACACATTTAAGGCCTCCTTTGGGTGAATTGAAAAAACTGGTTTTTTGGTTTTTTTGGTTTTGTCCTTATTCAATTTTTTTACCCAAAGGAGGCCTAAAAAGGGACGGAGGGAGTATATTCCTATTTAGTCCTTAATCCTTATTAGTGTAGAGGGCTTCTTTGGCCTCCTTTGGGTAAATAAACCATTGTGGTTTATTTTTCGTCTTTATTCACAGAACTTTAAGTTTGACTAATAATTTTATACTTTTTAGATTTCTCTCGTAGAGAGGAGCCAAGAAACCACAACAAATCGACCGAAAACTAACAAATGCAAAAAAAAATTGAATAAGGACAAAACCAAAAAAACCAAAAAACCACCAAAAAAACCAGTTTTTTCAATTCACCCAAAGGAGGCCTTTGTCTTTTACTAGTGCACACAGGGTCATTCTCGTCCCACTATTTTCCATACCGGCGCCAAGATTCACCCGTTAAGTTTCCCGCCACAAGTCCCGATTTCATACCTCCTCATCATCAACCAATCCATGCACCGCTTCATCAAACGCCTCCAGTGACGGCATCTAGACCGTCCATATCAATCACCCGCCACACGAACGGTCCAATATGAAGAAACGCAACCTTTCTCATGAGTCACACACGTTGGAACTAAACCAAACAACGGCTAATAACTGAAAAAATAACTGTCAATTCAAAATTCCCCCACCCCCAACAAACTATAAATACACCTTGCCTTCACTCAAAATTATTTTCATTTTTCAAAGGACATCTCTCTGCCTTTCACGATGACAAAGCCTTATGATTCTCCCAACCAACCGCCCACCACCACCACCACAACCACCCAAGCCTCCACCCCGGCCGTCTCCGTCCAAGCCCCGACGCCTACTGTGGCCGGAGAAGGAACTTCTAGTGCTACTACTGCTGCTCCTAGGGGTTCGATAACTAGGCCGCCACCAACTGTGCCCGGAGAAGGAACTTCTAGTACTGCTGCTGCTACTCGTAGGGGTTCGACAACTAGGCCGCCACCAACGGTGGCCAGAGAAGGAACTTCCAGTACTACTGCTGCTGCTGCTGCTCATAGTTGGTGGCAGCCTTTTGGAGAGCCGTCCGGTGCCGGTGTTGGTAGTGGCAGTAGCGGCGGTGCCGTGGCGGTTTCAGCCGGGATGGCCGTGCTACAAATCGGGGCTAGTAGTGCTCGTGTTAAGGCTGGCATTGGGAGTCGAGGCGGCCACGGTGGGACAAGAGTTGGTCAAAGGAAGAGAAACCGTGAGCAGGGAGATGCCGCCGGTGGAGCAGGAGGAGAGAGGGTGGCTCCCCCATCACCCCCACCGGGGGCCCCATTTGTCTGCCCGGTGTGTCGAAGGTACGACTTTCCTTCGTTTCAGAGTCTCAGCGGGCACATGAAGGCCCATCCGGGGCGTGGCTGGCGGGGGATCAACCCTCCGCCAGTTTTCGGCCCGGACGAGTTTCAAGGCGGTGGGAATGCAGCAGCAGGTGCGGTCGCGGGTGGTGATCACAATGTTGCTGGTGGTGCTGGTAGGGAGGAGATAGCAGGCCAAGTGCTAGTTACCGTGCTGGAGTCGTCCGAAGGGCAGGGTGGTAATTTGGCTGTGCGGAGACTTGATCTGAACAGACGGCCGGCGAGAGCAGAGGAGCCTTCTTCTTCTAGAAAACTTCTCGACCTAAATAGGTCACCTTCACCGGAAGATTGATCACAATTATTTTCTGCCTACACATCCTTTTTACTATTATTATTAATTTTTTTTAAAGTTTCATTTTGGGTTATTGTAGCAAAGGAATTTTCTTTACAGAATTGTTACTCTTATGTTAACTTTTTTGGATGTTAAATCCTTGCTTGCGCTCCCTCTCTCAATTCTTGCTCTCGCAACTTTTAATAGTTTGGGATGTTTTCGGGACGACCACGCATGTGCATTCGCTACCGCTTGCGTTCACGTACTCGGAATATGTGACGTATATTGACCCAAAACTTTTTTTTGGAATTCAAATTTCAATGCCCATATTTATTTCAGTGTTTTAGCATTGTTAGTATATTTGATTGTGTGCATTGTTAGCATTATTGTTAGAATTTTGGCATTTTGCTACCGCTATAATTTCTCGCTTGCGCTCCCTCTTTCAATTCTTACTCTCGCAAATGCTAGTAGTTCGGGATGTTTTCGGGACGTTCGCGCATGTGCATCCGCTCCTGCTTGCGTTCGCCTACTTGCAATTCGTGACTTATGTATGAAGAACCTTATGCAAGGAAAAATTGAAAACTGATAAAATAGTGTAATCCCATTCCAATCACTTCAAATCTTCTTCCTCTGTATTTCAGTGTTTTAAAGCCGGCAAGTTTTTAGCTTAATAATAATAAGGCCCCAAAATAGAGGAGTATTAGGTATGTCAAATATTTCACAATGTGGTGGTTGTAGTCTGGTGTTTGGGTACTAAAAACACGTTACACGTGGTGTGCCACTAAACCACAAGGCAATTTTGCTGTTTATAAAGAGAGAAGATGGATGAACACCACCCACTCGCCGAAACCGGCCAACCGCAACCATCCTCTGCAGTTTTCCTGGCCAACCAATTCTTCCGTTGCTTAATCTTTGAGAGGGGTAGATTTATCGTACCCAAACCCTTCCTCGTGTCCCTTGTACTATTTTAGTGTAATATAATGCATAGAGGGACGTTAGAGTAGCGTCCACATATTCCAAAGTAGCGTCCAAAACTCTAACTTTGCAGCCACAAAGTAGAACATAATGTTGCATCAACAAATTCAAACCTTACGGCCACGTACTCCAAGCTTGCGGCTACATGCTCGACATTCTATATCCTTGCGGCCACAAACTCACACTTTGCGGCCACAGATTTGAGACCACATGTTCCAACCTTGCGGCGTAATACTTGATTATAGTTTTTCCAATACTTCCACACAAATTGATTTTAACTCCCAATAAGATGTGTCAATGTCTATTTGAATCAATCAAGACCTATGGAGTTCACATTTAAGACATTTTGCGCTTTGCATGTTTCTATGGAAATCATTCAGTAGTTCACTTGTAGACTTGTATCCAAAAGGCTTTTACATTGCAGTGTGAGATTGTACAATGAAATTACCATTCTGCCAAGTACAGAATCAGTTTGAAAGAAGAGTGGTTGATATTCTTGTTTCCTTTCATTTTTCTTTTTCCGGTTTCCATTTTCGTTTCGTGTCCGAAACACAAGACAATGAAAATCGTAAAACAGGCATCATTTTCAGTTTTTCGCATGATAACAGTGATTGAATCAGAAAATGGAAATGAAAAGTTTGAAAATTAAAGATCCATCATTTCATTCTAAGTTTTTTGCACAAGAACATTTCCCAAGAAGTTGACTTCGTGGTAGGTTTTTTCTTTTTAAACAACGAAAAAGGATTTTTTATTAATTAATTAAATGTAGGCACTCTAACCCCGCTACAATCATATGTCACTCAAGCCTAGAAGATTCAAGGTTGACGAGCAATCAACCAAAACAAATGAAAACCAAAAAGGAAACATTGATCTCAAGTCATAACTGATATAACCCAATATGAACGAAACTGCCACTCATAACATGAAGTTCAATCACAAGTAGCAGAAGAAATGGACAGGTATCAATCAATGCAGAAAGTAGAAGTGACTTGCAGCCCTGAGCAATCACTAGAAACGCAACGAGTTGGAGCAGCTGAAATCGAGCAGCAGCAGATAACACCTGAGCAAGAATTCCCCCACAGAGCTGCATAAACTGGAACCTGCCTCGGTAGAGAAACGGTTCTAGATTTAGCAGGCAAAATGATGGCTAGGAAAACTGGTAGGAGAATAAAAAAATATTGATAGCAGAAATATCATAATGCAGCAGAATATACCATGGCAGGGACAAAGCACCTTTCCCAATGTTCATAGCAGCAAGGCATGGCAGAGTACGCTCACTTCCATTGTTGATAGCAGGGACGCTAAATGAAGTGCAGTTTGCACAGACCCAAAAACACACCCACAAACTTATGACACTCAGAAAAATTGAGAAAACTGGGACTAAATACTACCCACCTGCAGTTCAATACCCTCACACAATCACACTTATAAGCCAGTAGAAACCCAGACGTAACCCTTTCATGCTTTTGCATCAACACACCACATACTCCACACAGCTGTATTACCACCCTCCTAGAATGACACAAACACTCAAAATCACCTCCCTGCACACACACAAACACCTAAAAAAACCACACACAAACACCCAAAAACAGCCTCACACAATTGATATGTCCTAATGAAACTAAAACACGTAGTCACACAGATATTAACCACCCCCACACATAAAAACCAAAATCCCCCGCACACTCCAGACACACCCAACCACACATACTGTAGCGACCGGTCCTAGTTGATGTGCTAACTTTTAGCCTAACCACGTGACTCAAAATGTTAACATCAAATTAACAGTAGCTAGTGGGCATTTCCTTATATTTCCCTTGCATCATAGCTAGCCCACCGATGTGGGACATTAGATGGGGGTTCACACACACTAACACCCCAACTCAAAGCCCCTAAATTTGACACCCACACGTACACGCGCGCACAGTCTGAGAACTGAGTCCATATAGAACCCATCATGGTTTTTTGTAGCCTCGAAGGTGCTCCACAATCTATAATTCAAGAGTATTCAGTTGGTTCCCATTTGGACTTAACGCAGAAGGCACTCCTGAACATACAATAGCAAACATCAGAGCTATTGAAGGTACTGCAGTTCCCCAGGCACGTAAAGACCTACAGAAGGAACGCCCCTCGACACACATTTGCATTTAACACCCTAACAGAGAATTCCAAAGTTTACCAAGCACATTAGATTCAAGAAATAAGGATGATCTGGACCCATCTGCCTCTATTGCTTACTTTCGTGCTTTCAACACTCGTCTCAGCCAACTTTTGTGCAGCATGAAATGCATAGATGTTGTACGCCACATCAAATACTTCTCTAACAACTGCATCAAGCTGAAGTAAGGATACAGAAAAGGAGATGCTAGGTGCTAGAATTATTAAACCACCACACACAAATCATTGCTTAAAAGAAGGCTTTAAACCTTGTTAGGAGAGTTAAGCAGCAAACAACGGAAACGGAGAGGGCAGAACCTGTGTTTTACGAACAATTCATTCTTGGCCACAATGATCTAGTTTATATACCAAATGGTGCTCCAAAATAAAGAGATAAGTACCTCAGGGTCAGGAAGTTCACTGACATTTTCAGCTATCTTCTCTAATTCAACTTTGTCAAACTTTGTGGTATAGCTGCAATGAGAATAAAAATGTATGCTTTCGAACAAACAAGCCACTTCCGAAAGACTTATGAAGACCCAGAAGAGAAGTCTCTATTTTAGAACAAGAAGCAACAACTCTTTCACAGCAGCACTGCTCAGCACCGGACATCATTAGCAATGGGGTTAACTGATACAGTACCAACACCAAAGTCCAGCAAATCCTTAATAGATCAGATTGAAAATGAATGAGAAATCGATACGAGGACGAGCCTTGAGGCTATTAACTTGAGCCTGAGTAAGCTCTGCTAGCCTATAAGACTTCACTGAACACTTAATAGCTGTATGAGACAATCTGGCAACGGCAGCCGACGACAAAAGATGAAGAAGAAGGGGGGCAAAAAAGGAGGAAAAACGGCAGACTCATAAAGATAAATATTACTATCCTATTAGTCATATTCTTAATCTTCTATACATATCCAAAACCCACTCAAGCATTATGGTTTCAGCCTCACATATCAGAAACTGTGTGAACATTCTTTCTGCGGCTGAAGACCAGCTCTATGAGACATCAGACACAAAATAGAACACACTACCAAGAGCAAAGCTAATTACCAAGATCCAATTCCCTCACCTCACTCATGGCGAAAGTACAAACCTCCGCCCGCTTACTAATCAAGAGGGTGAGTGAAAATCTGATGAACGGAAGAGAAAGAAAGCTCTACCCTTTCCTACCCCAAGGAATGAAATCGTTAATCAAATTTTAGAAGACTATTTTGTATCTCTCCATTTCAATTATACCACAAGTGAAGCTCTTTCTCAAACTCATGCTTACATTTGCATTTGCCCCATTGGACAAAAAAAAAAAAAAAAAAAAAACCACGCTTTTACTCAAATTTTAGTTAAGCTGACACGGGTTGGGCACGTATCTGACAAACTCACCCCAAGCACCGATTGCCCGACACAAGTAATTGTTAGAAGGTGTAAAAGAGAATGAAATCAATTGTTTCTCATTAATTCAATGTAGAAACAGAACCGTACATTTATAAGGAAGAAAGACTAGAATCAAGATCCTAAAAATTAGGGAACTAATTCTAATTCTAATTGATTTCTTTCCTAGCTGATTATTGCTGTATGTGGTGAGATTCCAATTGACGTAATGGGAACCAATTCTAATTCTAATTGATTTCTTTCCTAACTGATTATTTCCGTAGTATCCGCTAATACTCCCCCTCAAGATGGAGCATGGAGGGACGTAATGCCCAGCTTGGATATGAGGCGGCGAAAATGGTCCACCCCCAATGCCTTAGTGAAGACGTCGGCGAGTTGTTCAGTGGAAGCAAGATATGAAAGCTGAAGGAAACCTTGTTGAACCCTGTCGCGAACGAGGTGACAGTCAATTTCAATATGTTTGGACCGCTCATGGAAGACAGGATTGCGGGCAATGTGCATAGCGGCTTGATTGTCACAGTGAAGAGGGATGGGTGATGAAATAGGAACCGCCAAATCAAGAAGTAATTGACGAAGCCACAGTAATTCGCAAGTGGTGGAGGCCATGGCCCGATACTCGGCTTCAGCGGAGGAGCGGGAGACAACACTTTGCTTCTTGGCGCGCCAAGAGATGGGGCTGCCACCAAGATTAATGAAATAACCGGTAGTTGAACGGCGAGTCATAGGACAGCCGGCCCAGTCCGAGTCAGTGTAACCAGCGAGAGTGAGGTCAGAGTCGGCAGAGAAAAACAAGCCATGGGAGGCGGTGCCTTTCAAGTAGCGGAGGATGCGAGTAGCAGCGTCCAAATGAGGAAGCCGTGGAGTTTGCATGAACTGGCTAAGGAGATTGACAGCAAAAACGATGTCCGGTCGGGAAATTGTGAGGTAGATCAAGCGACCAATAAGTCGCCGGTAGGAACTTGGATCCGAGATGGGCTCACCAGAATCAGCGGTGAGTTTGAGATGTTGCTCCATTGGGGTAGAGGCGGGACGACAACCAGTTTGGCCAGCATCAGTGAGAATGTCAAGAATGTATTTACGCTGGTTAATAAAAATTCCTTTGGCAGAACGAGCAACTTCGATACCCAGAAAATACTTAAGCTTCCCAAGGTCCTTAAGCTGAAATTTACTTGACAAGAACTTTTGTAGGTGGCGGATGGATGCTAAATCATTGCCTGTAACAAGTAAATAATCAACGTAAACCAAAACAACAAGAATGTTAGAACCAGTTTGCCGAGTAAAGAGAGAGTGATCAGCTTGGGATTGTTGAAAACCGGCGGAAAGAAGGACGGTGGATAGTTTAGAGTACCAATTTCGGGATGCCTGTTTGAGTCCATAGAGGGATTTTTGTAATTTACAAACACGTGTCTCCCCCTGTCGGCCATATCCAGGAGGAAGGGACATGTAAACATCCTCGTGAAGGTCACCATGTAAAAAAGCATTGTTGACATCCAATTGGTAGAGGTGCCAGTTGCGAGTAGCCGCAATAGCAAGTACACAACGAACAGAAACCAACTTTGCAACAGGCGCAAAAGTGTCATGATAATCTAAGCCCTCAACTTGAGTGTAACCTTTAGCAACCAAGCGGGCTTTATATCGTTCTACGGAGCCATCTGCTTTCAGTTTGGTTTTAAAAACCCATTTACAGGCAATCGGTTGTTTACCAGGGGGAAGAGAGGTAAGAATCCAAGTGTGGTTGTTGTCAAGTGCATTAAGTTCTTGAGAAATGGCATCACGCCAGTGTTGGTGCTTGATGGCTTGACTATAGGAAGAAGGATCATGAGAAGTAGATAATTTCGAGAGAAAAGCAAAATGAGAGGAAGAAAAAAGGGAATAAGAAATGGACTGAATGAGGGGATGGACCGTACCTGAAGACTGAGGCGGAGTATGGGTGGAGGCCGCCGTGGCTGTAGCTGTGGAAAGAGTGGGGCATAGGTAGTCCTAAAGGTAGCGTGGTGGATGGTGATTGCGGGATGGTCTGGAGGGAACTTCGGGAGGTGGGGATGGAGGATTGGTTGGAGCCGAGGAGGTGGTGGAGTGGGGCATAGGATTAATGCTAGGCGTGGAAGGTTGTGGGTTGTTGCCAGGGATGGGTTGGGCTATAGGAGTAGTGGTAGGCGTGGAGGATTGGTCTATAGGACTGAGAGGTTCAGCGGGATTGCTTGACCGAAATCCTAGACCTAAATAAATGGGTTGCCCCAAGCGTAGGGCGGAGACCGGTGTAGCATAATACCCGGTAAGACCGGAATCGAATCCACAGAGACGGCGGAGAGTGCTTAACTAAAAACTCGGGTTGTGACCTTTGAAACGGCTCTTAGGTAGCCACCCTTTGTGATTTGATTTGGTGAATTAACTAAATTAAGAGACAAACTGATTTTGATTAAATTAATTAAAAGGAAGTACGGTCGTAGGGGTCATAACACGGTGACCAGGTCCGGATATTTCCTGCTCCATTCGTTGTTTCCAAGAAAACAGTTGATTTTAGAGAGAAAAGGTTACCCCGAAGGATGCGAATCCTCGCAGTCGCCGTTACCCATGTACAACGAAGAACAAGTTTTGGTCCCCCGTTCCTCGCGTTACATGGGCTCCAACGAAGCTCAGATTCGTCCAACGGAAGCTCTTAAATAACCTAAAATTGCTTTTTCATTATTGATGGTAAAAATCGGAGCAAGAACAATCCATTCCTGGCCACGGTGTGTTAATCACCCCGCGACCATACTTATGAAACTACTCACTCATATGAACTAGAACGAACAAGAAAATTCTGGAAATAAACATGCTATTAAACTAGAATAGGAATTAAAACAAAGATTCGAGTCTCAGAACGCGGACAAACTCCCGCGAACTGAGATTAAAGTAAAGAAGATAGAGAATTACCAAAGCGATGCGAGAATCAGCGAATAAAACTGTAAAACTTCAATGGAAAAGTAACCCGGAGAGTAGAATCTCCAAAGGAAAAGTCGGCTCCTAATTGGAAGAAAAACAAAGTAAAGTTGGGAACCCTAATTCTGCCTCAAAACGAGGTATTTATCCCTTCCCCGAAGTCAAACATGTGACAAAGTCAAACGGCCCATTTAGGGCTCTCGGTATCGATACAGGCTTTTAGCCGTATCGATACCCAGACATTCTGTTCGCAGATGATGCCCACGGTATCGATACAGGACAATCCCTGTATCGATACCGAGCCTCCTAAATTGCTCCTCAGCTTGTTTGGTCGTCCTGGCTTGGGTCCCACCGGTTCTCAACATGCCCAATGCCTTGTGTTCACTTTACGTGCTTTTTCCGACCTGTTCCCCACAAAATAATCACAAACACCAAAAACAAAAGACAACACCGCATCAAGTGGAAAATGGAATAAATCGCGCCTCTAATGCGCTAATTCGCCCTACTTAGGCGCTTATATCTTGAGATATTGCGCGCCTATCACACCCCCCAACTTGAAGGTTGCTAGTCCCGAGCAACGAAAAGAATAAAACAAATAAATAAAAGGATAGATCTTTTAAACCCCCGGGCGGCCCCGGTAGGACGAGTGAAGTCTCGTGAGGGTTTTCAGCAGTGATAACCCACAAAACACAAAGGACTCGGACATTTGAATGCAACTCAACCCAATCAATAGCTTCTCGAAACACTACAGTGACTGTCAGGCAAACCAAAGGCAAGACATTTCATCCATGGACAAAGTTAACCAAGTGAACTTCGCAGCAGACTTAGCACAAAAATTAATCCTCTCACCTACGATCGGATAAAGAATTTTCAGATGGCATGCATGTATGGACAAACCAAATATAGAAATTCACCCACCCTCGAGAATAGTTCACACACCGTTGATAGCCCAATAATTCTTTAAGCACACTCCTTCCCTTTTCTTTTCCTTTTTTTTTTTTGTGTGGTCGTACACTACCGGATCTCTCGGGCTTTCTAGTTGACTCTTTAGCGAGCTTTGGGTCGGCTATCCCCAAGCCAAACGGCCTTAGAGCGCCAGGTTTTAAGCGACCCCTACGGACTTAATTGCTCAAGTCAAAAAGGCTTTATTGAGATCCACACTGACCACATTTAGCAATACTTTCACAAGGTCTATCCATCTTTTGACGCGAACAACACGGTGGGAGCATACCCCGATTGTCCGGTTACTACTCAACGGACGCCCGGATAAACATTAACAATATAGCACACATAACTTGTTCTTTTTTTTTTATTTATTGGGGAAGGAGTTCCAAAGATTCCATTGAATAAGTTAACACATACTGAAATATCAAAGACATATGAATCAAACTCGAGACTGGTGAATACTCAAATGGAATAGTGTGTGTGTGAGCATGTTTCCAACTGACCAAACGCTATCCGACTATAGATGATAGGGGCTAACTAAGTGCTTCCTAAACATCATGTTCACGAGCTTAAGTCTATCCATGAAATCGTATTGAGACTCCGACTCGCACAACAACCATTATAGCGCTAATTAGCAGTCATCAACCAAGCATAGGTACACCCACACATCCAAATTCCTTTTTTTTTGAATTTTTTTTTTTTTTGAAAAACATGTACGAAGTACACACTCCCCCCAACTTAGAACATGCTATGTCCCCAGAGCATGGAGACATACAAAATAAAATAACAAGGGGAAGAACTGGACCTCTGGGTGGCAGCCAACCACCATGACCTCGGCCGATATATGAGGAATTTTGGGTACTCTCTCCGTGCACCCTGCAAAAACATCAGTCCAGCCCGGCACGTGGTATCCGGGCGTACACAGAGAAAACAAAGGAGCAAATAAAGAAAACTAAAATACACCACCACTTTCGTCACGTGAAAGGCACGGGTACTACTTTTCTCCCTAATTATCTCACTTAAATTTGTGTAGAGAAAGTCATCATAACAATCCCGGGTAAGTCATGACTCAACAGGTTAAATCACTTAAGGTTTTTCCTTAAAGAAATCAGAGCCAATCGTCTTTTATGACTATCCGAGACACGGCAATAAGATTGTTAGAAACCCAGATACACAAATTTAAGGCTAGAAATTAGGTGGCTATACCGGACCATACAAAACACAAAAGAAATCCGCACACAAGGTAAATAAAATGAAAAAGAAATAAAAAGAAATATTTTTTTTTTAATTAATTTTAATAGAGAGAGAGATTTTTTTTTTTTGAAACGTGGAATCCGAAAATTAATCAAATCCACAAAGATGAATCCCATGAATGCACCACCCCACGCTAAACTTTGCACTAAAAATTGAACTCGGCCAGACCACAAGAAAAGATACTTCGAGTAAAGCAATTGCCGAATTGTTTTAAGAAATTGAAGTGCCTCTAAGTGCTCACGTGAACCCAAATTAATTTTCGAGTTGTGGACATAATTCGCGAGAGAAGGAAGATAATCAAAATTGTAAGCATCAACACCAAGAAAATCAATATGGTCCACTACCGTCGACTTCGACTCTTCTACCAAAACCTCATCCGCCGAGCTTGGTGTCTCAACTAATTTCTCCTCAACAAAGTTCTGGCCCCCAAAAATAAGAGACTCACTCTCAAACCCATACTTCCTATCTTGCTCGTCCATTAAGGACTGCAAACAATCAATCTCAATGTCCCACTCCTCAGCAGTGGGAGATTTCTCTATCGGACCATCACACGGAGGGCAGTGAGCTCCTCGTTCTCTAGACTCATAGGAGCGCAAAAGGAAAACGTAGGCAGCGCGGATCAGCAGTGGGAGATACATGAGAGGGGGTTCGACCTTTACATTAGACTCAAGGGGGAAACATTGGGCAGTTAGCTCCGCATTCTCTCCCAACTTGGAGGGTTCCTCTAAACAATCATCAACCCCACCCTCAATGATAAGTGGCTCAACTTCCTCTTCTCTAGCAGTAAGCTCCTCAACCCCTCCAAATTCAGAGGACTGTGGTAAGACCAAGTCAACCTCCTCAACATCGTTAACTAGACCTATTTCCTCGTCCTTGGGAGTAAACTCCTCATTCCCTCCGAACTCGGAAGGTTCCTCCAAATGATCATCAACCCGTCCCTCAATGAGAAATGGGTCGACTTCCTCTCTTCTATTGACTTGAGGCGGAGAAGGCAATGTTTCCCACTCCTGTTGGCTTTGTCTCACTATCTCTGTGAGTTGAGTCAACTGGGACCTAAGGTCCTCAATTGCTTGGGTGGTTTCCGCGGTTAAGGTCATTTGCGATCGCACAATAGTCTGTACCATCTCCTCAAGCTCCTCATCATGAGGGGGATAAGTCAGCTCTGGGGGTGGGCCAGTATAATAAAGATCAAACTCCTGCGGGTCTTGGAAAAGGGAGCCAAATTGGGTCTCATAGTCCCAAAAGGGTTCAGGAATTTGTGCCAATGGACTCGAAAAAATGTTTGAGTAATGCTCGTGATCCCAAGAGGACTCAAAAGTACCCGGTTGACTTGAAGGGATATTCTCGTAACCCCAAGTAAAATTTTGTATTTGTGCAGATTGACTCGAAGGAATACCTACTTGGCTCTCAAAATTCCAATAGGGTTCGTTAATCTGTGCAAATTTACTCAACAACATACTATGGTGTTGCTCTAACTCCCCAGGGGTATCAAGAAGGCCCATCAGTTTTTTTTTTTTTTTTTGAATCAGATAAAAACACAAAGATACTAACCCGAATTCTTAACACCTCTTGCCGTCCCCGGCAACGGCGCCAAAAATGCTTGACCGAAACCCTAGACCTAAATAAATGGGTTGCCCCAAGCGTAGGGCGGAGACCGGTGTAGCATAATACCCGGTAAGACCGGAATCGAATCCACAGAGACGGCGGAGAGTGCTTAACTAAAAACTCGGGTTGTGACCTTTGAAACGGCTCTTAGGTAGCCACCCTTTGTGATTTGATTTGGTGAATTAACTAAATTAAGAGACAAACTGATTTTGATTAAATTAATTAAAAGGAAGTACGGTCGTAGGGGTCATAACACGGTGACCAGGTCCGGATATTTCCTGCTCCATTCGTTGTTTCCAAGAAAACAGTTGATTTTAGAGAGAAAAGGTTACCCCGAAGGATGCGAATCCTCGCAGTCGCCGTTACCCATGTACAACGAAGAACAAGTTTTGGTCCCCCGTTCCTCGCGTTACATGGGCTCCAACGAAGCTCGGATTCGTCCAACGGAAGCTCTTAAATAACCTAAAATTGCTTTTTCATTATTGATGGTAAAAATCGGAGCAAGAACAATCCATTCCTGGCCACGGTGTGTTGATCACCCCGCGACCATACTTATGAAACTACTCACTCATATGAACTAGAACGAACAAGAAAATTCTGGAAATAAACATGCTATTAAACTAGAATAGGAATTAAAACAAAGATTCGAGTCTCAGAACGCGGACAAACTCCCGCGAACTGAGATTAAAGTAAAGAAGATAGAGAATTACCAAAGCGATGCGAGAATCAGCGAATAAAACTGTAAAACTTCAATGGAAAAGTAACCCGGAGAGTAGAATCTCCAAAGGAAAAGTCGGCTCCTAATTGGAAGAAAAACAAAGTAAAGTTGGGAACCCTAATTCTGCCTCAAAACGAGGTATTTATCCCTTCCCCGAAGTCAAACATGTGACAAAGTCAAACGGCCCATTTGGGGCTCTCGGTATCGATACAGGCTTTTAGCCGTATCGATACCCAGACATTCTGTTCGCAGATGATGCCCACGGTATCGATACAGGACAATCCCTGTATCGATACCGAGCCTCCTAAATTGCTCCTCAGCTTGTTTGGTCGTCCTGGCTTGGGTCCCACCGGTTCTCAACATGCCCAATGCCTTGTGTTCACTTTACGTGCTTTTTCCGACCTGTTCCCCACAAAATAATCACAAACACCAAAAACAAAAGACAACACCGCATCAAGTGGAAAATGGAATAAATCGCGCCTCTAATGCGCTAATTCGCCCTACTTAGGCGCTTATATCTTGAGATATTGCGCGCCTATCAGGGATAGATGTCGGTGAGGCTAGGCAACGGGTTGGCGGGTGGCCGTATGTGGTGGGGACTCTGAACATGGAAGGGAAAAATGTGCTAAAAAAAAGTGACATCCCGAGAGATGAAAAAAGTGTTCGTGTCAAGATTAAAAAGACGATATCCGCTGTGGCGAGGTGGATATCCCAAAAACACACAGGGAACACCGCGAGGTTGAAATTTATCTCGACCAATACGGGATGTTTGAGCATAGCACAAGCACCCAAAAACACGCAAATATTTGTAATTTGGGGTTCGACGAAAAAGCCGTTCATAAGGCGAGACATTTTTTAACGTGTGAGAGGGTGTTCGGTTAATGAGATAAACTGCCGTGAGGATACATTCACCCCAAAATTTGATGGGAAGATGGGCATGGAAACGTAAACAACGAGCCACATTTAAAATATGACGATGCTTACGTTCAGCCACACCATTTTGTTGCGGCGTATCAACACAAGTTAGTTCTTGCAAAATGCCATTGTCGTGAAAGAGTTTCAAAATTGGACGAGATATAAATTCAGAACCGTTGTCCGAATGAAAAGTTTTAACTTTGGCATTGAAGTGTGTCCTGACCATGTTAAGAAAAAATTGGATTTTGAAAAAAGCATCCGATTTGTATTTCAATAAATACACCCAAGTAGTTCGTGTGCAATCATCCACTATTGTAAGAAAATAGCGAGCCCCACAAGTTGAAGGCGTATGGTAGCCACCCCAAATGTCAACAAATATGCGAGAAAATGGAATATCACTTTTATTGAGTACGGAAGCAAAAGGGAGCCGAGTGTGCTTGCCACGCAGACAAGCGTCACAAGGACAAGTATTATTGGTAATGGGTTTAACAAGAGAACGAGGTAAATTGGCGGAAGAGGGATGACCTAGTCTTTGGTGCCATAGATTGGGGTGATCGGTTGGCGATGCAAGGGCTGTGGAAGGTGATGTGCGAAGGTAATACAAGCCATTGCGTGCCTCACCCGCTCCAATCACAGTCTTCGACTTCAGGTCCTGAAAAAGGCAAAAATTAGAAAAAAAGAATACAACGCACTTAAGATCACGACATAATTTCTGGACAGATAATAAATTGAAACGAAAAGTAGGAACATGTGAGACACCAAAAAGAGTGATGGAGGGGGTGATATTTATATGTCCTGTATGGGAGACAACATGGGTGGAACCCGAGGCCGACCGAACTGGTAAAATTTTATCCGTGACTGTATATGAGTTAAAAAGGGATAGATGAGGCGTCATGTGAGATGAGGCCCCACTATCAATAATCCAATCATGTGAAATAAAATCTGTATTACCAGAAAAGAGAGCAGACGGATTATCGTAAAAGTCATATGCTTGGGATGCTTCGGTTGGGCTCAAGTGAGAATTTGAATTCATGACAGATGCGTCTCCTGCATAGTTGGACTGGTTTGAACGGCGATTGAAGAACCAATCCGGGTACCCAATGATCTTAAAACATCCCGACTTATAATGACCCGAACATTTGCAATGATCACAGAAAGCATTCGGATCTTTGCTGGTGCTAGACTGAGTTGGCCGATCAACTCGTTGGGTATGTTGTGGCTGGCGGGTTTGATTGTTACGGGTTGCATAATGTTGCTGTCGGGATGTCGAACCAGCATAAATAGGTTGTTGAGGTTTGAGTGTGAGGTTGACCTTTTGTCTGATGTTGAGGGAAAGGACGGGAGATTTGCTGGTTTCGCTGCTGCCCATTGAAAGGTTTGGATTGACTCTGTTGGGGCTGGAATTTCTGACTTAACATGGCTGAGTCTTCTTGAATGGGTTGAACGGTGGGAGAAGGTGTTTTGGTTTGTTCTTCCGAGATCAATAGGCCATAGACTTTTCCAATGTCGGGAAGTGGATCCATGGCAAGAATTTGAGTGCGGAGGACAAAGTAGGGTTCATTGAGGCCCATCAAGAGTTGATAGACCCGTTCGTTTGACACCCTTTTTTGCCATGCGGTAGCGGTATTACACGTACAACGGGTGCATGTGCAGGCCGGAAGAGGGGTGATCCCATCAAGTTGGTCCCAAAGGGTTTTGAAGGTGTTGTAATAGTGGGTAATGTCGAGATTATTTTGTTCAAGATTGGAAATCTCCTTTTGAATTCTGAAGATGGTGGCATTGTTGCCTTGAGTAAATCTAGACTCAAGATCACGCCATAGTTCATACGGTGTGCGGCAACTGGCTAAGCTTGGAGTGATGGTGTTGCTGATGCTGTTCAACAACCATGAGAGGACCATCGTGGAAACTCGTTTCCATAGGGGTTGAATATCAGGATCAGTGGGGCAGGGTATGGTATTATCAATGAAACCCAATTTATTTTTGGCACAAAGAGCCATCTCGATAGAACGGCTCCAGGACCCATAGTTGGTATGGGTTAGAACAACATCAACAAGAGGGGTGCGAGGGTGGTCGGCTGAATGGAGAAAATAAGGAGAAGAGAGGTCAGAAATAAGCTTCTGAACCTTTTCTTGAGCCTCAACCATGTCGGTAAAAATGATTTTGAGGCTGAAGCTATCAATTTCTTCCAGTTTTGTGGTAGGTTTAATTTTGTGGGGAAGGTGGAGTAGAAGAACGTAAACCACGCTCTGATACCATGTTAGAAGGTGTAAAAGAGAATGAAATCAATTGTTTCTCATTAATTCAATGTAGAAACAGAACCGTACATTTATAAGGAAGAAAGACTAGAATCAAGATCCTAAAAATTAGGGAACTAATTCTAATTCTAATTGATTTCTTTCCTAGCTGATTATTGCCGTATGTGGTGAGATTCCAATTGACGTAATGGGAACCAATTCTAATTCTAATTGATTTCTTTCCTAACTGATTATTTCCGTAGTATCCGCTAATAGTAATCTTATTTAGAAGATTCCATGCAACGCGGATAACATTTGCAAACTAACATAATCATCTACGTGTAATAGTTTAATTTATGTATTTTCACCTTCTAGCTATGTTAGATGGAAAAAGTTCAATTACATATGTGACACACTTATCCCGCGCCCTTACACAAGCGTCGAGTGTCCGACTCAAGTAATTGTGCATATTAAGAAGATTCCATGCAACACAGAGAACATTTGTTTTACCTCACCATTGGAGAGGAAAATAAGGAACTTGATGCTACATCCAATTATAACAACCTGTATTGCAAACCAATGGACAAGCTCTTACGGATGTTTGAAAACTGTTTTTCCATCTTTGGTAATAAAACAGGGAGCCTGTTGCTTTGCATCTGATTAATTTTTCTCATCGAAATTGATTGATTTTTCTCATCGAAACTCTCTTTTTAGACTCGCTGATTTCCTCAAACCGTGAGTTGTAAAATCTCCCATTCAATTGTGAAATTTCCTACTTTGTTCTTCACCATTTTACCTTTGTAGAAAGGTGTGTATATCTCTCATGGGTCTTTATGTATATGGGGATGGAAGACATTGCTAGACGCTACGGTTGGTTTTGAAGTTTAAAAAGCGTGAGTGTACTAGGTAAAATGCCTATTAACATATAATACACGAGAATTCTCATTTTATTATCTAACCATCAGTTCAACTTGAAAAATATCAAACCTAGATAAAAAAATACGAATGTTTTTTTTTTTCCTGCCATCATGTCCTTGGACATGGGAATGAGATGAATCCGACCATTGAATATATAACAGTACCCGATACTCAAGTCCATGTCACCTAGCAAGCTATATTTACCTAAGATTTAGCTAAATAGTCTTGAGACATGGAAAGCCTTAACCCCCGAACTGTCAGCATGTTTTGAACCTCTGCAGTTTGAGTGACACATAAAGCAACCTTAAAATTGCTCCAAGGCCTACTGAGGTCGCAATGTAACACGTGGGCACTGCCACAAGTTTGTAAAAATATTTCTGTCAGAAACTAAAACTTCTGTCAAGCTTATTGACTAACTTAAAAAACATCATAAGCTCCGCCTTCCCTCCATAAGACAATTAAAAAGGTATCTCTGTTGAAGGTATCTGGTGTATTCTAGAACTGCAACCCAGTCAAATTACGTAAAACCGTATGAATCGAAAATCAGAGATTTCATAACAAGCGAAACAGAGGTAGCCCTACAAATGGTAATTCTCGACACTGATAGTTCTAGTGATTCTAAATACTTAGCAACAAGAACATGTGGCAACTAAGGCAAGAAGTAAAAAAAAAAGCCAACAAATAATGTGAACTCAGGATACAGAGAATTTTTAATTACCTTGTCCTTTCCAAGGGCAGCATAGTGCTCTAAGCCATCACATGATCCATCCTTGAAAAAATGTAAATATAGAAAATTCATAGATTTAGCTCTGTATACTGCAGTCTCCAAGATATTAACACAATCAAAACAGTGAAATCTAACTTGGGAATGATTTTCACACTCCCTTTTTTCATAAACACACCTCCTTATTTATCTTTTAGTGAAACTTATACATACAAAAATTTCACTAAAGGTAAAAAAAAAGTGTGTTTATAAAAAAAAGGGGTGTGGAAATCACTTGCCAACTTATGGCTAACGTCTTATGATTTAAAAAGGAGCAACATTACGAAATAAGTGACAAGTGGAGAATTACGTTCCATCTAAGGAAAGTATAGATGAGATGATGATTCCAACCCTTAAAAACAAACCCAAGCCCGACACTCAACGTAATCCTATCTTTCCAAGAGGACGTCTCTCGGAAAACTCCAATATACCTCGGCAGAGATCAGAGCCAAGATGATTCAAATGTGGGTGCATGGGGTAAGCACGGCCACGGAAATCAAGGTTGTGTGGATAGAAGAAGCCATCCTCGTCCTTCATATTCCGCACAACCTACACAATTAAGAAGTACCAAAATTTCTTCGATCAAAACACCTAAGACATCCGATTAGTGCTACAAGAATTCAAATTGGAAGCTACTCACAGCAAGTTTTAGTTCTATATCACATCACTGAGAATGCCGCTCACTGTTCTCCTTAGTACACCGACCCTCAACCGTCTGCAGCCCCTGGCGCCGCCTCATCTACCCACCTTCTTTCCCTCCCTCTCAACTTTCGGCGAGAATGAAAAGGAATTAATTAAAAGGAGGATTTTCCTGTAAAAATATTTTCCACGTCATGACATAGGTTGAACCTATGTCATGCCATCAAAACGACTTCGTTTCAATCTAACATTTACAAGGATGATTTCTACCCATATCAACCATTATTTAACGATCCGAGACATTCTTCTCGTAGAAATTATTATAACGCATATGATGTATAAATATCTCGTAAATATAAAAAATACTGGTACTTAATCTAAATGAATTTTTATTTTTTTAAATGGATTTGGATGCGTTGAAACACATCCCCTTCATATCAACAACTCTTAGGACGCTCTAAGTACATTTTCTATTTATCTCAGCTATATTTTAATGATCTAAGACATTCATATTGTAGAACGCTGAAAAATACAAATCATGTAAAAAGTTCATATTAATTGAAATTGAATTAGTACTTGATCTTGATGAATTTATGTTTCTTAAAATAGGCTTAGTTATACTGAATCAAAACCATAATACTAACAGGCTTCAGCATAATCTCATTCTCACGTTTCCCAAACGACGTCGACGATAAAACTCTCTCCCTCTCCCATTTACCCTGTACCTTTCCCGTCCGATCGGAATCACCTCCGACAACGGTCGGCAACTTAGAGGCTCCGGTCAATCGCCGAAGGTGGTCTCAAATTCTCAATGGTGACTGTTCAATCACCGAAGGTGGTCTCAAATTCTCAATGGTTACAGTCTGCCCAGTGTCTGTTCATGAGTGGTATGAACCCAATTTTCTACTGAATAATCTTGATACGCACAATTTATGCTAAGCTGCCTATTCCCATAGCTATGGTTGCTTCTTTTATTTTTTACTTTGTCCAAATATGGTCTTTTTTCCTTCGTATTAGTATCTGTTTTATTCAACTTTGTTATCTGTTATGATGAATTGGGTATATATGCTTTGATTGAAGCCATCCATGAACCCAATACTCTTATCCGGAATTCACGCCCACGTCCATTCGTGATATTGTTGCTAGCTCTATGAGAAAATGCGAAATGGGTTTTATTTGGAGACTGATTCGTCATTGGGCAGCTAAAATGGGTCTTGAATCACGTATGTATTTCTTCATCTTATTAATGGACGTGTATGTAAAATGTGGGGTGCATTGGTTATGCTTCCGGGGTGTTTGATGAAATGTCTAGGTGGGATTGGTCTCCTGGACTGCGGTGGTTGTGGGTTATTTTTATGAAGTATATGAGGCGCTTTTGAATGGTTTGGCAAAATGCGGTTGGAGTTGAAACCAGGTCCAGTGACGGTAGTGCCGTAGTGGTCATGTTGCAAGTGTTTTGCTCCCATGGAAGACTGATTGAAGGGAGGCAATTGAATTTCTTACGTGATGGAAAGAGGGTCTCCGATTAAGGATTCTCCGCAAAACTTGATTTTGAAAATGTCTAGTATAGAAATTATTTTTAGTAAAATTAACAGGAGGGATGTTGTTTCTTGCTTTCATGGTACGTCTGAAGACAGAATATTATGGAAGTTGACAAGTACTTTAACCAAATGCAAGGTGAAGCATGGCGATCTTGGTTACTTCAGCTTCTGAGAAAAATGGTGATCTTTTTCAAGGCGAAAAAGTGCATGGTTTTTGCTATTAAAAACGGACTTTATGACAATTTTCTTCAAACTTCATTGAGTGCAGCTCAAAATTTATTGAGATTCTTTAAGAATCGCATTACTTGGAGTGCTATGATATCTGGTCTAATTGATACAGGGCATTTTGAGGATGCCATAGAATTGTTCCGGCAATTGCGAATAAAAGTGTAGAACGAACCTGTGGCTGAAATCTTTTTAAGTACACATACATGGCCTTGAAACTACGTAAAGGATTCCACGCTTACCTTGCAAAGAATTTGCTATCTAAACTCCCGTGAAAAAGATTCTCCCTTAGAAACCTCCATCTTAAACATTTACCCAAGATGAGAAAGCATTTCTTATGCTAAACTAGATAGGATATCGAATAGAGATCTTGGGACATGGATGTTGATGACTGGAGGGCTGTGGAACCCGTGGGCTCGATTTCAAAGCCGTGCAACATTTTTATCAAATTTTGGATGATGGAATGAAGCCAAATAGTGATGACCTTCTTGGGCATATTATCCGCTTAGCTCAGGTTGCATGCTGTTTAGTTAAATTCCTGGAGACTGGAGTCGCCGTCAGGAAGAGTTCTTCTTGGTAAGTATTGTTGGCGGAGGATCTTCTATCAGCTAAGCCGAAATCTGGTTGCTCTTGGAGTTTTGGAGGAGTGTGCTTTAGGAATTAGGGCAAAGAATTAGTGTTAAACGGATGAAGATGGAAAATGGGTAATGAGCGTAAATTTAGTGTTTTCCATTATCATTGGATTCTTAATGCCCTTAATCCGCTTCTGGGTACTTCTGCTCCTTCTTTGTTGAATGAATTAAAGGCGGCTATCCTTGGCGTACAACTCTTCTTGAGGTCTTAGCGGGCATATGAAGGCCCATCCGGAGCATAGCTGGCGGGGGATCAACCCTCTGCCAGTTTTCAGCCTGGACGAGTTTCAAGGCGGTGGGAATGCAGCAGGCGCGGTTGCGGGCGGTGATCACAATATTGCTTCTGGTGCTGGTAGGGAGGAAATAGGAGTGGCAGTTACCGTGCTGGAGTCGTCCAAAGTGCAGGGTGGTAATTTAACTGTGCGGAGATTTGATCTGAACAGACAGCCGGCTAAAGAAGAGGAGTCTTCTTCTTCTTCTTGTGGAAAACATCTCGACTTAATCAGGTTACCTTGACCAGAAGCTTGATCACATTATTTTCTGCCTACACATCCTCATTTGTATTATTATTATTTTTCAAAGTTGCTTTTTGGGTTATTGTAGTAAACGAATTTTCTTTACAGAAGTGTTACTCTTATGTTAAATTTTTTGGATGTTAAGAGTTTGGCTTGTAGTCTTACACTCCGTTCATTTGCCAAGAATGTTATGCGAGAAAGTTAATCCTGAGAAAAGTGACATGAAGTGAAGTAAAAGAAAGGAAAATTTACTTTCCCATGAGTGTTCACTTGATAAAGGATTTTTCCAAGAAAGTGTAATCGGTGGGAGCAAACTTTCCCACGACACATAATTCCTTCTTTTTTGCTGGATGCATTTTGAGGGAAAGTGAGTCCTAGTGGGAAAAGTATTTTTGTGGGTCCCATTATTTTCCTGCAAAATGAACACCCAAAAAGTTATGGGAAAGTTGATTTTCCCATCCTTTCCCATACTTTCTTGACAACTGAACGAAGCCTTAATGAAATTCTCTTCTGGTTTTACACATTCCTTTGAAGTGTGATTTTGTTAAGAGGCAGAGTCACATAATCCTTCCCTAGATTTTTTCGCTCCCGCTATAAATCCTCGCTTGCACTCCCTCTCTCAATTCTTGCTCTCCCAACTTTTAATAGTTTGGGATGTTTTCAGGACGTTCGCGCATGTGCATTCACTCCCGCTTGCGTTTACATACTCGGAATATGTGACTCTTTTTTTTCCGATAAAGAGATAGAAATATCATTAATAAAGCCAACCTGAGGGCAAAAGAATGCAGGAGTAACAGTAACTGCTAACTAACAACACATAACAGCTAACTAACAACACATAACAACACATAACAACACGAACAAGAAATATGAACATAGACAACAAAGACTGGGAAGAGCTTCCATCACCGGTGTCCGGGTGAGGAACAAAAAGACCAAGCGCATGCTTAGCTAGAAGATGAGCACGTTGGACCTCTTCTCGGTCTACCTTGGAAATTTTGCAAAAATTTAGCTTAGCAATCTCCCTCCTCAAGTTGGCTATCAAAAAGGTGTCGTTGTGGTGACACTCATGCCTAATCCCTATCTGCATAATAGCATTGTAACAATCAGAAAGAATATAGACCTTAGTAAAATCCTTTTTTAGACACCATTTAATCGCCTGATTTATTGCTTGGATATCTGTCTGGATAGGACTGGAACAGTAAGAAGACATAGCGTTCTCCGCAATAAGGTTTCCATTAGGGTCTCTAGCTGTAAAACCAATCCCACTCCAAGAATTCCCCCTTTTCCACGCACGATCGACACGAATGACACAAGCTCTTTGAGTAGAAGAACCCTCCAAGTGATCCTTTAGAATAATAGAAGGGTATTTATCTGTTTTCGGAGCTTGAGTACTAGAATTTATGAGCCAATTAGAAGCTCTATTGAACCAAAGAGCGTTGTCTTTTGCCAAAGAGATAACAGTATCTCTACGAAAGGGCTCATTTGCAAAGACTTTAGAATTCCTGCTTTTCCAGATAGCCCATAGGGTAGCAACAAAGGAAAAGAGCCTCCATTTATTCAATTAGAGGTGAATAATCCAATCAAGCAACCATTCATTGAAGCCCAAAACAGTAGTGGTGGGATGAAAAGGAGGTTGGAAATCAAAAGCATTCCAAACAGAACAGGAATGAGGGCAAGAGCAGAATAAATGATCAATGGATTCTTCCTCAACATCACAAAGAGGGCAAGAAGGGGAGAAACCAACTGTACGCGTAGCCAAATTCTTCTTTGTTGGCAGAATGCCCTTTAAACATTTCCAAATGAAAACCTTAATACGTTCCGGGAGATCCAAATTCCATACCATATTCCAGACATTGTAATCCTTATAAATCCAGGCAGAGGAGTCGGCGGAAGCATTGTTGCGTCTTCGCATATCATAAAGACACCTGTAACCTGATTTGGAGTTATATTGACCTGAATTAGTGAAAGGCCAAACATAGCAGTCTGGTACAGAGCCCTCTGGTAAAGTGATAGCCAAGATCTTGGGGATAAGAAAGGAAGGGATAATGTCAGAGATTTTGGTGATATCCCAGGATGGCCCTTTAGGCGTCACAGACAAGAGATAAGAGACCTTAAGAGAGTCAGGGCCTACATAGGGGATAAAGTGACTAAGGGGCTTGTCTAGATCTGGGATCCATTTATCATGAAAGAGATTGATAGATTCTCCATCACCAACTCTCCAACAAACATATTTGGCAATAAGATCCCTACCATGGAGGATACTCTTCCACGCCCAAGAGGATTTCGAATGGGGTTTTACTTTAAGAAGGTTGTCCTTAGAGCAATATTTGGGAAGAAGGATACGGGCAGTAAGGAGAGTAGGATTATTCAGAAGACGCCAACATTGTTTGGCTAGAAGAGACTGGTTCACAAGGTTAAAATCCCTTATACCGAGGCCTATATTGACACAGAACTCTTTTCTGGAATTCAAATTTCAATACCCATATTTATTTTAGTGTTTTAGCATTATTAGTATATTTTGATTGTGTGCATTATCAGAAGTGTTACTCTTATGTTAAACTTTTTCGGATGGTAGAGTTTGGCTTGTAATCTTAATGAAATTCTTCCGGTGTTACACATTCCTTTGAAATTTGATTTTGTTAAGGGGCAGAGTCACATATAATCCTTTCGTAGAATTTTTGCTCCCGCTATAAATCTCGCTTGCGCTCCCTCTCTCAATTCTTGCTCTCGCAAATGTTAGTAGTTTGGGATGTTTTCGGGACGTTTGCGCATGTGCATCTGCTCCTCCTTGCGTTCGCGTACTCGCAATCTGTGACATATATATGAAGAACCTTATGCAAGGAAAAATTGGAAACTGTTAAAATTGTAATCCCATTCCAATCGCTTCAAATCTTCTGCCTGACTGTATTTCAGTGTTTTAAGCAGTCCATTGACCCAAAACTCTTATCTGGAATTCAAATTTCAATGTTCATGTTTGTTTCAGTGTTTTAGCATTACTAGTATATTAGATTGTGTGCAAATATCTTATTGAGAGAGAACCAGACCCGGCAAAGGATTATATCAACACACTTCTACACACTTGTATATAAAAGGAAGTGGATGGTCGCTTGCCACCTTGAGTTAAATGACCAATATACCCCTCCTGCGATGTTTAGTGTTCTGTTTTGTGATGGAGTATTGTTGTCATTTCGGGTCCATAATAATAAGGCCAGCAAAGGTAAAGAAGGTACACAAGCATCCCTAAAATTAATCAGTTACCAGAGTACTGGAGAACCCTCTTTCCCTCCTCTTTGTCGGCAAGTTGAAATCAGATTTCTCCAGTACAGCAGAACCCTCTTTCCCTCTTCTTTGTCGGCAAGCAACATTGGATTAGTACGGTTGGAACTGTAGAGACGGAGCCCAACATATCTACTGCGTATGTGTTTATATTAGTAGATCGTCAACCCCGCCATTGTGGATGCAAAAAGCCACGACCACCTCCTCCAGCACCTCTCGAAAGGTCATCATCATCATCATCTCTCTCTCTCTCTCTCTCTCTCTCTCTCTCTCTCTCTCTCTCTCTCTCTCTCTCTCTCTCCACACGCGCACGCATATGTATGTATACTCACATGTATGCGTGTCTATAGATATAAAAGAACATAGCTTTCTGTTCACGCCTTAATCTGATTGAACATTGAATCATTTATGTTATTTCCTTGACATGATCAATTCTGCAATTTTTCCAATCTGTTTGTTGGAATTGGCTGCTATTTGTATTTACCAAATTTGTTTTAGTTGTGTGATCTGACTTCTCAATTCTCATTATTCTCTACCCTAGATTTTGGGAATTGGTGGTTGAATATTCAGCTTGGTTTGCGTTCTCAGGAGTCAGGACTGAGTATACAAACATGCTGGGCTGATCTTTCTATAGGGGAGAGAGAGGAAGAACAGCCGCTACAATAGTTCTTCGATCAAAAGGACTCTAACCAGCCGTTCCAACAGTAAAACCTCAAATCAATTTGGTAACTTAGTCGGTCGAATTCAATGTTTATTTGAAAAAAATAAATCCCTTAAAAAGTGATAGAGGGCCAGAAATCACGGAGCGGAAGAAAAAAGCTTTCTCTTCAGGTGCTCCTTCCCTCAAAATCTGCGAAAATATCCCCTGTTTGTCTAAACCCAATTCTCTTTCAATATAAGTGTTTTGATATTCAATAAATAAAGCACATCTGTTAAATACCTGATTTACCCTCGTACCCAACCGGACTGAGAAATTCCTTTTCTAATTTTTTGAGATTGTTTAGTTGGCACATCAAAAAAATCTTGAAGGTCACAATTCGGTTAACTCCCTTGCTTCAGAATCATTAGGATTCAGTAGTCTTAACTGTTTATAGAGCTTTTTTCTCGGAGCTATTGTGGATGGTGGTTGCAGTAAAATTCTCTCGAATCATTTGTATAATCCATTTGATCATTGCATTTGTTTGAAAAACTTATTTAGTCCTTGTTAAATTTGGCTTCTAAATGGTAAGTTGAAGATATTTCCTCATTTAATTCTCGGTTTCATTGCTAGAGTTGTATTCGGTTGGAAGTTTGACATTCTTTTGCAAATTGTACAAACTGCATAAGAGTCTAAACGCACTACTAGGAATATCTTGAAAGAAGGCTGATCTTTCCTGGCTGCAGATAATCTGAGACACTGCTCCTGTTGTTGTAAACAGTTCCTCAAAGATTGATGCATCTAAAGACTGCTGGAGGAGTGCCCCATGTCAAATCACTTCTTGAAGGTGTTGACATGACCGAAAACAACTTCTGGAGGTATATCAAAGCAATTATGGTTAGATATTGTGTGGTTTTTTGCCCTTGTATGGGTGTTTCTTCGTATTTCTATCCGAGCTGCATTCCATACTAGCAGCTGATAATTTCGTGCCCATCTGGAGAATTATAGTTGTTGCCATGTGCTATCATTTATTGTGGTTTGAATTCAATTTGCGAAACTATTGAATAACCCGACAAATGAGAAATTTGATCCCAATACGAATAATGCATCACTCTATGTTCCAGATGCTTCTAAGCCCCATGCGCTATAGCCAGTGTTCTAAAAGAAGGTCTAAAAGGCCAAGTACTCCCCGCCTGCTAGGCCCTAGAAGGACCCTTGCCGACTAGACTGATTGCCCCGACTATCCCGACTAATTGCCCGACTAGGTGCCGAGTACTCGGCCCTGGAAGCTAGAAGGTGCCCGGCCGCTCTGGGAGCGCCTAGCGAGTTTTAGAACCTTGGCTATATCTATCGTTTTGAAAGTAAAACTTTTTTTCTCCCTCTTTCCGATCAATAAATTAAGACTTTCCAATTTCTCTTAGATATAAAGCATCATCCCTAAATCTGTTAACTATGTGATTGGATGGATTTAACGTGTTCTACTCAATTATATACATGGGAGTCTTCACAACTTTATCTTCTGAATGGGCACTTTTGGATCTTTTTGAAAATGAATTGCTTCACGAGTTACACATTGTGGAAAAAATCAGTCATCTGCACCTTCCTCTGTAGTTGCTGTATGGGTGATTCTCTCTCACACTTTTCTCGCAACCAATTGGAATTTTGCATTTTATTATCCAGAATGTATAAAATTCAGAAGTTGTGTACAAATGGTCAGTCATCAGTGACAAGCAAAATGGTATAATGTGCTTTTCGTGCTGCAGAAGATCAAGTTCTTCGGCTAGCTGAAGTAGGCATAACAGTAGATGTGGATAATTAGACAAACCAAGGCTCTGAATCTTGGAAAAAAGATTGTTCACAATGTCTACAAGGGCATATGTAGAATTTGCAACTGCTTTTTGGACAGAACAAAGCATGTTTATCCTCTGCAGAAGTGCAGGAGGGAAATTAATGTGAAAAATGTGCAGCCAGAGTTCATGGAGTTGTTTGCTGTAAGGACACCCCAGCAGGGTATCGCAACTATACCTTATTGTAGCTTTCTCATAGCTTTATAGTGCTGTTGTGGACTCGAATAATCTAGCAATTGTTCTGTTTCAAATCTTCCTTTTAGGTAGTTGAACCTATGTGTCAAACCGTAACCAATATGATTTGTACACTACCTCCTTAATTCTCTGCGTTAATTCTTTGAGGTGACAGTGACCATTGTAAGTATATCCAATCTCCAAGTCTAGTAATTTTATTAAAAGTTTACCGCTGATTCTAGATGTTAGTAGCATTAATTCTTTTTGAGGGACTTGAGTCATTTTGGTTTATTATAATTGGGCCTTTTTCCATTCATTCAGTTTGCTGAAAATCTTGTACAACTCATGTTCAGTGTCTTGATGACTGGATTTATATGTTTAGTGATGCACAATACCGGTTAGAATTGCAACGAAGATTGGAACGAGTTGCTCTTCCGCGGTTGAAGATAAGGTCAGTCCATTCATTTACCCTTTCCCTTTTCTTATCTTCTATTTTTTTTCTCGTTGTGGAGTTTATTTTTGAGGAAGATTAGTCGAAGTTGTACTTTTTTCTATCTTAAGATCGAAGAATTCTGGTTGTTATGGTTCTAGACCTATTTCAATACCCTATACACAAAAGAGAGTTGGCGGCTTGCCACATTTTAGGCCATTGTGGATGAAAAAGGTCTTACTTCTTGGTGGTTAGTTTTTGTATTTAGCTGCTCCATTCAGTTTTTCCTTTTAGTTCCGCGCATGGTAAGGGAAGGAACTGAAAGGACTCTTTTCCTCTTCAGCGGAAGGGCTCAACTGCTTCCTACATCTGCCTTGTGATTTGATCATTTACTGCATTGACGGCTCCAAGAATACGGCTTCCGATTCATGCACTGTTCCAGCTGCCGTAGATAAAATCTTTTCACGAAGGACAAAGAATCACTAGCTTCATTTCTCCTGCTTCGTTATGTAATATTTCCTTTTAAATTCTGAAATCTGTCTTCGTTTGAAGCTCTATTTCTTAAATCGTGTCTGTTTTGCTTTGCTTTGTGTGGTTTCGTTTTTGGGTTGTTTATGTTTCAATCTCGATGAGGTGTTGAAGGAAAGCAGAAATCAATTTGTCGTGTTTTTGTATTTGCGGTTTCTTCCATATATCTCTTTTTGGGACCTTTATTGATGGGTAAAAAACAGCACTTGGATTGGAGTTCCAATTCCATTGGCATTGAGAGAGTTCCTTTCTTGAATACCCACTACTCAAGTATCACTTCTTGCGTACTCACCACCCAATTCGTATCATGTATTTTTTTTAGTCAACCAGTCAGTATCAGTTTTCTTCCATATATCTCCCTCTTCCATTTTTTTGGGGGCCTTTTTGATGGGTAAAAAACAGCACTGGGTTTGTTATTTATTGATTTGTCTGTGCACTTCATGAACCTTATGAATAAGGTATGTATACGTATGAGTGTACATGATATGGGTAAATTGTTCTTTCGGGAAAAAAATTCAAATTCTGTAAATTGTGCTATTTGAGTATGGTATGGTCGCTATACATGAATAGGGTTCGATCGAATTTGCTGTTGCTCAAGAATTTTCTAACACCCAAATCAAGGTCCCATGCATGATGGGTTTTCCTAAGAAGTCACATTAACTATGATTGTAGTGCTTTGTTGTTGATATCAGTAGAAAAGATTGAAATTTTTAGAAAGTATAAAACTACGATTAATAGGTAAAAAAAAAGGTTAATCTTGTCAATCTTACAGTCATACTAAAGGTCATTAAATTTTTGGACAATTTGGTGTCCTAACATTTTGATTTGTTTGGCTGTTTGTTACTGCCAAAATGATGGGTTTTCCTAATGTGTTAGCTATTTCCGCACAGAGGATAGCTTTGGTATTTTATGTGAGGTTGGTGTGGATGGTGGAAATGTATCTGTTGAGCAAGAGAATGTAACAAAGGAATCCAATTTTCTTAGCGAAGAGCACTTGGTTGCTTCACAAAAGCGATACTGCTAAGATAATCTACGAAAGTATCTCACTATCGAAACAAATCAATGTGGGTGGTGTCAAGGACGTAGAAATCATTTTTAGTAAAATTAACAGGAGGGATGTTGTTTCTTGCTTTCATGGTACGTCTCAAGACAGAATATTATGGAAGTTGACTAGTACTTTAACCCAATGCAAGGTGAAACATGGCGATCTTGGTTATTTCAGCTTCTGAGAAGAATGGTGATCTTTTTCAAGGCGAAAAAGTGCATGGTTTTTGCTATTAAAAACGGACTTTATGACAGTTTTCTTCAAATTTCATTCAGTGCAGCTCAAAATTTTTAGATATTCTTTAAGAATCGCATTACTTGGAGTGCTATGATATCAAGTCTAATTGATAGAGGGCATTTTGAGGATGCCATAGAATTGTTCCGGCAATTGCGAATAAAAGTGTAGAACGAACCTGTGGCTGAAATCTTTTAAAGTATGCATACGGGCGCCTTGAAACTACGTAAAGGATTCCACGCTTACCTTGCAAAGAATTTGCTATCTAACTCCCGCGAAAAAGATACTCCCTTAGAAACCTCCATCTTAAACATGTACGCAAGATGAGAAATCATTTCTTATGCTACACTTGATAGGATATCTAATAGAGATCTTGTGACGGGGATGTCAAAGACTGGAGGGCTGTGGAACCTATGGGCTAGATTTCAAAGCCGTGCAACATTTTTATCAAATTCTGGAAGATGGAATGAAGCCAAAATAGTGATGACCTTCTTGGGCATAATATCCGCTTCGCTCAGGTTGCACGTTGTTTAGTTAATTCCTGGAGACTGGAGTCGTCGTTAGGAAGAGTTCTTCCTGGTAAGTATTGTTGGTGAGAGGATCTTCTATCAGCTAAGCCGAAATCTGGGTGCTCTTGGAGTTCTGGAGGAGTGTGCTTTAGGGCAAAGAGTTAGTGTTAAAAGGATGAAGATGGAAAATGGGTAATGAGCGTATATTTAGTGTTTTCCATTATCATTGGATTCTTAATGCCCTTATCCGCTTCTGGGTACTTCTGCCTTCTTTGTTGAACGAATTTAAGGCAGCTATCCTTAGTTGGCGTACAACTCTTCTTGAGGTCTTATTTCCGGCTGATTTGGTCTCCAAAATTCATTCCATTTACATCTGTTAATGATGAAGGGGGGGAGTCCATGCCAAGAGTGGCTCTTTTTCAGTCGAATCGGCTTATTTTGTTGCCCTGTTGGGGAAGTTGGCCGGGTTAGGAGAGAGGATTTCGGTTTGTGGTGTAAAGTTTGGGGTTTGAATATCCCGCTTAAGTTAGGTCTTTTCATTTTGTAGGTGATTCATAGAATTTTAGCAGCGAAAGAGGTGCTTTTTAAGGAGAAGGGCAGTGATAGAAGCATTATGCCTTGTTTGTGGTTTGGAGGAAGAGACTGTTGAGCATGTTTTCTTTTCCTCTAATATTGCTCGATGAATTTGGTAGGCATCTCGTCTTGGACTTGACTTTGCGTTGGTTACTCCTGTTTCATTCTATGTTTTGTTCTCTAGGTGTTTTAAGGAGATTTGTTATCCAATAATTATCCGGGAATGTATATGCGTTCTTTGGGGAATTTGGTGTAGAAGTACGTACTTTTTTTTTTTTTATCACAAGGTGTGCTAGCGTGGTGGAAGAGAGTTTAGGATCTATTCGATCGATGTTGGTCTCTATTCATGACTAGTATTTTTGCCTGGGCTGGTTGCAACAAGGCTAAAGCCGATGTCAGAATTGAGGTCTGTTTTGCTCAATTACCAGAGCACCTTGGAGAATGTCAAATTGTTGATTGTTGTTGATGGTTCATGGAATGGCACAGACTATTACTTTGCAGCGACAGATTTGAGGCCACGTGTTCCAACCTTGCGGCCTCATACTTGATTATAGTTTTTCCAATACTTCCACACAAATTGATTTTGACTCCCAATAAGCTGTGGCATTGTCTATTTGAATCAATCAAGACCTGTGGAGTTCACATTTAAGACATTTTGCGCTTTGCATGTTTGTATGGAAATCATTCAGAAGTTCAGTTGTATACTTGTATCCAAAAGGCTTTTTACATTGCAGTGTGAGATTGTACAATGGAATTACCATTCTACCAAGTAGAGAATTAGTTTGAAAGAAGATTGGTTGATATTCTTGTTTCCTTTCATTTTTCTTTGTCCGCTTTCCATTTTTCGCTTCGTGTCCGAACCACAATACGATGAAAATCTTAAAACAGGCATCATTTTCAGTGTTTCGCTTGATAACAGTGATTGAATCAGAAAATGGATATGAGAAGTTCAAAAATTAAAGAAGGATTTCATTAATTAAATGTAGGCACTCTAACCCTACTAGAATTCTATGCCCACTCAAGCCTACAGGATACAAGGTTGACAAGCAACCAAAAGAAATGAATCCAAAAAGGTAACATTGATCACAAGCCATAACATGCGACCGCTCTGATACCACTTGTCGAACCGTTTTTCCACTCTCTCTCTCTTAAGACCAATATGGCAAACCCAGCATCTCTGGACTATTTGAAGCACCAAAGTTTATCAGAGCATTGATTCACATGATTGGGTGGTGTATTACTATTTACTGGAATTACCTGACAACAGTAATCATTCAAATAACAGAAAAACTCTTAACTTTCTTCACATTGCCAAATTACCCAATTCATCATAGATTCGTTTTGTTAGAATCTGGATAGAATCCAACAGAATTCTGCATGTGCATTTGCAAGAACAAGAACAGGTCCATATCCCTGTCCTCCAAGCATTTGTAAGCTTTTACTACATACTCAAATTCTGGTCCATACATATGAGAAGATGAGGCTGCTTTGTAAGTCAGGAGTTCCAAATCACCTGTCATCATGAAGAGAAGATATATGACATTGTATATCTGTATGGATAAAGCTCCCAAAATCAATGTTGAAATCCATAGGAAAACCACTTCATTTGAAATCCACATTAATCCAAAGAGAGCATTAAAAAGTGTTTTATCCTCACGATAAGGAATACCTGCTTCAATTTCTGAACTAAGAATGGTCAGGGTAAAGTGACGCGTTAACCACCATCGGCAACGAAACCTCCAAGCCTTTCCAGATGTACCCTCCGTGAATATCTTGGACATCCTCAGGAATCGACGAGAATGCGATTGCTTGCTTACACCTTCATTTCCATTCAAACATGTTGACATTCGATCTTCTTCACAGCTATGAAGTTTCAGAAAGCAAGAGGCAAACTCTTTCCATGTATTGCATTCTGCATAGGTAGCGTCTAAATGCAACGCTATCATCTCTACCAGTTGTTGAGGGCTATAATCCCCTGCAAATATGGAAAAGAAAAGGGATGAATCTTGCATACAACATAAACCCTGTATATTAGGAATTTACTTCCACAGATGTATATGTACAACACGAAGATGAACAGTTTCATTTGAAGGAATAGGGAAGAGATCGGTCCAAGCTCCTATCCTCCTATTTCTAAAACTGAGTTGCTTTTAATTTCAAACTCATGCAAGACGACACAGATAGCTACAGGACTGATTGGATTTTGGCAACCAACTCTTGAAAAATGAAAATTTTGTTTCGTCTAGGTAACCGTCAAAAAATTCTCTTCTACTTGTGCAAATAATGGCCATTACAAAGGGATCATCAAAACTATAACAATTTATAAAGGTAAAATCTACTGCCTTTGTAATAAAATTCCTTGAATAATCACTTCTAAACCCTGGTTAGCATTTTTAGAGAGAGGGTTCAGAACTTGTCACAAGTGTATTAAAAAAAAAAAAAAAAAAACCTTCATTTGACAGAATTTATCAGCTAGGACACGTTGAAACGTTTTCGCCACAGGTAAAAAACAGAAAAGCAAAGATTCTAATTTTTCAAACAACCAAGTCTATTTAGCATTGAGAAATATCAACAGTTAGCTAGCAGGAACGGCATAACAACAACTAGACATAATACCTTGCACCGATTAGAACACAAAAAGTTTCAGAAAGTTATCATACCATTTTGTTGCATGCTGATGAGCTTAGCCAATGAGTGGCTGCATGTGGGATCCTTCTTCAATATATCCTCAAAGCAGGTTGAAAGCTTGGCATTGTTGGCACCATCAAACTGCTCCAATAGACTAGCTTTTGCTCTACACCAATTGAGAAGAGAGAACAAACTTAATAAGATACGAGTTCTTTACAGTCTCAAAACCCCTAAAGAACTGGTGGCCGAGTTTGTCATGGCTCCGATACAAATGAGTAGTATTCCATGCCCTTTATGCATCCACTAGTCTTTTTGGTATCAATAATATACACTGAAACAACAAGTACTGAAAAATAGTCATCTGGTCTCATGGTTCTTCCATTGTTCTGTCTATTGTGCTGACACTGATAACATATCTAATCTAATTCTGTGGTGATAGGATATTTGGATTAAGAAGACACCATCCCTACCTCTATACCCCATTAGCCCATTGTCACAGAATCTAACAAGCTATTGCCGTGAGGTTTAAGTGATTAGGAGAAAAGGTCATCATAGGAGAAAGAACACAGAAGGAAGAAGTAGAAAAACTAAACGAAAGAACCAAACACACACAAAAGGTTTTCAGTTCAAAGGAAAAGAGGATACATTCAACAGTTGATAAAGAAAGAAGTTTGAACAGGGTTGCACCCAAGTAGTTATTCAAGAACTATTAACTAATCTCCCAGAACATACAAGTCAAGTCAATATCATCCGTACATTTTCATGAGCCAACCAACTTATAACCCAATTCCCAAACTTGAGGAATACCGCCAAATCGGGTCTTTAACAGCCTAATCTTTTCCCACACAACTTCCCAGATTTCCACCCGCGCACACACACACACACACAACCATCAACCACCCAATGCTGAAGTCTCCAGTGTCTCTGATGTGTTCTGCAACCTATTCATCAATTCCATCACATCAACAGCGACAATATTTGGCTGCAACAAATGGGGAAGAAAATAGAACCTAGAGTTTCTTTCAAGAAAAAGACGACATAAAACAAAAGAAGAGCATCAGTTGGTTTCGAACTGTGTCAGGATGAACAAATTTGATTCCCCGCAGCAGTGCAGCACCATCATACTACTACGTCCTGTGGCACTGCCACTTGGGTCACAGCTGTCATCTTGGGCACCAACAGCACAATTCGGAAAACCCAGCACAATGGTATTCTCACAACTGCTGCAACCCAACTAGTAATTTGAGCTCCTCAAGCAGGGCATTTATTTCCTCTATGCTTTCTCACATCTTCAAATAACTAATGTTTCTATCCTCCTGATGACATGTTTTCTATTTGGTAGTTTCCTGACCCAAAAAGAAACGAAGCCATTACCTTAGAGCGAGTGCTGCCTGTGAACTATGACCAAACTTCTCGAGCACATTTACAGCCTCGTCAATGTGACCCGCAAACAGCAGCATCTGGTCAGGCAACAAGCTTTAGTAAGCATATTACAACTCCAATGACAAGTCACACTTGCCACATCAAAAAGTGAAAACGGCGAGAGAGAATATAATTGAGGTAGGTTTTATTTTATGTCACTCAGATGTTGAGGAACAAATAACGATGGAAGATAGACGAGAATATGGTATATGTATCAAACAAAGACAGAAAGTGGTATTGCAAGAACTTATCATTATGCAAACACCATTTCACGAAGCCGTCTCCAATCTATGAACTGACTGAAGGGTCCCAGAGGCTCATAAATGACCGCATAACCTCTTTTACGTGAACAAATGCAACACAAACACAAGTGATTTTCTAAGGTTTTTAAACTCGCAGAGTCTTGATGGCGCAATACATATACCTTTCCTTTCCTGTCGACAATCCTCCTAAGGAACTTGCATGCACAAGCTACTAATTGTCACCTTTGACTGGACAAATGATTATGTGCACCATCTGTGCCAAGCTGAATGATTAGAAAGGCAAAAATGGTGGCAGCATAGCAAGGCTGTTTTGGTGATTAGCGAAGCTTAAAACGTGAGTTACACGACAAATAGCAAAACTGCTCCCCAAAACATGAAGTTCAATCCCAAGTAGCAGAAGACATGGACGGGTATATCAATAAAGGCAGAAATCAGAAGTGATTTGCAGCCCTGAGCCATCGCTAGAAACACAACGAGTTGGAGCTGCAGAAATGGAGTAGCAGGAGATGGCACCTGAGCAAGAATCTCCCCACAGAGCTTGCATAACTTGGAACCTACCTCGGTAGAGAAATGGTTGTAGATTCAGCAGGCAAAATAGTTGTGTTTGAGCTGCAAAAATAGAGCAGCAGGAGATGACACCTGATCAAGAATCCCTCCACAGAGCTTGCATAAATTGGAACCTGCCTCGGTAGAGAAACGGTTGTAGATTCAGCAGGCAAAATGATAGCTAGGAGAACTGGTAGGAGAACAAAAAAAGTTGATAGTAGAAAAAAAAAAACTGATAGCAGAAATATATTATATACCATGGCAGGGACAAAGCACCTTTCCCAATGTTTATAGCAGCTAGGCATGGTAAAGTAAGCTCACTTCCATTGTTGATAGCAGGGACGCTAAATGAAGTGCACTTAGCACAGACCCAAAAACATACCCACAAACTTATGACACTCAGAAAAATTGAGAAAATTCGGACTAAACATTACCCACCTGCTTTTGAATACCCTCACAGTCATACTTATGAGCCAGTAGAAACCCCACTCCCCAAAACCCATATGACACACAAACACTCAAAATCACCACCACACAAACACCTAAAAAAACCACACAGACACCTAAAAACAGCCTCACACAATTGTTATGTCCTAAAACTAAAACACGTAGTCACACATATATTAACCACCCCCACACACAAAAACCAAAATCCCCCGCACACTCCAGACACATACTGTAACGACCCGCCGCAACTGACCTGCTAACTTTTAGCCTAATCACGTGGCTCAGAAGGTTAACATTAAGTTAACAGTAGCTAGTGGGTGTTTCCTTATATTTCCCTTGCATCATAGCTAGCCCACTGATGTGGGACATAAGATGGGCTTTCACACACACTAACACCCCAACTCCAAGCCCCTAAATTCCACACGTACAAAACAGTCTGAGAATTGAGTCCATCTAGAACCCCATCGTGGTTTTATGTTGCCTCGAATGTGCTCCGCAATCTATAATTCAAAATTATTCACTTGGTTCGCATTTGGACTTAAACCCAGAAGGCAAATGAACATACAATAGCAAGCATCAGAGCTGTTGAAGGTAACTGCAGTTCCCCAGGCACGTAAAGACCAACAGAAGGAATGCCCCTTGACACACATTTGCATTTAACACCCTGACAGGGAATTCCAAAGTTCACCGAGAACATTAGATTCAAGAAATAAGGATAATATGGACCCATCTGCCTCTATTGCTTACTTCCGTGCTTTCAGCACTTGTCTCAGCCAACTTTTGTGCAGCATGAAATGCATAGATGATGTTGTACGCCACATCAAATGCTTCTCTAACAACTGCATCAGTAAGGATACAGAAAAGGAGATGTTAGGTGCTAGAATTATTAAACCAACACCCACCCATCATTGCTTAAAAAAAGGAGGGAAAACAGCAGACTCATAAAGGTAAATATTACTATCCTATTAGTCATATTCTTAATCTTCTTTACATATCCAAAACCCACTCAAGCATTATGGTTTCAGCCTCACATATCAAAAACTGTGTGAACATTCTTTCCGCAGCTGAAGACCAGCTCTATGAGACATCAGACACAAAATAGAACACACTACCAAGAGCAAAGCTAATTACCAAGATCCAATTCCCTCACCTCACTCATGGGGATAGTACAAAGCTCCGCCTGCTTACTAATCAAGAGGGTGAGTGAAAATCTGATGAACGGAAGAGAAAGAAAGCGCTACCCTTTCCTACCCCAAGGAATGAAATCGTTAATCAAATTTTAGAAGACTATTTTGTATTTCTCCATTTTCAATTATACCACAAGTGAAGCTCTTTCTCAAACTCATGCTTACATTAGAATTTGCCCCATTGGACAATAAAAAAAAAAAACCCACTCTTTTACTCAAATTTCAGTTAATTGTGCATATTAAGAAGATTCCATACAACACAGAGAACATTCGTTTTACCTCACCATTGGAGAGGAAAATAAGGAACCTGATGCTAAATCCAATTATAACAACCTGTATTGCACACCAATGGACAAGCTCTTACGGATGTTTGAAAACTGTTTTTCCATCTTTGGTAATAAAACATGGAGCCTGTTGCTTTGCATCTGATTAACTTTTCTCATCGAAATTGATTAAGTTTTCTCATCGAAATTGATTGATTGTTCTCATCGAAATTCTCTTGTTAGTCTCGCCGATTTCCTCAAACCGTGAGTTGTTAAATCTCCCATTCAATTGTGAAAATTCCTACTTTGTTCTTCACCATTTTACCTATGTAGAAAGATGTGTATATCTCTCGTGGGTCTTTATGTATATGGGGATGGAAGACATTGCTGGACGCTACGGTTGGTTTTGAAGTTTAAAAGGCATGAGTGTACTACGTAAAATGCCTATTAACATATAATACACGAGAATTCTCATTTTATTATCTAACCATCAGTTCAACTTGAAAAATATCAAACCTAGTACGAATGTTTTTTTTTCCTGCCATAATGTCCTTGGCCTTGGACATGGGAATGAGATGAATCCGACCATTGAATATATAACAGTACCCGATACTCAAGTCCGTGTCACCTAGCAAGCTATATTCCTTAAAATTGCTCCAAGACCTACTGAGGTTGCAATGTAACACGTGGGCACTGCCACAAGTTTGTAAAAATATTTCTTTCAGAAACTAAAACTTCTGTCAAGCTTATTGACCAACTTAAAAAACATCATAAGCTCCATCTTCCCTCCATAAGACAATTAAAAAGGTATCTCTGTTGAAGGTATCTGGTGTATTCTAGAACTGCAACCCAGTCAAATTATGTAAAACCGTAGGAATCGATAATCAAAGATATCATAATAAGTGAAACAGAGGTAGCCAACTCAGAAAGCTACAAATCGTAATTCCCGACACTGATAGTTCTAGTGATTGATTGTAAATACTTAGCAACAAGAACATGTGGACAACTAAGGCAAGAAGTCAAAAAAAAAAAAAAAAAAAAAAAAAAGTGAACTCAGGATAGAGAGAATTTAATTACCTTGTCCCTTCCAAGGGCAGCATAGTGTTGTAAGCCATCACATGATCCATCCTTGAAAAAATGTAAATATTGAAAATTCATAGATTTGGTTCTGTATACTGGAGTCTCCAAGATATTAACACAATCAAAACAGTGAAATCTAACTTGTGGAATGATTTTCACGCCCACTTTTTTCAGAAACACACCTCCTTTTTTGTCTTTAAGTGAAACTTTTACACACAAAAATTTCACTACAAGACAAAAAAAGGTGTGTTTATCAAAAAAGGGGGTGTGGAAATCACTTGCCAACTTATGCATAAAGTCTTATGATTTCAAAAGGAGCAACATTACGAAATAAGTGACAAGTGGAGAATTACGTTCCATCTAAGGAAAGTGTAGATGAGGTGATGAGTCCGACCCTTAGAAACAAACCCATGCCCGACACCCAGCCCGAGTAATGTAACACATATGCATACACTTTCATACGTATAATATTTCTCGTCTTCCGTGACCATTCCCAATGCAAGTGAGGAAAGGTCTCTTAGATTTATCCAATCAAGGAACTGCTGTATATTTTCTCCAACATGGAGCGGACATACAACTCCATCATATAAGTTCCCGATTTTCCAAATCAAGATTCGTTAGTCACTCCATAGTACCTGGTGGACAGGCATGTGAAAGATAGTGTTCTCTGGAGAGGAGCATCTTCATGCTTCAGCAAGATAATCCTGTCAGATGTATTTTGAGCCAACGTAATCCTGTCTTTCCAAGAGGACGTCCCTCAGAAAACTCCAATATGCCTCGGCAGAGATCAGAGCCATGATGATTCAAATGTGGGTGCATGGGGTAAGCACGGCCGCGGAAATCAATATGTGTGGATAGAAGAAGCCATCCTCGTCCTTCATCTTCTGCGTAACTTACACAATTAAGTCCCAAAATTTCTTCGATCAAAACACCTAAGACATCTGATTAGTGCTACAGGAATTCAAATTGGAAGCTACTCACAGCAAGTTTTAGTTCTATATCACATCATTGAATGCCGCTCACTGTTCTCCTTTTTCACACCTTCAACTTTCCACTTCCATTTTTTGACTTCGTCTTCATCATTTGTATCTACGAAGCAATAATTGAAAGAGATTCGTTGTTAAACCAATATCCACTACTACGGACCACATAACAAGTGAAATCAAGTGATTCCCCAAAGGTGTTACAATCCTAATGTCCCACATCGACCAAGTATGGGCTTGGGCTTGGGCTTGTGTATATAACTCTTGAGTAACCTACCCTTGTAAGCTGGTTTTCAAGGGTGAGTTCTACCCATTAGTTTGTATCATTAAAGTCAGTGTAAAAGCAAGCCTGAAAATGCAAAAGAAAAAAATAAAATAAAAGTGTTTGTATATGAAGTTAACCTACATCCTGTCGGTCGACCAAGTCTCTAAGAGTGCCTCCACTTGCCCATATCCTGTCCATGACACCAAGAACCCTTTAATTTACTCTCCATTTGGTATTGCCAAGGGTATTAAGGGCCTGACAACAATAAAAAGCATAGGTGAGACAACAAAATTAAGAAATCGAACTCCAACATCTCAACATGACAAACTGATTATGCTAGCTCCCTAATTCTACTTGACACGAAAAATGATCATCATCAGTGCTCAACTACAACAAACATGGAAGAACAAATGTTCCCAAACCTCAAAAACAGATTCTAATTGCTTCTTTGGCATCCTTTTCACTGCATCACGTTGCTGTTTTGCTCCACGAGTGCGAATCATGTACGATGGTAAGAACATATATGCAAATCAAGAACAGTCAACAACAGTCTCACCATACACTCCTGTACAGATAAGAGCGAGTGAGAGGTTAATTTGTCTCCGCCTTAGATACTTGGGCAGTGTATTGAACATCTTAAGCAGCTGCACTTAATAAGTACTGCCACTTCACAGCTCAAATGCATCATAGTTGCGAACTTCCCGTCCCTCGAAAGAACAAAGGGAAATCGATGAAGATAACTGAACAGGAACATCCATTTTTCAAACAAAATAGTTTACCTGGTAGCAATTCCCGAGTAAACATCTGCCGGCTTCTCCCCTGTCTGAGAAGCGTACATTTTTCATCCTCTCCTTAGTACACCGACCCTCCGCCGTCTGCCGCTGCCTCATCTCCGCCGTCTGCCGCCCCTGGCGCCGCCTCGTCTACGCCCCTTCATTCCCTCCCTTCCTCTCTCTCTCTCTCTCTCTCAATTTTCGGTAATAAAATTCGGATACAAAAAAAAAAGAAAAGGAATTAATTAAAATATTTTCCACGTCATGACATAGGTTCAACCTATGTCATGCCACCTAAACGACATCGTTTCTAACTACCATTTACAAGAACGATTTCTACCTATATCGACCATAATTTAACAATCCGAGACATTCTTCTTGTAGAAATTCATATAACGCATATGATGTACAAATATATCGTAAATAAAGTACATACTAGTACTTAATCTAAATGAATTTCTATATCTTAAAATGGATTTGGATACATTGAAACATATCTCCTTCCATATCAATAACTCTAGGGTACTTTAAGTAAGTTTCCTATCTCTCTCGGTGATATTTTAATGATCTAAGACATTCATATCGTACAACGCAGAAAAATACAAATCATGTAAAATTTTCATATTAATTGAAAATGGATTAGTACTTGATCTTGATGGATTTATGTTTCTTAAAATAGGTTTAGAAACACTGAATCAAAACTCAAAACCACAATAACCGGTTTCAACGTAATCTGGCGCTCCCCCTAGAACCGGCGTCGTTTGCAGTGAAGCTCTCTCTCTCCCTTTTACCCGGTACCTTTCCCGTCCGATCATCTCCGACAACGGTCGGCAACTTAGAGGCTCCGGTCAATTGAAACGACGTCGACTGCTGCTCATTCGAAGCTCGCTTGGTGGAGCAATGGGGTGCTTCAATTCACAAAGAAACCCATCGTCTATGGTGACTGTTCAATCGCCGAAGGTGGTCTCAAATTATCAATGGTTACAGTCTCCCCAGTGACATCTGTTCATGAGTGGTATGAACTCAATTTTCTACTGAATAATCTTGATACGCACAATTTGTACTAAGCTGCCTATTCCGATAGCTATGGTTGCTTCTTTTACCTAGTCCTCTGACCAAAAATGGTCTTTTTCCCCTTCATATTAGTATCTGTTTTATTCACCTTTGCTATCTGTAATGATGAATTGTGTTGCTAGCTCTATGGGAAAATGCGAAATGGGTTTTGATTGGAGACTGATTAGTCCTTGGGAAACTAAAATTGATCCTGAATCACGGATGTATTTCTTCATCTTAGTAATGGACATGTATGTAAAATGTGGGGTGCATTGGTTATGCTTCCGGGGTGTTTGATGAAATGTCTAGGTGGGATTGGTCTCATGGACTGCGGTGGTTTTGGGTTATTTTTATGAAGGAAGTATATGAGGTGCTTCTGAATGGTTTGGCAAAATGCGATTGGAGTTGAAACCAGGTCCAGTGACGGTAGTGGTCATGTTGCAAGTGTTTTGCTCCCATGGAAGACTGATTGAAGGGAGGCAATTGCATTCTTATGTGATGGAAAGAGGGTTTCTCATTAAGATTCTCTGCAAAACTTGATTTTGAAAATGTATAGTAATGTGGGTGGTTTCGAGGATGCATGTAGAAATCATATTTAGTAAAAATAACAGGAGGGATGTTGTTTCTTGCTTTCATGGTACGTCTCAAGACAGAATATTATGGAAGTTGACAAGTACTTTAACCAAATGCAAGGTGAAGCATGGTGATCTTGGTTATTTCAGCTTCTGAGCAGAATGGTGATAGTTTTCTTTTTCTTAAAGGTGAAAGGTTATGCATACCCTGACCCTTAATAGGTGAACAACAGTATTGCATTATCTTTTAGGATTCTGCTGAAATAGAGAGGAAATAGAACATAGTTAATGGTCCGATGCTTTGTTTATGGCAAAGTTTATTCCACTAATAGTACAATGCTTTATTTTATTATCAGAAAATAAACAAAGTAATTCAATTCAGAAAAAATAGAAAATATTGCAAACAAACCTGAATATTCGATGATACTAGCTTTTATATATTGGTAGATTGGTTCTCAATATGTGGTTGCTTCTTTGTGGTCGCTTATCAGATAGAGAGAGAGAGCCCGTCTCTTGTATCCTTCGGAGTAAGAACATTATGCTCATGGTTTTTGTTTGTTACAATTTTAAGCGTTTCAGAGTGTTTAGCATGGGCATGGGCTATAAATGAACGTCTATATTTAGTCGGCCAATTAAAAACTATCAAATCCAAACTTCATTGCTACTTACTTAACCTTTTGCAAAGCACGGCATCACGCAGCAAGAAAAAATAAGTTACCGCCACACAAAGTCTTGCTATTATTTTTTCTCCCACCTCAGCTCTTTAGAGGGCAAATTTGGTGGCCCAAGAAGCATTAGTTGCTGCCAGCCTTCCATGTCAAATCCTGCTGCTTAATCAATACATGGGATATTTGTTAGCTGAGTGTGAGGCCTTCTAAATCTGCAACCAATGGTTCAGCCTTGCTAGATTACTTCTGTTTGAAACCCAAAACTTCGATCCACAGCAGCTCAATTACACTTTAATTTCATCCAACACTTATCCACTCATCAGCCATCAGGTAAGTTCTAAACAAGCTCTAAAATCCTGAGCTATTCTTTTAGTTTTGTGTAATTTTTTTGTGTTCTATGACAGATGTTTGCGTGCATGTGTTACTCTAGAATTTTGCAAATGGCAGGACTTTTAGGCTAGCCCATCTAGCTCTTGCAAAAACAGAACAAAACCAATGCATTCAACACTCCATCAGTTGGCTTTTAAGCAAGCTCTAGCATACTGGGCAATGCTTTCAGTTTGTGGTGATCTCCCAAGTGTTTCAGTGACGCACTTACATGGATATTGCTGATACAATTCTCTGTGTTGCATAGGCTGCTAGATTTGCCTATTTTCATGCTGCAAGAACAAAAACCTCACCACATTAGCATAGTTTTCTAAGTAAACAGATGAGTGGGTCATATTCTGCTACCTAAAAGAGACATATAAGAGTTAAAACAAAATGCAGGTAAAGTGGAAGTATTTGGCCTTGGCATCATGTAATTAGGGTTCCCTGACATTGGCTTGTGAGAGGCGCGCGCGTAGCTTATCGTTATCAATAGAGGTTTGTCTATTTTAAGTAGAAGCCTTCTTGGCTACTTCCTTGATGAATTGTGGTTCTCTAAATACTAAGGCTAACAGTGTTACATGCACCGTAGAAGATTCACCCAAAAATTACCTAATATATGAGAATATCATTGGAATATATACTCTCGGTTTTAGGTTTCCAGTTCCTGTTGGAAATGGAATAGCTATTGGTATTTTTCTTCGGCGCTTACAAAAGAGTTGCGGTTTTCCTTGAATCTGTAAGTCACCACTACAGGTTCTCACAAAGTAGAAGGCTTACAAAGTTTGTGAGGCCAAGAGAATGATCAGACCTGATCCAACAGAGTGGCATGCGCGAGGGGGAATAAATAAATAAATAAGTAGTAAATAGAGATTTGGGTGGCCATGTTCAGCTGGCATGTAAAACAACAAAATGCATGGACTTGGAACTCCCACATTAACGGGAAAACAGGGTTCAACCAACTTTGGAACTAAGCCCTGTTGTTAAAGTAATAAATATTCAGTGCTTCACACACCCCCGCAAAAAAATGGGAAAAAACATGTACTTTTTGTTTTTGTTGATTTCAATGATGACTTCAGTTATGAAAATAGTATATATTTCAAAGAATGGTAATGCTCTTACTCTAAGAGTGCAGTCAGGCATTTGGTGTTCTTGGCTTTTTTAATCTAAAATTCGGTGCTGAGAATGCCACAAATTCTTCTGAATTTATTACTTTGTCATTGATAAGGTCAACAAGGATGCTTGAAATTTCGTGATATGCAGAATTTCTATCCGATGTCACAGAACAAGCGGGCACCATACTCTGAGTGGTCATAGGAAGACAAAGATAGGGAAAAAGCAAAGAGGAGAGAAACTGCTCTTAAAAAAAAGAAGGGCTGAAGAGCTGATTCTGCCTGTAATTCAGCAACATGACGACTCCGAAATCTTTCCTGCATTCAAAGCATGTGAACAGCTTGAATCTGGTCAGTATGGCATCAATGTAGGCTGCTCTCACACAGACTTGATGGAGCAATCACAGATGCACCTCACAATCCACTGTTGCTTCATCCTACAACACCAACAAAGAATGCAAAACTAGCAAGCTATGCAGGAGCATCAACACCAATCAACAACCAGAAGGAGATATCAGATGAAAGTGCAACGATGGAAGATGCATCCGACTATGAGGAGGCAGATGCTCTCTCCAAAAAAAAAAAAAAGCCTAGATGCAAAGGCAAGAAGTTTTTTGGGTGGACAAATCTTTGCAAATCATCTTCCCACCGCTATTTCCTATCTAGCTCAAGCAGACAGTTACTAGGTTTATTAGTTTATTAAGCTGTAATATTAAGTACTTTGTGATCTTGACAAAAACCAAGGTTATGGAGGCCTCTCTGTTAGCAATTTTGGTCAACGCCATGCAACAGTTAGCTTCCATGCTGAATTAAGTTCACTTATTAAGGTGCCGCAGCGTTATTTTGCATCGCTCGTGTTCTACGTTTAACCAATCACTCAGCCAACAGCAGATTTTATCAACCTATTGCTGTGGCCCCAACATCATTGTTAAAAATGCCCTTCAGGCACGAGGAATGCTACTTGGGATAGATACCATCCAGGATTGAAATATATCTTGGCTATAAATTTTCCTCTGGTTCTCGGTATGAGCTCTCTTTTCAATTTTGCTTGCCTTGACCGATTAGATTGTATTTATACAACCAATGATCCAGGATTTGAAAGCCTATCAAATTACAACGCTCATGCATGTGCCACTTTTCAGCGACGGCTATTAATGAAATTATAATGACGTATTTCATCAAAACTTAATATAGTTAACGGGTTGACATTAACGGTTTACCGCGTACGTGTGTAGCACGTGTCTCCCACCTAGTCTTATGCTACACTAGATAGGATATCTAATAGAGAACTTGTGACATGGATGTTGATGACTGGAGGGCTGTAGAACCCATGGACTAGATTTCGAAGCCATTTAACATTTTTATCAAATTCTGGAAGATTGAATGAAGCCAAATAGTGATGACCTTCTTGGGCATATTATCTGCTTAGCTCAGGTTGCATGGTGTTTATATTCCTGGAGACTGGAGTCGTCGTTAGGAAGAGTTCTTCTTGGTAAGTATTGTTGGTGAGAGGATCTTCTATCAGCTAAGCCGAAATCTGGGTGCTCTTGGAGTTCTGGAGGAGTGTGCTTTAGGGCAAAGATTTAGTGTTAAAAGGATGAAGATGGAAAATGGGTAATGAGCGTATATTTAGTGTTTTCCATTATCATTGGATTCTTAATGCCCTTATCCGCTTCTGGGTACTTCTGCCTTCTTTGTTGAACGAATTTAAGGCAGCTATCCTTAGTTGGCGTACAACTCTTCTTGAGGTCTTATTTCCGGCTGATTTGGTCTCCAAAATTCATTCCATTTACATCTGTTAATGATGAAGGGGGGGAGTCCATGCCAAGAGTGGCTCTTTTTCAGTCGAATCGGCTTATTTTGTTGCCCTGTTGGGGAAGTTGGCCGGGTTAGGAGAGAGGATTTCGGTTTGTGGTGTAAAGTTTGGGGTTTGAATATCCCGCTTAAGTTAGGTCTTTTCATTTTGTAGGTGATTCATAGAATTTTAGCAGCGAAAGAGGTGCTTTTTAAGGAGAAGGGCAGTGATAGAAGCATTATGCCTTGTTTGTGGTTTGGAGGAAGAGACTGTTGAGCATGTTTTCTTTTCCTCTAATATTGCTCGATGAATTTGGTAGGCGTCTCGTCTTGGACTTGACTTTGCGTTGGTTACTCCTGTTTCATTCTATGTTTTGTTCTCTAGGTGTTTTAAGTAGATTTGTTATCCAATAATTATCCGGGAATGTATATGCGTTCTTTGGGGAATTTGGTGTAGAAGTACGTACTTTTTTTTTTTATCACAAGGTGTGCTAGCGTGGTGGAAGAGAGTTTAGGATCTATTCGATCGATGTTGGTCTCTATTCATGACTAGTATTTTTGCCTGGGCTGGTTGCAACAAGGCTAAAGCCGATGTCAGAATTGAGGTCTGTTTTGCTCAATTACCAGAGCACCTTGGAGAATGTCAAATTGTTGATTGTTGTTGATGGTTCATGGAATGGCACAGACTATTACTTTGCAGCGACAGATTTGAGGCCACGTGTTCCAACCTTGCGGCCTCATACTTGATTATAGTTTTTCCAATACTTCCACACAAATTGATTTTGACTCCCAATAAGCTGTGGCATTGTCTATTTGAATCAATCAAGACCTGTGGAGTTCACATTTAAGACATTTTGCGCTTTGCATGTTTGTATGGAAATCATTCAGAAGTTCAGTTGTATACTTGTATCCAAAAGGCTTTTTACATTGCAGTGTGAGATTGTACAATGGAATTACCATTCTACCAAGTAGAGAATTAGTTTGAAAGAAGATTGGTTGATATTCTTGTTTCCTTTCATTTTTCTTTGTCCGCTTTCCATTTTTCGCTTCGTGTCCGAACCACAATACGATGAAAATCTTAAAACAGGCATCATTTTCAGTGTTTCGCTTGATAACAGTGATTGAATCAGAAAATGGATATGAGAAGTTCAAAAATTAAAGAAGGATTTCATTAATTAAATGTAGGCACTCTAACCCTACTAGAATTCTATGCCCACTCAAGCCTACAGGATACAAGGTTGACAAGCAACCAAAAGAAATGAATCCAAAAAGGTAACATTGATCACAAGCCATAACTGATATAACCCAATATAAACAAAACTGCTCCCCAAAACATGAAGTTCAATCCCAAGTAGCAGAAGACATGGACGGGTATATCAATCAAGGCAGAAATCGGAAGTGATTTGCAGCCCTGAGCCATCGCTAGAAACACAACGAGTTGGAGCTGCAGAAATGGAGTAGCAGGAGATGGCACCTGAGCAAGAATCCCCCCACAGAGCCCCTGCCTCGGTAGAGAAACGGTTGTAGATTCAGCAGGCAAAATGATAGATGGGAGAACTGGTAGGAGAACAAAAAAAATATTGATAGTAGAAGGAAAAAATATTGATAGCAGAAATATCATAATGCAGCAGAATATACCATGGCAGGGACAAAGCACCTTTCCCAATGTTTCTAGCAGCAAGGCATGGTAGAGTAAGCTCACTTCCATTGTTGATAGCAAGGACGTTAAATGAAGTGCAATTTGCACAGACCCAAAAACACACCCACAAACTTATGACACTCAGGAAAATTGAGAAAACTAGGACTAAACATTACTCATCTGCAGTTCAATACCCTCACAAAGTCACACTTATAAGCCAGTAGAAACCTCACTCCCCAAAACCCATACATAACACTTTCATGCTTTTGCATCAGCACACCACATACTCCACACAGCTGTATTACCACCCTCCTAGAATGACACACGAGCACTCAAAATCACCTCCCCGCGCACACACAAAACCTACAAAAAAACCACACAGACACCCCTAAAAACAGCCTTACACAATTGTTATGTCCTAAAACTAAAACGCGTAATCATACAGATATTAACCACCCCCACACACAAAAACCGAAATCCCCCGCACACTCCAAACACACCCAACCACTCACACTGTTACGACCGGTCCTAGCTAACGTGCTAACTTTTAGCATAACCACGTGGCTCAAAAGCTTAACATCAAGTTAACAATAGCTAGTGGGCATTTCATTATATTTCCCTTGCATCATAGCTTGCCCACCAATGTGGGATATAAGACGGGCTTTCACACACACTAACACCCCAACTCAAAGCCCCTAAATTCCACACACACACATACACACGCACACACAGTCTGAGAACTGAGTTCATAAAGAACCCCATCGTGGTTTTATGTTGCCTCGAAGGTGCTCCGCAATCTATAATTCAAAAGTATTCACGGGTTCCCATTTGGACTTTACCCAGAAGGCAATACTGAACATACAATAGCAAGCATCAGAGCTGTTGAAGGTAGAACTGCAGTTCCCCAGGCACGTAAAGGCCTACAGAAGGAATGCCCCTTGACACACATTTGCATTTAACACCCTGACAGGGAATTCCAAAGTTCAACGAGCACATAAGATTCAAAAAATAAGGATGATATGGACCCATCTGCCTCTATTGCTTACTTTCGTGCTTTCAACACTTGTCTCAGCCAACTTTTGTGCAGCATGAAATGCATAGATGTTGTTGTTCGCCACATCAAATGCTTCTCTAACAACTGCATCAAGCTGAAGTAAGGAAACAGAAAAGAGATGTTAGGTACTAGAATTATTAAATCACCACCCACAAATCATTGCTTAAAAGAAGGTTTTAAACCTTGTTAGAAGCGTTAAGCAGCAAACAAAAGAAACGGAGAGGACAGAACCTGCGTTTTACAAACAATTCATTCTTGGCCACAAGGATCTAGTTTATCTACCAAGGGGTGATCCAAAATAAAAAGATAAGTACCTCAGGGCCAGGAAGTTCACTGACATTTTCAACTATCTTCTCTAATTCAATTTTGTCAAACTTTGTAGTATAGCTGCAACAAGAATATAAATGTATGGTTTCGAACAAACAAGCCACTTCTGAAAGACTTATGAAGACCCAGAAGAGAAGTCTCTATAATAGAATAAGAAGCAACAACTCTTTCACAACAGCACCGCTCTACACGGACATCATTAGCAATGGGGTTAACTGATACAGTACCAACACCAGAGTCCAGCAAATCCTTAATAGATCAGTTCAAAAAGATCAAAACTAAAAACAAAGAACCATATTATGAACTTCCTTACCAGATTGAAAATGAATGAGAAATCAATACGAGGACGAGCCTTGAGGCTATTAACTTGAGCCTGAGTAAGCTCTGCTAGCCTGTAAGAATTCATTGAACACATAATAGCTGTATGAGACAATCCAGCAACAGCAGCCAATGACAAAAGATGAAGAAAAAAAAAAGGGAAAACGGCAGACTCATAAAGATAAATATTACTATCCTACTGGCGATATTCTTAATCTTCTATACATATCCAAAACCCACTCAAGCATTATGGTTTCAGCTTCACATATCAGAAACTGTGTGAACATTCTTTCTGTGGCTGAAGACCAGCTCTATGAGACATCAGACACAAAATAGAACACACTACCAAGAGCAAAGCTAATTACCAAGATCCAATTCCCTCACCTCACTCATGGGGATAGTACAAACCTCCGCCTGCTTAGTAATCAAGAGGGTGAGTGAAAATCTGATGAACGGAAGAGAAAGAAAGCGCTACCCTTTCCTACCCCAAGGAATGAAATCGTTAATCAAATTTTAGAAGACTATTTTGTATCTCTCCATTTTCAATTATACCACAAGTGAAGCTCTTTCTCAAACTCATGCTTACATTTGCATTTGCCCCATTGGACAACAAAAAAAAACAACCACGCTTTTACTCAAATTTCAGTTAAGCTGACACGTGTTGGGCACATATCCGACAAACTCACCCCAAGCACCGATTGCCCGACACAAGTACTCTTATTTAGAAGATTCCATGCAACGCGGATAACATTTGCAAACTAAAATAATCAACTACGTCTAATAGTTTAATTTATGTATTTTCACCTTCTAGCTATGTTAGATGGGAAAAGTTCAATTACATATGTGAGACACTTATCCCGCACCCTTACACAAGCGTCGAGTGTACGACTCAAGTAATTGTGCATATTAAGAAGATTCAATGCAACACAGAGAACATTTGTTTTACCTCACCATTGGAGAGGAAAATAAGGAACTTGATGCCAAATCCAATTATAACAACCTGTATTGCACACCAATGGACAAGCTCTTACGGATGTTTGAAAACTGTTTTTCCATCTTTAGTAATATATCATTCAGCCTGTTGCTTTGTATCTGATTGAGTTTTCTCATCAAAATTGATTACTTTTTCTCATCGAAATTCTCTTGTTTGTCTCGCTGATTTCCTCAAACGGTGAGTTGTTAAATCTCCCATTCAATTGTGAAAATTCCTACTTTGTTCTTCACCATTTTACCTACGTAGAAAGATGTGTATATCTCTCCTGGTCGTGGGTCTTTATGTATATGGGGATGGAAGATATTGCTAGAGGGCTACGGTTGGTTTTGAAGTTTAAAAAGCATGAGTGTACTAGGTAAAATGCCTATTAATATATACTACACGAGAATTCTCATTTTAGTATCTGACCATCAGTTCAACTTGAAAAATATAAAACCTTGATAAAAAAATACGAATGTTTTTTTTTTTTTTCCCCTTCCTGCCATCATGTCATTGGACATGGGAATGAGATGAATCCGACCATTGGATATATAGCAGTGCCCAATACTCAAGTCCGCGTCACCTTGCATGCTATATTTACCTAAGATTTAGCTAAATAGTCTTGAGACATGGAAAGCCTTAACCCCCAAACTGTCTGCATGTTTTGAACCTCTGCAGACTTAGTGACACATAAAGCAACCTTAAAATTGCTCCAAGGCCTACTGAGGTGCAAAGTAACACGTGGGCACTGCCGCAAGTTTGTAAAAATATTCTGTCAGAAACTAAAACTTCTGTCAAGCTTATTGACTAGCTTAAGAAACATCATAAGCTCCATCTTCCTTCCATAAGACAATTAAAAAGGTATCTCTGTTGAAGGTATCAGGTGTATTCTAGAACTGCAACCCGGTCATATACCATAAAACTGTATGAATCGAAAATCAAAGATATCATAACAGAGGTAACCAACCCAGAAAGCTACAAATAGTAATTCCCAACACTGATAGTTCTAGTGATTGATTCTATAAATACTTAGCAACAAGAACATGTGAACAACTAAGGCAAGAAGTCAAAAAAGAAAAAGAAAATGTGAACTCAGGATAGAGAGAATTTAATTACCTTGTCCCTTCCAAAGGCATCATGCACCCCAGAATTGATCAGAGGCATCTGTCTGGAGGACTCTTTTACCATCAGAAGGTATGGTCAAAGGAGGAAGAGTTCCGGCAATGGTTTTCAATGATTTGACTATTTCTGTACACTGGGTGCTGTAAGCCATCACATGATCCATCCTTGAAAAAATTTAAATATTGAAAATTCAAAGATTTAGTTTTGTATACTGGAGTCTCCAAGATATTAACACAATCAAAGCAGTGAAATCTAAAACTTGCGAAATGATTTTCACACCCCCTTTTTTCATAAACACACCTTTTTTTATCTTTTAGTGAAACTTTTACACACAAAAATTTCTCTAAAAGACAAAAAAAAATGTGTTTATCAAAAAAGGGGGTGTGGAAATCACTTCCTAACTTATGCTTAATGTCCTATGATTTCTAAAGGAGCAACATTACGAAATAAGTGACAAGTGGAGAAATACGTTCCATCTAAGGAAAGTATAGATGAGTGATGAGTCCGACCCTTAGAAACGAACCCATGCCCGACACCCTACCCGAGTAATGTAACACATATGCATACACTTTCGCACATATAATGTTTCTCATCTTCCGTGACCATTCCCAATGCAAGTAAGAAAAGGTCTCCTAGAATTTATCCAATCAAGGAACTTCTGTATATTTTCTCCAACATGTAGCTGACATACAACTCCATCATATAACTTCCCCATTTTCCAAATCAAGATTCGTTAGTCACTCTATAGTACCTGGTGGATAGGCATTTGAGAGATAGTGGTCACTGGAGAGGAGCTTCTTAATGCTTCAGCAAGATTAATACATGCCGCCAAGCATTGAAATGGCTCCTCTACACCAAACCACCAATGCTTCCCTTCCAAAGGCCGGTCTGCAGAGTCAAATATATCATCCACATGCATCTCAGTAAATGCTACCCGAACATCGTATGACAACTTAATCCTATCTTTCCAAGAGGACGTCCCTCAGAAAACTCTAATATGCCTCGGCAGAGATCAGAGCCAAGATGATTCAAATGTGGGTGCATGGGGTAAGCACGGCCGCAGAAATCAAGGTTGTGTGGGTAGAAGAAGCCATCCTCGTCCTTCATCTTACACAATTAAGAAGTAACATAATTTCTTCGATCAAAACACCTAAGACATCCGATTAGTGCTACAGGAATTCAAATTGGAAGCTACTCACAGCAAGTTTTAGTTCTATATCACATCACTGTGAATGCCGCTCACTCTTTGTCCTTTTTCACAGCTTTAACTTTCCGCTTCCATTTTTTGATTTCGGCTTCATCGTCTACATCTGGTTCCTCTAGTAAAGGAACCTACGAAGCAATAATTGAAAGAGATTCGCTGTTAAACCAATATCCACTGCTACAGACCACATAACAAGTCAAATTAAGTAATTCCCCAAAGGTGTTACGATCCTAATGTCCCACATCGACCAAGTATGGGCTTGGGCTTATGTATATAAGCTCTTGAGTACCCTACCCTCATAAGCTGGTTTTCATGGATGAGTTCTACCCATTAGTTTGTATCATTAAAGGCAGTCTAAAAGCAAGCCTGAAAATGCACAATAAAAAAAAAGTATTTTTGTGTATGAAGTTAACCTACATCCTCTCGGTCGACAAAGTCTGCAAGAGTATCTATGACACCAAGAACCCTTTTATTTACTCTCCATTTGGTATTGCCAAGGGTATTAAGGGCCTCACAACAATCAAAAGCATTGGTGAGACAAGAAAATTAAGAAATCCAACTCCAACATCCCAAAATGACAAACTGATTATACTTGACACGAAAAATGATCATCAACAGTACAACTACAACAAACATGGGCATGAGTGCGCATCATGTGCGATGGCAAGAACATGTATGCTCCTCTGTCACACCTACTCAAATCAAGAACGGTCAACAACAGTCTCACCATACACTCCTGTACAGATAAGAGCGAGTGAGAGGTTAATTTGTCTCCGCCTTAGATACTTGGGCAGTGTATTGAACATCTTAAGCAGCTGCACTTAATAAGTACTGCCACTTCACAGCTCAAATGCATAATAGTTGCGAACTTCCCGTCCCTCGAAAGAACAAAGGGCAATCGATGAAGATAACTGAACAGGAACATCCATTTTTCAAACAAAATAATTTACCTGGTAGCAATTCCCGAGTAAACATCTGCCGGCTTCTCCCCTGTCTGAGAAGCGTACATTTTTCATCCTCTCCTTAGTACACCGACCCTCCGCCGTCTGCCGCCCCTGGCACTGCCTCATCTCCGCCGTCTGCCGCCCCTGGCGCCGCCTCGTCTACGCCCCTTCATTCCCTCCCTTCCTCTCTCTCTCTCAATTTTCGGTAATAAAATTCGGATACAAAAAAAAAAGAAAAGGAATTAATTAAAATATTTTCCACGTCATGACATAGGTTCAACCTATGTCATGCCACCTAAACGACATCGTTTCTAGCTAACATTTACAAGAACGATTTCTACCTATATCGACCATAATTTAACAATCCGAGACATTCTTCTTGTAGAAATTCATGTAACGCATATGATGTACAAATATATCGTAAATAAAGTACATACTAGTACTTAATCTAAATGAATTTCTATATCTTAAAATGGATTTGGATACATTGAAACATATCTCCTTCCATATCAATAACTCTAGGGTACTTTAAGTAAGTTTCCTATCTCTCTCGGTGATATTTTAATGATCTAAGACATTTCATATCGTACAACGCAGAAAAATACAAATCATGTAAAATTTTCATATTAATTGAAAATGGATTAGTACTTGATCTTGATGGATTTATGTTTCTTAAAATAGGTTTAGAAACACTGAATCAAAACTCAAAACCACAATAACCGGTTTCAACGTAATCTGGCGCTCCCCCTAGAACCGGCGTCGTTTGCAGTGAAGCTCTCTCCCTCCCTTTTACCCGGTACCTTTCCCGTCCGATCATCTCCGACAACGGTCGGCAACTTAGAGGCTCCGGTCAATTGAAACGACATCGACTGCTGTTCATTCGAAGCTCGCTTGGTGGAGCAATGCGGTGCTTCAATTCACAAAGAAACCCATCGTCTATGGTGACTGTTCAATCGCCGAAGGTGGTCTCAAATTATCAATGGTTACAGTCTCCCCAGTGACATCTGTTCATGAATGGTATGAACCCAATTTTCTACTGAATAATTTGTGCTAAGCTTCCTATTCCGATAGCTATGGTTGCTTCTTTTATCTAGTCCTCTGTCCAAAAATGGTCTTTTTCCCCTTCATATTAGTATCTGTTTTATTCACCTTTGCTATCTGTAATGATGAATTGTGTTGCTAGCTCTATGGGAAAATGCGAAATGGGTTTTGTTTGGAGACTGATTCGTCCTTGGGCATCTAAAATGGGTCTTGAATCACGTATGCATTTCTTCATCTTAGTAATGGACGTGTAGGTAAAATGTGGGGTGCATTGGTTATGCTTCCGGGGTGTTTGATGAAATGTCTAGGTGGTATTGGTCTCATGGACTGCGGTGGTTTTGGGTTATTTTTATGAAGTATGCTTTTGAATGGTTTGGCAAAATGTGATTGCAGTTAGTGACGGCAGTGGTCATGTTGCAAGTGTTTTGCTCCCATGGAAGACTGATTAAAGGGAGGCAATTGCATTCTTATGTGATGGAAAAAGGGTTTCTGATTAAGGATTCTCTACGAAACTTTAATTTTGAAAATGTATAGTAATGTGGCATATAATATTATATCATGTTTCGTAAATCTAATTTCAATTATATTGTTAACACGACAATACTTTTATTAATTATTTAAAATACCGTATTTCAAATAACTATTTAAATTGTTTATTATAAAATATGTAGTTTTATTAATTCAAAACAATATATTTTTTTGTATTAATAAGAATTAGTTAATAGATTTCTTTGATTATTTGTAATGTTATAATAATTTTAATCAGTTTTATATAAATATTATAAATTAACAATATATTTAATAACGTATAATATTGTTATATCAATGTTAAATATAAGTAATATAGTTACAATTATAATAGTATATAATATTTCATAAATTTAATTTAAATTATATTGTTAACACGACAATAGTTTTATTACTTATTTAAAATACCGTTTATAAAATAACTATTTAAATTGCTTATTTTAAAATATTTGTAATGTTAAAATAATTTTAATCAGTTTTATATAAATATTATAAAATAACAATATATTTAATAACGTATAATATTGTTATATCAATGTTAAAAATAAGAATTAGTTAATAGATTTCTTTTAATCAGTTTTATATTAATATTACAAAATAACAATATATTTAATAACGTATAATATTGTATCAATGTTAAATATAAGTAATATATTTACACATATAATATTATATCATGTTTCATAAATTTAATTTAAATTATATTGTTAAAACGCAATACTTTTATTACTTATTTAAAATACCGTATTTAAAATAACTATTTAAATCTTTTATTATAAAATATGTAGCTTTATTTATTCATAAATATTTAAATTTATAATATAAAATATAAAGTTTTATTAATTCAAAACTATATATATTTTTGTATTAATAAGAATTAGTTAATAGATTTCTTTGATTATTTGTAATGTTATACTAATTTTAATCAGTTTTATACAAATATTATAAAATAAAAATATATTTAATAACGTATAATATTGTTATATCAATGTTAAAAATAAGAATTAGTTAATAGATTTCTTTTAATCAATTTTATATTAATATTACAAAATAACAATATATTTAATAACGTATAATATTGTATCAATGTTAAATATAAGTAATATATTTACACATATAATAGTATATCATATTTCATAAATTTAATTTAAATTATATTGATAACACGACAATACTTTTATTACTTATTTAAAATACCGTATTTAAAATAACTATTTAAATTGTTTATTACAAAATATGTAGTTTTATTAATTCAAAACTATATATTCTTTTGTATTAATAAGAATTAGTTAATAGATTTTTTGATTATTTGTAATGTTATAATAATTTTAATGAGTTTTATATAAATATTATCAATTAAAAATATATTTAATAACGTATAATATTGTTATATCAATGTTAAATATAAGTAATATATTTACACATATAATATTATATCATATTTCGTAAATCTAATTTAAATTATATTGTTAACACGACAATACTTTTATTACTTATTTAAAATATTGTATTTAAAATAACTATTTAAATTGTTTATTTTAAAATATGTATTTTTATTAATTCAAAACTATATTTTTTTTTATTAATAAGAATTAGTTAATAGATTTCTTCGATTATATGTAATGTTATAATAATTTTAATCAGTTTTATATAAATATTACAAATTAACAATATATTTAATAACTTATAATATTGTTATATCAATTTTTAGATAAGTAATATATTTAAACATATAATATTATATCATGTTTCATAAATTTAATTTAAATTATATTTGTTAACACGACAATACATTTATTACTTATTTAAAATACCGTATTTAAAATAACTATTTAAATTGTTTATTTTAAAATAGGTAGTTTTATTAATTCAAAACTATATATTTTTTTATATTAATAAGAATTCGTTAATAGATTTTCTTCGATTATATGTAATGTTATAATAATTTTAATCGGTTTTATTTAATATCATAAATTAACAATATATTTAATAACGTATAATATTATTATATCAATTTTAATTATAAGTAATAAATTTAATTTATAATATTATATCATCTTTCGTAAATCTAATTTAAATTATATTGTTAACACGACAATACATTTATTACTTATTTAAAATACCGTATTTAAAATAACTATTTAAATTGTTTATTATAACATATGTATTTTATTAATTCAAAACTATATATTTTTTTGTATTAATAAGAATTAGTTAATAGATTTCTTCGATTATATGTAATATTATAATAATTTTAATCAGTTTTATATAAATATTACAAATTAACAATATATTTAATAACTTATAATATTCTTATATCAATTTTAAATATAAGTAATATATTTACACATATAATATTATATCATCTGTCATAAATTTAATTTAAATTATATTGTTAACACGACAATACTTTTATTACTTATTTAAAATGCCGTATTTAAAATAACTATGTAAATCTTTTATTATAAAATATGTAGCTTTATTGATTCATAACTATTTAAATTTATATTATAAAATATAAAGTTTTACTAATTCAAAACTATATATATTTTTGTATTAATAAGAATTAGTTAATAGATTTCTTTGATTATTTGTAATGTTATACTAATTTTAATTAGTTTTATATAAATATTATAAAATAAGAATATATTTAATAACGTATAATATTGTTATATCAATGTTAAAAATAAGAATTAGTTAATAGATTTCTTTTAATCAATTTTATATTAATATTACAAAATAAGAATATATTTAATAACGTATAATATTGTATCAATGTTAAATATAAGTAATATATTTACACATATAATATTATATCATGTTTCATAAATTTAATTTAAATTATATTGTTAACACGACAATACTTTTATTACTTATTTAAAATACCGTATTTAAAATAACTATTTAAATCTTTTATTATAAAATATGTAGCTTTATTTATTCATAACTATTTAAATTTATATTATAAAATAAAAAAGTTTTATTAATTCAAAACTATATATATTTTTGTATTAATCAGAATTAATTAATAGATTTCTTTGATTATTTGTAATGTTATACTAATTTTAATCAGTTTTATATAAATATTATAAAATAACAATATATTTAATAACGTATAATATTGTTATATCAATGTTTAAAATAAGAATTAGTTAATAGATTTCTTTTAATCAATTTTATATTAATATTACAAAATAACAATATATTTAATAACGTATAATATTGTATCAATGTTAAATATAAGTAATATATTTACACATATAATAGTATATCATATTTCATAAATTTAATTTAAATTATATTGATAACACGACAATACTTTTATTACTTATTTAAAATACCGTATTTAAAATAACTATTTAAATTGTTTATTATAAAATATGTAGTTTTATTAATTCAAAACTATATATTCTTTTGTATTAATAAGAATTAGTTAATAGATTTTTGATTATTTGTAATGTTATAATAATTTTAATAAGTTTTATATAAATATTATAAATTAACAATATATTTAATAACGTATAATATTGTTATATCAATGTTAAATATAAGTAATATATTTACACATATAATATTATATCATATTTCAAAAAATTAATTTAAATTATATTGTTAACACGGCAATAGTTTTATTACTTATTTAAAATACCGTATTGAAAATAACTATTTAAATTGTTTATTATAAAATATGTAGTTTTATTAATTCAAAACTATATATTTTTTTGTATTAATAAGAATTAGTTAATAGAGTTCTTCGATTATATGTAATGTTATAATAATTTTAATCAGTTTTATATTAATATTACAAATTAACAATATATTTAATAACGTATAATATTGTTATATCAATTTTAAATAGAAGTAATATATTTCCACATATAATATTATATCATGTTTCATAAATCTAATTTAAATTATATTGTTAACACGACATTATTTTTATTACTTATTTAAAATACCGTATTTAAAATAACTATTTAAATTGTTTATTATAAAATATGTAGTTTTATTAATTCAACACTATATATTTTTTGTATTAATAAGAATTAGTTAATAGATTTCTTTGATAATTTGCAATGTTATAATAATTTTAAGCAGTTTTCTATAAATATTATAAATTAAAAATATATTTAATAACGTATAATATTGTTATATCAATGTTAAATATAAGTAATATATTTACACGTATAATATTATATCATATTTCATTAATTTAATTGAAATTATATTGTTAACACGACAATAATTTTATTACTTATTTAAAATACCATATTTAAAATAACTATTTATATTGTTTATTTTAAAATATGTAGTTTTATTAATTCAAAACTATATATTTTTTGTGTTAATAAGAATTAGTTAGTAGATTTCTTTTAATCAGTTTTATGTTAATATTATAAATTAACAATATCTTTAATAACGTATAATATTGTTATATAATTGTTAAATATAAGTAACATATTTACACATATAATAGTATATCATATTTCATAAATTTAATTTAAATTATATTGTTAATACGACAATACTTTTATTACTTAATTAAAATACCATATTTAAAATAACTATTTAAAGTGTTTATTTTAAAATATGTTGTTTTATTAATTCAAAACTATATATTTTTTTGTATTAATAAGAATTAGTTAATAGATTTCTTCGATTATATGTCGTGTTATAATAATTTTAATCAGTTTTATATAAATATTACAAATTAACAATATATTTAATAACTTATAATATTCTTATATCAATTTTAAATATAAGTTATATAATTACACATATAATATTATATCATGTTTCATAAATTTAATTTAAATTATATTGATAACACGACAATACTTTTATTACTTATTTAAAATACTGTATTTAAAATAACTATTTAAATCTTTTATGATAAAATATGTAGTTTTATTGATTCATAACTATTTAAATTTATATTATAAAATATGTAGTTTTATTAATTCAAAACTATACATATTTTTGTATTAATAAGAATTAGTTAATAGATTTCTTTGATTATTTGTAATGTTATAATAATTTTAATCAGTTTTATATAAATATTATAAACTAACAATATATTTAATAACGTATAATATTGTTATATCGGCGTTTGAAAAGAAAAGATTGTGATTTTGTTAGAGTCGTCACCCGGATTTGAGGTCCGAACCCGAGAAACCGATTAAAAATGTGACTCGTTTGCCCATTTGAAAAAGATTTTACTGATCATGGCGGAACCAAAGATTTCTTGGATTCGGGGGTTTTGTTACGAGAGGGGAAGGGTTTTACGGCACCCCTCTCGCCCGGTCCGTGAACCGGTCTCTACTCGACATTTTGTTGGATTTTGGAAATGTTTGAAATTAGATTTATTTACGACAATAGGGAACCGAGAACGGGGATCACGTAAATAGAGAGAAAATATAAAATGTGAATCTAAGTGGATGCTTGTGCATGATAATCTACATGGGAAATGATGATAGTAATAAAGAAAAATTTCAATGAATATTTACAAGAAATAAGGAATAACAGAAACTATACAATGATTCCAGAAACTATAAACATAAGGCTTAATAGATTAACTTGTGATCTGGATCCCAGAATGAGGGTTGAGCGCTCAAAGATGATGGATTGAGCGCTCAACCTGCCTAAACCAGTTTGAGCGCTCAAGGTTCCTGGATTGTGCGCTCAAATCGGTTCCTGTCTCTTGTGAGTTTAACCCTTTTTACGGCTTCTCTTCTCATTCTTTGTAAAATCAAACACTTATAAACACTTTTCACAAATAAACAGATTAAAACACATGAGTTTGATTTCTCAAAGAATGATGAAAAGAGAAGAATCATTACAAAGCTAGCAAGGGAAAACGCCCAAAAGAGTATATGAGAGGGAGATTCAGACTGCAAGTACAAATATATCAATACACACACACCAAAAAGGGGTTAGCCCTTGATCCATCATCGAAACATCCAGCAACCAACAAATGGCCATAGAACAGCTTGAGCGCTCAAGCCATAGTATGGCTTTCTGGCTTCTGATTTGAAAATAGGTTTTGGGATGATCCTCTGGGCCATAAAAAATACAAATTAAAGGTATTTGAAGTTGAACAATCACTGTTCTACTCTTAACTATGAGATTTGCAAAGGTTTTGATGTTTGATCATCATAAAATAGCTAACCAATGTTCATGCATGCGATTTTAAGATAGAAATAAACTGTTTTGAGAGTTACATGAACACAGGTAACTATTAAATAATGATCAAAACCAAAAGAAAGCACAAAAATCTGCAAAACAGAAACTGCTCAGAACTGGGCTTGAGCGCTCAAAGCCTAAGGCTTGAGCGCTCAACCCCTGTTGTAACTGCAGATTTTGAAAGTCTTTTTAAGCAACTTTTAGACCTTTGTGAGTCCAATGCAAGTATAAATAACTTGCTTGAACTCACTGGTCTTCCTCAGAAGGATCAAAACAGTGGGTTTATCACTTGTTTAACTACCTTTTGGAAATGATTGACAACTTGAGCTTGATTTTGGGCTTGGGGATGGACGATTGTGGATGTTTTGGTTGATATTATGGATGAGTGAGGCAATGTGTGTGGTTGATTGGGAATCAGAGGTTGAATTTAGAGTTTGAAGAGTGGTTTTTGTGAGTGGTTTGGATGGAGTATGAGTGGTATTTGTAGAGAGAGAGAGAGAGAGAGAGAGAGAGAGAGAGAGAGAGAAGAAAGAAAGTTTTCTGGAGAATTTGAGAGCTAGAGTATCAGAATGGGTAACCCCGAAACCAGGGGTGCTAGGTGGTTTTTATAGAGTGAGTGGGAGGGAAGAGAGGAGAGAGAGGAAGTGGGTTTGGTATTTGAAAATGGGTTAGGGGTAGTTTTAGGTGTAGTTTATAGCAATGTAGGGTGTATTATACGTGTACAAGACGTACACAATCGGTTAGACGCTCCCCTCTGCATGAAATCTCATGATGAGATACTCTGCAAGTTGCTGACTGGATCAGAGTTGAGCGCTCAAGGCCGTAGGCTTGAGCGCTCAAAGTGTTTCCCAGGTTTGAGCGCTCAAAGCCTCAAGATTGAGCGCTCAAGGCTCTTGGTGGCAGATTGATGGTTTGGCTTGGTTCAACAGTGCTTGGGTTGGTTTGGGCTGTTTTGATTGCTTGGGTGGTGTTTGGTTGATTTCAATCAAGTTCAAGTCATTCTCACAAGTTTCGGGTAGTCATAATTGGTCCATTTCATCATCATCGGAAATGCTTGAGCGCATTCCAGGTTCAAAATCGGGGTGTCTACAAATTTTGACCGTTGGATTGATGAACAGTGCCGCACGGCACACTTTCTGTTCCGCACGGTACACCTAGTGTGCCGCACGACACACTTTTGTAAAAACTGAAATTTTGAATCACTCCCTTGTGCGAACAGTTTGAACCCATGATTTTCGTACTGTAATTTGCACGTTAATTGCTTGTTTTTCATTATATTGTTAACCCGACAATACTTTTATTACATTTTGACCGTTGGAATGATGAACAATGTCCGTAAATCCGGAATGGGCATCCAGGGGAGGACTGAACTGGACTTGGGGTTGCTGCTATGCAACCCCGTGCACATCAGGTGTTGTGCAAATCTGAGTTGTCCGTTGCTCGGATGAACGGTTTAGATTTCACCTCGACACATTTGCATCCGAACCGCTCGTTGTCGTGCGTGCAAGATGAAATCTGGGTCATTCATCTAAGTAACAGATGGCCTGGACGTGCATAATATCTATTGTGTACGGGGCTGGCTGCACAACAGCAACCCAGATCCGAGTGAACCTTGTCCCGGTTTTGGATGGGGTGAGGAGGGGGGCCCTGCATGGTTTCCTACGGTTTGTCAAGTTCCGTGAGGTTTGCAAAAGACTGTGTTCGGACAAAAGTTTACGAGTTGTAGATCTAGTTGGATTGAACTAGAAGGAGGGTCTTTTCAAAAAACTAGGAGGGTGTGCAAATTGGTTGCATTATCTTAAGATTGCCAATTCTTGAGTGTGCAATCCTATGTAAAAAATTTAATCTTGTATTTTCCATTATATTTTTAATTTTTTTTGTAATTTTTTGTTTTAATTTTTGGGATTATTCATTCATCTTGACGAGATAAATTTAGAAAGTATAGAAGTGTAGACCAAAGTTGAAAAAAAATTTATTTATGACAATAGACAAAAATACCAGTTGTTGCGTAAATTTTTTCATCTGTAGTGAATTATTATTTTTGTCTTTGGCCATAAGTTAACAGTTCAAGATGAAGAGCGGATGCCTACATCCCTTGTCCCAATTGGCAAGGGCGGAGCCAGGACATTAATTTACCCTGGGCTCTCCTACTCTTCTAATGCCACCCCAGTAAGTTGGGGTGTAGTCCAGAAGCAGGTGGGATGCACGGCCTAATCCCACAGGGGTGGGCTCGAATCCGTCGAAGTAAAGAGCTCGGGCAATGTCCTCACGATGAAGTTTGTCGTGGATCAAACGGCTGCCTTGGTTGAGGTTGCTCGCTGCAAAACAACATAAGGGAAAAATGATCAAACACAGTTCATGGAGGGACAAAGAGTAAAAGAATAAGTGCAGGGATCGAATACTAACGTGGTTGACCTGTAGCTGTAGGGCAGGCGAAGCCAATAGTGTTTCCCTCAGCATCCTTTGGCTCCCAATTACCGGTGACTACGAGAAAGTCATCCCCCTCGCCCTTCGAGGAATTGGGCAGGCATGTGATGAGCTTCTGCTCGGGGTCCCTGGCCTTGAAGTAATAACTGAGGTCTGCTGTAGGGACTACACTGTAAAGGTAATGCAAGTCCCACCAGTCCAGGTGCTGGCCGAGCAGCCTGTTCAGGGCAACTGTGCCCATAACTACCCTAACGAAATTAGGGCAGAGCTGCATAGGGTTTAGCCTACACCTAAAACAGACCTCTCTAAAGAAAGGATGTAGGGGGAATCTAAGGCCACCCTCCGCTACAAAGATCAGGGGGACGTGAATTTTGTTTTCATCCATGCCTACTTCTCTCAGGTCATTGCGATCGTTCAATCTAAAATGGACGTCGTTTGGAATTCCATATGTCCTACGAAACTCAGCTATTTTCTGGGCGCTACTAAGAAGGGCTCTGTGTTTCCCCATAGTTAGGGTTTCGCCGTTGAAACCCAAAGAGGGAAAAGATGACGATGAACAGAAGTCAAAAAAAGAGGGATTTCGTCGGAAAACTGAGGGCAGAAATAGGAAACTTACGTGATAAGATAGACCTAAGATGGGGCTCTCCGACGAGAACGGAGGGTATTTTCAGGCGGGAAACAGAGATGGTGAAGAAGATCGAATTCAGAAACCTTGGAACGTCGGTAATGGCGGAGAGGATTTCTCTTTCTTCTTCTCTACTTTCTTTCTTCTTTTCTTCTTGAGAAGTGGAAATGGAAATAGAAAGGAGAGGAAGGGTTTAGGGGTGGATAATGATTATCCCGCCCAAAACCCCAAAAGTTAGGCCGTGACGCGTCCAGTTACGTCAACAAAAACGTCCTTTGGGCTTATCCAGCCCCCAACGAGTCACTTCGCATTTAATGCAAAAGTAACCCTGTTCTCCACGTAAGGGGGAAGTGTGCAAGAGGTGCATCAGGAGCCGTTGAAGCTCTGCACACTACTAATGAATAACAGTAGTGACAGAGCTGGGGAGCAATTGGAGTGGGTAAAACCTGGTTACCCTACTAATAGGCATAGCACGTGCCTATAACAGTCACCACGAGAGGGTGAGTAGCTCGGCATCACGTAGGGAAGTTCTAGCCCTGTGCCGAGCTGTACTGACCATGAATAAGGTCAGAGTAATTAAATAAATTAATACACCAGGATGTACCAGCTCGGTATAAGTCACAAGGGGATGCCCCTGTTATGGCCGAGCTGGGGAGGCTACGAGTAAAGCTTGAATAGCATTCTGGAATACATAATTCAGCTCGGCGTAATGAGTTGAGCTATGTACGAGTTAGTCTGAGCTACGTGGAAGCACGACACCGCCACGTATAGGGCAGTGAGACATTCCAGAATATTCTACAGTGGTTCCTTACGAGAGAAGGAGCAATCCCATCAGATAAGGGATCAATGTGGGAAGTCCTAATGTGATTAGGAGTACGCCCCATATAGGGAAGAATCCTATATGGAAAGAAAGACCTCTGCTAGACGAGATCTAGCAGGATATGGAAGTTATCTTTTAAATAGGGAAAATCCAGTTAAGAGAAGGATTCCTAAAGACAATGGGAAACAGGGGGCACGAGATGTCTAAGTTGATGAATGTCTACACCTATAAATACAAAGCAAAAACCATATCAAAAGGTACGCGGTGGAACTTTTTCATACGCATTGTGATTTGTGAGTACGAGATACTAACTTAGGCATCGGAGGGTCTTTGCCAACGAGAGGCAAAGGTGCTCTAACCCTTTTTCTGTCTTGCAGATTTAGGGTTGAACCAAGGAAGCACGTGATCTAGGCATACGTGGATTTATTCCCCGTACAACGTACAAATATCTAATGGGCCCACTGATCGAATAATTATTCTATGCACAGGGTAACCTAACTTCCAAGAAGCCTACTCTTTGCCGAAAAGAAAAAAAAATTATATATATATATATAGGGAGAGGATCCGGTCAGGACTCCCGCATTTTATAAAATCCGAATAGTTGGATGTGTTTAAAACGTGTTTTCAAGGGCCTACGCGAAGATTCGGCAAACAAAATTACCGGGAAGGGCTTCATCCGAGCAGTTTTCATGAAATACTTATCCTACGGTTTGTTATGAAAACTGCTCGGATGAAGCCCTTCCCGGTCATTGTTTTTGCCGAATCTTCGCGTAGGCCCTTGAAAACACATTTTAAACACATCCAACGGTTCGGATCCCAACCATTTGGCCGGAAAATAGCCGAGAGAGGGGAGGTCCGCATTTTATTAAAATGCGGGAGTCCTGACCGGATCCTCTCTGTATATATATATATATATAACCAAGAGGTCACAGGGTCTTATACGCAGCTCGTTTGTTGGGCAAATAAGGTTCTAGGTAAATAGGAAAAAAAAGATGGATATGTTAACATAGGGAGCTTCTTCGAGAAGGACATAGTATAGCAGTTATTCATGCAATAAGGACATCAATTTTTTTTATAATGCCAACAGGACATTTGGGAAATAGGTGACAAAAATACCCTGGGAAGGGCCTTGTTTGGCTAACCAAAAAATAAAAAATTTCGTTTTTTTTTCCATATCTGATTGCGCAGATAACGTAATCTATTGACCTTCCGTGAAGGGCCTTGTTTGGCTAACACAGAAAATGAATTTTTCATTTTTTTTCAAATCTGGTTGCGCTGATAACCTTATATGTTGATCTTTCAGGAAGGGCCTTGTTTGGCAAACAGAAAAAATAATTTTTTATATTTTTTTCAGATCTGGTTGCGCAGATAACATTATCTGTTAACGATTAGCACATCTAGTGTTATCTGTTGATTTTTTCTAATATACAAAGAATTAATCGCATAGATACTCTTATCTGTTAAAAATTCATTACCGAGCGAGGTTCTCTTTGAAGAATGTTAAAATCCAAATGATTGAGTATATGAAATACCCCAATTGTTTGGACAGGGTTTGAACTACCCTATATATGTGTACCAAAGGACCCCTTAATTCCATCCTCTCTGCCTCACGAAAATAAGGTAATCTGTTGGCTCTTCGGGAAGGGCCTTGTTTGGCTAACACAGAAAATGAATTTTTCATTATTTCTCTTATCTGATTGCGCAGATAAGGTAATCTGTTAACACAAACTATGTATTTTTTCTTATTTTTTTCCCGATTAGCACATATACCGTTATCTGTTGAAAAAAGACATATATGGTAATCTGCTGTAGTATGGCCTCTATTTCATGCCAATAATAACAACAGATTACCAAATATGTATAGATTTGTACTCGGTATTATGCCAACAAAATAAACATATATGGTAATCTGTGGCCATCTGGCCTTGTTTCATGCCAATAACAGCTACAGATTACCAAATATGTGTAGATTTGTACTTTGTATCATGCTAACAAAACAAACATATATGGTAACCTGTTGCAATCTGGCATCTGTTTCATTCTAATAACAACAACAAATTACCGAATATGTATACATTTGTACTCTGTATCATACCAGCAAAGCAGACATATACGGTAGTCTGTTGGCCTCTGTTTCATGCCAATAACAGCGACAGATTACCAAATATGTGTTCACCTCTACTCTATATCATGTCATCAAAACTGATATATATTGCGTCGATTTTTTGTACTGGTTTGCCACGACGAGATGAATCTAAAAGGTATATAAAAAAAATGACACTAATTAAATAACTAATTGAGCTCTTTAATTTGGTTTCAAAAAATTTGAAAAATTACGCTCGAAATCATTTTATTTTTTTATCCGAAAATAATACATCTTTTTATAGTGGACTATTAGACCAAAACACAAGTCCCTCTTTCTTGTCATTTTTTACGTTTAGAAAAATGTGATCCCAAGTGGTCGCATGTTCAAATTCTACGGAGGTCAACCATTCCAAACCCCGGGGCTACTGGGGGGTTATGTATGGTTGTTACCGTCAGGGCTCCAGAGTTAATCGATGTGCGCGCAAGCTAACCCGGATATCCAATTGTAAAAAAAAAAAAAAAGCACTAATTATGTAGTTCAAAAAAAAAAAAAAAAACTGGCAGTTGATATAATCAAATACTATTACAAATGTAAACATTAGTCCATGACTCCACATGAATTCAATCAACTAGATTCCAGTAATGGACCATACGTGTTTATGCAGTAGTAAGTATCTCTTTTTTCTTTTTCATACTATTAACCAAACAAATAACCCTAACAACATCATTTCCCTTGAATTAAGAAGTGATTCTACCAACAACACTATATCCGTGCAATCCCAACTCCTCCACCACCATTGTAAGACCGTCCCGTCCACCACCGATCCCTTCTGTGACCTCTTGTTCTGAGAGGGCTACATGAATATGCATCAGGAAAAGCCAAATCAAGGGTGGGTTTTGGTGCTAGTAATTACTTCTATGGTGGGTATCTCTCTCTCAATTGCAGAAAACATGTGGGTTAACAAAACAAAATTGCAGAAAACATGTGACCTCCTTCCTTTAGATTGCAGCGGACAAAACAAACCAAATTGCTTAACTATCAGAGAATTTACCATGGCAACACTTTGGCAACAATCGAATTTCGTTTCCGACGACGAGTTCTGTCCAGAAAAATTGCGCAATCAGAGAATTTGTCGGTGTATTCGACAGTGTAAGTGAGGTATGGGAGAGAATTGAAGATTTTCTTCTTCGGGCAATTTTTTGCTGGTGGCGTATGAGATGACGATCTGCTTGAATTCGTCGGACATGGCGAGTGGCTCCCCAACGATCTGCTTGAACTCATCGGCCTTGGCATCGCCGGCGGTGCTGCCTTGGCAGCCAAACACCCTCCGTGCTGGAGGGGTGTTGAATTTGTTTGATTTGTGTTCATGCGTCTTTTTTTTCTTTTCGTTTTCCTTCTCTTTTTTGTTTAAGGGTATTTTTGTCTAGTATTGTCCTTAAATCTTCAAAAAAAATTAATCCATGTATTGGAGGCATTAAAATAAGTTAGACTGGACCAAAAACCCTTTAAAGCCCTAAACTTGGCCTATTGGCCAATATAAAGTAGTGACCAAGCTAAGAAGGAATTTGTTTGATAATTCAAATAGATGGATAAGATAAGACCCCTGTAGAGTCTTAGCAATCTGGGTGGGATAACAATCCAAATGCAAAATGAGAACCAAACACACGGTAAGGGTGGGTCCAAATTTTCTTATTCCTCTCAAACTCTTATCCCCCTTCCTTTTCCACTTGACAAACGGTGGTTTTGCGCCTTCGAGTTGCAATACCATGATTATGA
>CM029276.1:1728375-1738656 GCA_016920895.1 Vaccinium myrtillus
ATGTCAAAGAATCATGAAGAACATTACTCCTTGTTAGGAGAAAAATAGTGTTATTAATTCTCTCATAGTAGAAATTGTTGTTAACCCCAAGAGATTTGTTGCAGTAGTTATTCAACTTGCTTTAGCGGGCTCATCTATCCAAAGTTCTCCTTGATAACTATTTATCCTTGGGGCCACCTCACATCATACAAATGCGTGGAAAGAACTAAAAAATTAGTCAAGTTCAGCGAGACACTCTCTATTAAAAAAGAATTACTATTGTTTTTCCTTTTGGATAACGCATAATTTTTCGTTTGAGAAAGGCATGTACACACTCTTTATTCAACGAATCGATCTAACTTCGTTGCCCTACCCCGGTCAACAGTCGAGTTTCCTAGACCTCAAGACGATACTATCAATTATGGCAATGTAAACTGCAAAGATGCCATCAAAAAAATATAAATGTATACAATATAAGCGCTAGTTTTGCATCTTTACATAAATGACAGAATCCAATTTTGTGTTCGGCACTCCTTCATAATGTAAAATTCATTGGTAATAAAATTTAGAAAAAAATACTATAACTATAGAAATAATTGAAATTTGAGTAAAAAAATGCTGCAATTCATCCCAACAAAATAAGGTGACAAGAGTATCTTTCTCCAAACTAGGGCGAAGAAACAAAGCCATATCACTACGAACTATATCACTGAAACTGAATCCAAAAACTTAAAAAGTTGCTCCAGTAAATCGTGAAAACACACCAGACAACAAACACCCACATATTAATGATCTCGGCGATTGAACAAAATTCTTCAAAGATAATTCATAGTTAAAACTAAAAGGTAAGCAGGAGAGAGAATGCTGCTCTGCTAAAGAAGTTAGAGAAGGTATGATGTCTATCAGCTCAAAATAACCAAATTCACTCCTGCCCGAAGTCGAGAACCTCTTCTGAAACATCAAGAAACTCTTCAACCTCGACTTCCTTTGCCTCATATTCCTCTTCTTCGTCACTGGCTTCTCCGTCCCTAAGCCACTGCCTATCTGATTTCTCTTCTTCGTGCAATCGCTTCCACTGGTTAACCCAGTTCTCCCATTCTTCCTTCAACATCTTCCGCTTCTCCCTGTCCTGCTCGCTCAACAGCAGTGACACGTCTTGGTCCTCTGCTTCGTACTTCTTGCTGTACTTCTTCAGGTTCTTGGCAATCTCCTCCTCTTTCTCAGGGCTCAAGAAGGATGGTGGCCTTGGGCGCCAGAGGAACTGTGATGATTAACACAAAAACCATAGCATGGTCAAGCCATGCCCTATTTGACTACCTAGAAAACATATTTTATGTTTCTGTTCCTAAGACTGAAATGAATCACTAGTTGAAGAAGGAAATTCCAATTTTCTAATAAAAGACAGAGTATAGTTAAACACGTTAAAGAAACCAATGAAAAATACCAGAATAAAAGTCGGAACAACATGCATTTGAGATTTATTTAGCAATACTTGACGATTTTCGTTTCATATTAACATTTACTTTTCTATTTTACACTTGTTCATCTTTCACAAAGTAGGGAATCAATCCGCAAATTTATATAAGTAGTCATTTATTATTAGCCTTTTTTTGAATTTAGATAAGTTTTAGCTCGTGCTTCTAAACCTATCCTGTATTTTGAATTTCTTTAGTATCCTCTGTAATCTTTCAGAGTAACTGGTGGAAGTCTCTATGCTTTCCAAAACAACACACCAAAATGAAATTTCAATCCTTGTTGATTACATGATGGCAGAAGAAATCATAATTAGCACAGCCCAGAGAGACGTTTAGAACTTCTACAAGTACAAGATCTTCATTTTACGTGCTTGGTAAGTTGGTAACATCTTCCATTATCTAGGTATTGTTTTACGAAAATCTTCCGGAAACAAAAGCATGTTTAAACGAAGACTGGTCAGCTGGCTATGCTCTCTTTTTTTTTTTTTTTTTTTTTTTTTTTCCTTTTTGAGTGTGAGGGATTCCCAACAAATGACAACTCTTTCATTTACCTCAGGTAATACTAGTAAAACATTCAGAAGAAAAAAGATGTATTCTGTTGTTTTCCTGTTTCCCGTCTCCCCCAAGATCTCCAGCCACCCCTCTCTACCAGCAAAAAGAATGTCCCCAAATTTTCGTAAATAGCAAACTGATGACTAACCACACCAGTGATTGTTTCGTTTTCGTTACAAAAACATAGTTTTAATTCATGCTAAGCATCATTCAAAATTGACAAAGTTACTATAAAAGGTAATGATGCAAGATCAGTTAAAGATTTCAATGCTATCATATTAGGAGTTGGATCATAAGAATTCATACAAGAATAGGAACTTAAAACCCTAGATATCTCCACCCATAGAAGCTATATACAGTCCACTAGTGATGATTCAATTTAATTATGTTACTCATCCATTATTTAATGAGATCCATTGTATGTGAATTGACATTGTCATGATGACAGCCAGGACCATTTGATTCACACCATTCAATTTTCTCCATTAATGTCAGTACAAGCAGCAGCACATGTTGCAGTTAACTGAAGCCATGACATGATAGAATGTTTCCTCCGTTAAAAGATAAACGTGAGAGAATAAAGTAATTCAACTAAAGCCAGCACAACATCGAGGTTAGCTGCTAGCTGCATGATCTATTATATAAAGTCAGCTCTTAGCAAAGCCATTTCAGTAAATCAGGTAAGCAATTTCCTAAGCAAATCCAAAGCAGTCATGTATTAATAATTACTCTCTACAAACACAAACGATACACGTTACGCAATAAGATCATTAAACTTCTACGGAACGCATTGAATCTTACTTGGAAGAAGTGATCCTTTAGTATGCGATATAGAAGTTTGCCATTAAAAGACCAGATGTTGAAACCATTTTCCATCTCGTGAACCGAAGTCACTGAAGTTGCAACATACCTGAAATCACAAGCGCATCAACTTATAAAGACAAGTAGATGAATTTACTTCAGAAAATAAAGCAACATATGTCATAAAATAACACAAGGATCCTATGTTCGTTCAAGAGAAAGCAAAGCAAATACGAGGGAAGGAAACTGATAAGCTTTAGTTCACTCCGAATCATAAGAAAATTCTTGACCAAGCCAAAAGAAATGCTAACTTGTCAATTGAATTTGATCACATCCAACTTAATCCTACCCAAATCCTTCCAAGAAAATACCTTCCAGTAGGATCCCATTCGATATCTGTAGCCATGAAATGTTCAGTTGTTGCCATGGTTTCAAGCTCATCGACATTGTAGAACTCCAACTGTCCATTGAAACCCTTCAAACCTGCAAGTAAGATGAAACGTCCAGCTGGTGACCAGTAAAGAGCATTAGCCTGCTTTCCCTTGAGAGTAGTCAGCTTTGAAAACCGGCCAGCATTATGTGTGCTACGCATGGAGTAGAAACTAATGTCAGGCTTAGGGCTATCGCCATGGATAACAGCGAATCTATGGCCCTTTGGTTCCCAAGCAAATGCAATAATCTTGTCATTTTTGTTCTCTAGCTCCAAAACCTCAATGGGTATGTCACGTTCCTTGATGCGGAAAAGCTCAAAGCCAGTGTACGTGCTCTTCTTTGTTTTTGTATACCGGTCAACCTTCACAGCAAGGTACTCCCCACAACTTTGCCAATACATTTTGCAATCACTAACACTGAAAAGATTCTTCTGCCTCAACTCCTCTTTGCCAGGGATTTGAATGAGACTCACCTGAGAAAAGCATGCAAATAACTTTACTTCCACTTTTCAAAGAAAGTAAAAAAAATACAGCGAATGTGGAACTGAAGTAGTTGGACTCACCCTTGCAGGCTGGTTTCCTCCGCCAAGTTCAGGGACGAAGAGAGCAAGAATGGGATCAGTTGGTGACCAACTAATGTCCATAACGTTTTCAACCTTTATGGATTTCTTATCAATAAGAGTAAAGGTGTCTGTTTCATAGACTGAGATCACATTTTTACCAATTCGGGCAAAATACTTGTCATCTTTTCCGCCACCCCATCTGCAAATGACAGTGACACTCATACATGAGACAAGTATGTATAACAGCCACAAAGAATCCATACAAATCAAAGATATACTGAATGCACCTGAAAACAGGCCAAGATACCCCGTTTACACCTCCAGTACCTCCAACTGCAAACTCATCCGCACTTCCCTTGAAATCTCTCATCACTTTTCCGGTTCTCACATCAAATATATTTAAAATCACCTTCTAGAATACGAACTCATATTAGGGGGTGCATGAAGGAAACAATTTACTTGTAAAATTTATAACAAATATAGTAGTGCAGGATTACAAAATTTCACATGAGTACCTTACAGGTAAGGGTAAGGAAATAATTTATATGAATAAACAAAAATAAAAATGTAGCAGTAGATTAAATCTCACATGAGTATCACGAGGATTGCTTGGTTCATGGCTGCTGTAAGTCACCAAAAATCTCTCACCAGGAGAGAAATCTATTAACTTTACCTACAGTCAATAACACAAGCAATGCGTCAATCCAAAAGTTACCAATAGAAACAGGCTATGTAGCAGCAGTTTAGCACGGACACTTCATATGAGTCCACATACCGGTTTCGGACACCGACACGTGTCCAACATTCAAATCCGAAGTGTCCTATTTTTTTCTCAGCGTTTTTGGTGTGGACACTCCGGTGACACTCTAAAAAATGCTCCGGACACTCACAAGACAAAGTGGGGGTGCGAAACGACATAGCTAAGACTCTTGTTAAAGCTTAAAAAAGTCTTCCCTTTTTAAGGTATACATAGTGTTACATATTTATAATCAGAACCTTTTTTTCATATAACCAAATACATAAAAATTATTTAAAACGTATCCCTAACATGTCGTACCCTTCAATTTTAAAAATTTGCATGTCAAGAGTGTCGGTGTCGTGTCACATGTTCTTGTCAGTGTCCTACATAGAAACAGGAAAGTCTTATAGAGTATAGAATACTAAAACAATCACGAAAAATAACCTGGGGATGAGAATAACGCATAAGCCGGTTGAAGCTAGAACCGCCCCAAACAGCAGCACCCTGTCTATGAACTGTGGCCAAGTAAGTTCCTAGAGGAGACCATTGCACAAAACTTTCCGTCCAAAACTGCCAAGAAAATTTGCATGATATCACTTTTGATAACCAAACTATAAGAATCACATGAGAAGGAAAAACAGCTAACTTATTAGTTGCAATAAGGAAAACAATGGGTAGGGTAGCCAACCAATTCCTCTTCCCAATTAAGGGTGGGATGAACTGTTTTTCCAGGAGAAACAGTGGATCATTAAGATTTAATGTAGTCCACAACAAGAAGACAAGTAAGTATTATAGCAACTCACTTGGCGTTTATAGACAGGCTCAGGCTTCAAATGTCTCGCATCATTCCACAAAACTTCAGTGTCTGAACCAGAACGAATAACAAACTGATCTCTGGCCTTCTCATCAGTAAGCCAGTGTAGCAGATTTTCCTGTAAAGACATACAAGCACACAAAGAAGAGTTAGAAACAGAAAACTCAAAATACATACTGCAGGCCAGTACACACATAAAAGGAGGCAAACACTGGTGTAGGCAAGTTTAAGAGAAAATTGTGGGTCCTCACTAGTGACAACGTGTTCCATCCGTTCTACTATTCCTACTTTCAGAAGTATGCAAATACTCTTGGTTCCCTGGCATCCCCTGACCACATTGGACAATTACCATATGGGATCCCACTTCCCACAAGGCACTTCAAGAGAACAACATATGGTAGGTATACAGCACTTGTAACCAGCACACCGCAAAAAACATTTGCATTTAGTAACACAAAGACACGTGTCCAGAAAAAAGAGAAATGACAGCAGTTCCAACACAAATTCTCAAAACAGAACAGATCTGTACAACTTATATAGAAGTGGAAATGTCTGCAATTTACACTATTTTGCAATTCATCAAGATAAAGAAATGTAGCAAAGTTACACTCAAGAGAGAATATGTCAATTTCAAAATCCTTCAATTAAGGAAAAACTATGCCCATAAACCCAATCAGGTAGCCAAATAAAAAATCACAACCACCAAAGAAACTTACAGAAATTTTTAGAACATGAGACAGAAATATTGGTTTTTCTTAAAAAGTGAAAAAGAAACATATTCACATGGACCACATAATTCAACTTTAAAAATGAAAATAACAAACAGATCTGGGAGATTCTGTCTAGGAGATTCCACTAAGACTGAGCTGAAGCAATATCTATAGTTATAAATGTACAAGCCGCAGAGTCCAAATATAAACACTGTTATATCCGCTCCATGTCTGTCTCCCTTATTCTCTCATCCCACGCATAGTTACAAAGACTACCTTTGTATCCAAATTTGATGAAGCTAATTACCAGAATAGTAAAATTAATAGAACAAGAAATCAGATTTAATTGAAAGATGAAAATTAATCAACTAAGGGTTATATGTATGTAGAATCCATTGCACCAACTTCTATAGCAGCTAAGATTTATCAAAGCTATAAATATTCACAAACTCAATATCCTAATAGGTAACTCATATAGCCAATCATGTGAATATAAATATGGAGGTCAATAAGGAGGAGGAAAGATAAAGAACATGGAAAAAAGGAGCCTAAAGTGAACACATTAATATGCTTACTCCAGGAACATATGGCTTGGTTTCAGGAGGGGCCCATTCATTTGGAACCTTCATGAACTTCTCAATGTCATCAAACTTGTTCACAGCAAATATATGTGATTTGTCCAACCTGTAGTTATGTAGCTTCTCCTTAACAAGTTCAGCTTCCTACCAACGAAACCAAAGTAAATTAAACCACATGACAAGTATTTAATCGAGTATCAGTGTATCAGAGAAAAATAACTGCAAAATAATAAAATAAAATTCAGCCCATGTCCTAAAAAAAGAAAATGCATTTAAATTAAAAGCAGAAACAACCAAAGGCAAATTATTCACCCAATGCAGTAACGCTCAACATACCAAAGAAGTTACTCCAAATTATATTTGTTGTCCACTACCCCTCCCGGAAAAAAAACACGCGCGCACGAGAGAGAGAGAGAGAGAGAGTTAAAACGCAATGTACAGTTATACTATAAGCCCACAATTTTTTCAGCTTGTTTCCCAAATCTAGAGTGCCAAGTCTGACCAATTGGTGCAGTAATATTCAAGACCTATATTTCATCAGATAACCAATCTCTATATGCCACAGCTCAACATGTGTCACCATCTGGCCAGCACTTTGCCTGCACCACTAAGGCTAACATGCCTGACTATTACCGCAACTATGGCTCAAATGCGCCAACCATTGACAACCTAAACAGCACCTAATACTTAGGTGGACAAATAAAATGTATATGGATGTGAAATAATGGCAGAAACGTAATTATGAGAATATACATTACAGTGATGAGAAATGAAGGCCAAAAAGACTTGGTACTGTTACCATACTGAAAACAACCTTAATGCCGCTATGATAAAATGATTTCCTATTATCCAATATGATAGCAAAGATATGTTTTGTTAAAAAAGTAACCATGGGAGATTAAAAGCCATATGACTATACAAGTGACTACCAGCTCTAGCACTACTCTTGTATGAGAGTCAAATACCATATGAAAAAACCACAATGCTCTCATACAAGATATATGACGATACAAGTGACTAGCAGGTTTAGTACTACTCTTGTATGAAACTATTTTAGAGCAGCGTCGATAACCTGATTTACTAAAGTATACCAAGGCGGAATTCCTTCCCATCATTTGATAATACCAAATGAACATTCTACATAGTGGGTATTCAAGAATCAGTGCATCAAATTTTAATACGGTTGAGTGTAACATCCTATTAGAGCCTCCCTAGTTAAAAGGCTTAAACCTATTGTTCAGAGAAATACACCCAATGCCTTTTACGAGATTGTATTTGATATGTTCTTTGAGCTAGTTTATTTAGAAGGGGGTAGGGCAAATTGACAGGAAAGAGCAATTGAGGAGTCAGGCCTATCGAACACCATGTCCAAAAAGCCTACCCCTTGATGGGCCTACGGGAGCGAATTGTTACGACGAAAAGTCACCTGTGGTACATAATATCAAGCAGTTCACCGTTATCTATTTATAAGAATCTTCACTTAGTAATTAGTACAGCAAAATGTCAAAACTATTAGACAATTTCTCCCAGACACAAAACTCAATAAGAGAGGGTGAGAAAACAGTGAGCATTGCTCAAAAGTTGTTTTTTGTCACATTCTTCTCCCTTTCTTTAGAAAAGGAGAGGAAGGAATATTTTATTTCCCTTCATCTCTTTCCTCAAGTTCCAAACGCAGCATGAATAAGATCAAGACATCGTGGGAAATGAAAGAAGGAAAAAATCACAAGTCAATCAAGTCCAAAAGACATTATGACTTATTAGACCAAGGCAAAAAATACTAATGCTAATGAAAAACAAAATTGTCAATAACAAAATAACCTCATATTATGATGTTAACAAACATATGTTCAGAAAAAAGAGCACAATGCTCTCATACAAGTTATTTGATTATACAGGTGACTACCAACTTCAGTACTAGCATTGTATAAAAGTTATGTCAGAGCAGTGCCACTAACCAGCTTTCATAAAACAGAGGAAAGTGGACACCTTCCCATCATGAGATAAAACGAGGCAAACATGCTACAACCTGTGTGTAGTCAAGAATTGGTACATAAAATATCGAAACTACTACTATAGCATTGTATCAGCGCCACGCTTGGAAAAGGCAAACTTTCAAGAAAATCAATCAATGACTTGGCTGTAATTTTCCCCCCTGATCATTGTTTTGTCCTAGTTTATTAATATGGGGAGGGTTGTAAATCCAAAGGGAAGAGCAAAGAGAAAATGAGGCCAATTTGAACACCACGTCCAAAAGGGCCTACCTCTTGACGGGCCTAAACATACTGTTAAACAAACAGCCATCTGTGGTTCTTTACATCAACCAGTTCTCGATTATCTATTTATGAGAAACTTCACTAATCTATGAGAGAGGGCTCCAATTTAACTTGCAAAGAAGCAACCTCATGTCCACTGTTCCAACCACTTGAACCACCACCTGGTGGTTCAAAATCACAAGTCAATCAATACTAAAGGAAACTCACTCCTCTATTAAGAAGTGATTTTTTGTGCACGCGTGCCACTGTTGGTACATATCCAATGTCACTGTTGCTACATAACCAAATTCAAAATATACTTCAGGCTTACTTTCATTACAACCTGAATTAACTGTCACGGGCCTCAAGGCAAAGTAATAAATTAATAGAGATCAACTACCCGTTCCCACACCCCATGTATTTACACACGGAGTGTGTGCCCAGCTTCTAGTATGTATAATATAACCATTGTTGATACATAAAGCCGGAGGTGAAAGTATCAAGCTACCTGAGGAGTGTTAAATTCAATAAAGCAATAACCAAGGGATTTCTGGGTGGAAGGATCAATGGGCATCCAAAGTCCATCTTCCTTTATCACTCCCAACTGATTGCAGAGTTTCCTTACAACTCCTTCGAGCTTCTCAAATTTCTCGGTTGGGACAACCGGTAGGTTATCGATGACGACCATGTTACCGAAGCCCTTATCAAATTCAAGAGGGTCGCCGTCGATGAGATCGTCATCGTCACTGTCACCACCACCAAAAGCAAAACAAACTAATCATAAATATCTATCGATGCGTAATTGCGATTCATCATTCAATTATACATGTGTAGATGTATGAATAGGGTGATTTTTCACCTTTTGATGCCGAAATCTTCATCAGAAGGGAGGTCTATGGAGTCAAAATCAACTTGAGAAAAGTCGATTCCAAGCCGAGAGGCTGTCTCCCTTGTTTGCTCCATCAACATCACGTCTGCCATGCTTCCAAATTGAATATGTATGTATAAATGTAATTGTTTTATCCAAAATCTGCAGCGAGGGTCGGTCGCATAGAGAGAGAGAGAGAGAGTCACTGTGTTTGGTTTAGAGTTTTGAGAAGAAATAATGATTGGATGGAAGGATATGAGTAGAGAGAGAAAAGTGATTAATGATTGGAGAGATGAGAGATGAGAGATGGGGAAGGAATCTTTTTGGAAATTTTTTTGGAAATGTGAACCAAACACAGTGACTGTCTCTTGCGTTAGGGTTTGGATGGGACGAGGAGAGAGAGGCGGTTCCTTTGTTTTGCCAAAATTTGCAGAGAGATAGAGAGCGAGAGTGTGAAGGAGAGAGAAGGATTAGATTAGGGTTTTGGAGTACAGACGTCCAGTCCAGTGCCCCATGTGT
>CM029276.1:1739656-1982386 GCA_016920895.1 Vaccinium myrtillus
AGTTGTGTCCAGTTTGGCCTTGTGTGAGCCTATCTCGGCCCCAAAACAATAACTGTTCATTTTACTCGCTCACAGGTCACAACCCATTAAGGGTCTCATACGAATGATTGAAGCCATTTAATTTGTTTAGATAATTTTTTTAAAGGTTTTTGTAAAAAATTAGCTTAGTCAGATACTAGTAGAAGCTCTATTGATTTATTCAAGTTTCAGTTTCTGAATCGAACGGACCAAAACTTTAATAAATTTATCAACCATTTTACATATATTTGACTGAGCTAATTTTTTTCGGAGCCTTTATAAAAATATTCTAATCAAATTGACTAGCTCCGATCATTCGTGTGAGATCCCGAAGTAGGTCCTACACAATGAAGTGTGAGCAGGGGGTGAGCGAGAGGGTGTAGGAGTGACTTATAGTTCATTTTATGAAGATGTTCGAGTCCTTTAAGCAAAGTTAGAGGTCATGCTTATCAGATTCCTATCAATGGCTTAGTCAAATATATTTATCTCGAAACAAATAGGTCCAATTCCAATGTGCGAATTGATTGGTACGCAATAGAACATGATTTTATATGTGATTAAAGTACATGACAAGCTGAGTAAATTATATATTACAAAATATGTAGTTTTATTAGTTCAAAACTATATATTTTTTGTATTAATAAGAATTAGTTAATAGATTTCTTTGAATTTTTGTAATGTTATAATAATTTTAATCAGTTTTATATAAATATTATAAATTAACAATATATTTAATAACGTATAATATTGTTATAGAAATGTTAAATATAAGTAATATAGTTACAATTATAATAGTATATAATATTTCATAAATTTAATTTAAATTATAATGTTAACACGACAATACTTTTATTACTTATTTAAAATACCGTATATAAAATAACTATTTAAATTGTTTATTTTAAAATATGTAGTTTTATTAATTCAAAACTATATTTTTTTTTATTAGTAAGAATTAGTTATTAGATTTCTTCGATTATATGTAATGTTATAATATTTTTAATCAGTTTTATATTAATCTTACAAATTAACAATATATTTAATAACTTATAATATTGTTATATCAATGTTAAATATAAGTAATATATTTACACGTATAATATTATATCATGTTTGTAAATCTAATTTAAATTATATTGTTAACACAACAATACTTTTATTACTTATTTAAAATAACTATTTAAATTGTTTATTATAAAATATGTAGTTTTATTAATTCAAAACTATATATTTATTGTATTAACAAGAATTAGTTAATAGATTTCTTTGGTTAATTGTAAGGTTATAATAATTTTAATCTATTTTATATAAATATTATAAATTAACAATATATTTAATAACGTATAATATTGTTATATCAATGTTAAATATAAGTACTATAGTTACAATTATAATAATATATAATATTTCACAAATTTAATTTAAATTATATTGTTAACACGACAATACTTTTATTACTTATTTAAAATACCGTATATAAAATAACTATTTAAATTGTTTATTTTAAAATATGTAGTTTTATTAATTCAAAACTAAATATTTTTTTCATTAGTAAGAATTAGTTATTATCGATTATATGTAATGTCATAATATTTTTAATCAGTTTTATATTAATCTTACAAATTAACAATGTATTTAATAACTTATAATATTGTTATATCAATGTTAAATATTAGTAATATATTTACACATATAATATTATATCATGTTTCGTAAATCTAATTTAAATTATATTGTTAACACGACAATACTTTTATTACTTATTTAAAATACCGTATTTAAAATTACTATTTAAATTATATATTACAAAATATGTAGTTTTATTAGTTCAAAACTATAAATTTTTTTATTAATAAGAATTAGTTAATAGATTTCTTTGAATATTTGTAATGTTATAATAATTTTAATCAGTTTTATATAAATATTATAAATTAACAATATATTTAATAACGTATAATATTGTTATAGAAATGTTAAATATAAGTAATATAGTTACAATTATAATAGTATATAATATTTCATAAATTTAATTTAAATTATAATGTTAACACGACAATACTTTTATTACTTATTTAAAATACCGTATATAAAATAACTATTTAAATTGTTTACTTTTAAATATGTAGTTTTATTAATTCAAAACTATATTTTTTTTTTATTAGTAAGAATTAGTTATTAGATTTCTTCGATTATATGTAATGTTATAATATTTTTAATCAGTTTTATATTAATCTTACAAATTAACAATATATTTAATAACTTATAATATTTTTATATCAATGTTAAATATAAGTAATATATTTACACATATAATATTATATCATGTTTCGTAAATCTAATTTAAATTATATTGTTAACACGACAATACTTTTATTACTTATTTAAAATAACTATTTAAATTGTTTATTATAAAATATGTAGTTTTATTAATTCAAAACTATATATTTTTTGTATTAACAAGAATTAGTTAATAGATTTCTTTGGTTAATTGTAAGGTTATAATAATTTTAATCTGTTTTATATAAATATTATAAATTAACAATATATTTAATAACGTATAATATTGTTATATCAATTTTAAATATAAGTAATATATTTCCACATATAATATTATATCATGTTTCGTAAATCTAATTTAAATTATATTGTTAACACGACAATACTTTTATTACTTATTTAAAATACCGTATTTAAAATACTTTTGTTTCTTGCTTTCATGGTACTTTTCAAGACAGAATATTATGGAAGTTGACAAGTACTTTAACCAAATGCAAGGTGAAGCATGGCAATCTTGGTTACTTCAGCTTCTGAGAAAAATGGTGATCTTTTTCATGGCGAAAAAGTGCATGGGTTTTGCTATTAAAAACGGACTTTATGACAATTTTCTTCAAACTTCATTGAGTGCAGCTCAAAAATTTTAGAGATTCTTTAAGAATCACATTACTTGGAGTGCTATGACATCTGGTCTAATTGATAGAGGGCATTTTGAGGATGCCATAGAATTGTTCCAGCAATTGCGAATAAAAGTGTAAAACGAACCTGTGGCTGAAATCCTTTAAAGTACACAGACGGGTGCCTTGAAACTACGTAAAGGATTCCACCCTTACCTTGCAAAGAATTCGCTATCTAACTCCCGTGAAAAAGATTCTCCCTTAGAAACCTCCATCTTAAACATGTATGCAATATGAGAAAGCATTTCCTATGCTAAACTAGATAGGATATCTAATAGAGATCTTGTGACATGGATGTCGATAACTGGAGGGCTGTGGAACTCGTTGCTAGATTTCAAAGCCGTGCAACACTTTTATCAAATTCTGGAAGATGGCATGAAGCCAAATAGTGATGACCTTCTTGGGCATATTATCCGCTTAGCTCAGGTTGCATGGTGTTTAGTTAAATTCATGGAAACTGGAGTCGTTGTTAGGAAGAGTTCTTCTTGGTAAGTATAGTTGGCGAGAGGATCTTCTATCAGCTAAGCCGAAATCTGGTTGCTCTTGGAGTTTTGGAGGAGTGTGCTTTAGGGCAAAGAGTTAGTGTTAAAAGGATGAAGATGGAAAATGGGTACTGAGCATAAATTTAGTGTTTTCCATTATCATTGGATTCTTAATGACCTTAATCCGCTTATGGAGTCGTCCGAAGTGCAGGGTGGTAATTTGGCTGTGCGGAGATTTGATTTGAACAGACAGCCGGCTAAAGAAAGAGGAGCCTTCTTCTTCTTCTTCTGGAAAACATCTCGACTTAATCAGGTCACCTTCACCAGAAGCTTGATCACATTATTTTCGGCCTACACATCCTTATTTGTATTATTATTATTTTTCAAAGTTGCTTTTTGGGTTATGGTAGTAAAGGAATTTTCTTTATAGAAGTGTTACTCTTATGTTAAATTTTTTGGATGTTAAGAGTTTGGCTTGTAGTCTTAATGAAATTCTCTTCTGGTTTTACACATTCCTTTGAAGTATGATTTTGTTAAGGGGCAGAGTCACATAATCCTTCCCTAGATTTTTTCGCTCCCGCTATAAATCCTCGCTTGCACTCCCTCTCTCAATTCTTGCTCTCGCAATTTTTAATAGTTTGGTATGTTTTTGGGACGCTCGCGCATGTGCATTTACTTCCGCTTGCGTTTACCTACTCGGAATATGTGACTTATATTGACACAAAACTCTTTTCTGGAATTCAAATTTCAATACCTATGTTTATTTCAGTGTTTTAGCAGTATTAGTATATTTTGATTGTGTGCATTATCAGAAGTGTTACTCTTATGTTAAACTTTTTCGGATGGTAGAGTTTGGCTTGTAGTCTTAATGAAATTCTTCCGTGTTACACATTCCTTTGAAATTTGATTTTGTTAAGGGGCAGAGTCACATATAATCCATTCGAAGAATTTTTGCTCCCGCTATAAATCTCGCTTGCGCTCCTTCTCTCAATTCTTGCTCTCGCAAATGTTAGTAGTTCGGGATGTTTTCAGGACGTTTACGCATGTGCATCCGCTCCTCCTTGCGTTCGCGTACTCGCAATCTGTGACATATATATGAAGAACCTTATGCGAGGAAAAATTGGAAACTATTAAAATTGTAATCTCATTCCAATCGCTTAAAATCTTCTGCCTGACTACATTTCAGTGTTTTAAGCCGTCCATTGACCCAAAACTCTTATCTGGAATTCAAATTTCAATGTTCGTGTTTGTTTCAGTGTTTTAGCATTACTAGTATATTAGATTGTGTGCAAATATCTTATTGAGAGAGAACCAGACCCGGCAAAGGATTATATTAAGGAATAGGTATGTCAAATATTTCACAAAGTGGTGGTTGTAGTCTAGTGTTTGGGCACTAAAAACGCGTTACACGCGCGGTGTGCCACTGAACCACAAGGCAATTTTGCTACTTCCTCACAAATTGATTTTGGCACCCAATATGTCAATGTCTATTTGAATCAATCAAGACCTATGGAGTTCACATTTAAGACATCTTGCGCTTTGCATAGTTGTATGGAAATGATTCAGAAGTTCAGTTGTATACTTGTATCCAAAAGGCTTTTACATTGCAGTGTGAGATTGTACAATGGAATTACCATTCTACCAAGTAGAGAATTAGTTTGAAAGAAGATTGGTTGATATTCTTGTTTCCTTTCATTTTTCTTTTTCCGCTTTCCATTTTTCGCTTCGTGTCCGAACCACAATACGATGAAAATCTTAAAACAGGCGTCATTTTCAGTTTTTCGCTTGATAACAGTGATTGAATCAGAAAATGGATATGAGAAGTTCAAAAATTAAAGAAGGATTTCATTAATTAAATGTAGGCACTCTAACCCTACTAGAATTCTATGCCCACTCAAGCCTATAGGATACAAGGTTGACAAGCAACCAAAAGAAATGAAACCAAAAAGGTAACATTGATATAACCCAATATAAACAAAACTGCTCCCCAAAACATGAAGTTCAATCCCAAGTAGCAGAAGAAATGGACAGGTATATCAATCCAGGCAGAAATCGGAAGTGATTTGCAGCCCTGAGCCATCGCTAGAAACGCAACGAGTTGGAGCTGCAGAAATGGAGCAGCAGGAGATGGCACCTGAGCAAGAATCCCCCCACAGAGCTTGCATAACTTGGAACCTGCCTCGGTAGAGAAATGGTTGTAGATTCAGCAGGCAAAATAGTTGCGTTTGAGCTGCAGAAATGGAGCAGCAGGAGATGACACCTGAGCAAGAATCCCTCCACAGAGCTTGCATAAATTGGAACCTGCCTCGGTAGAGAAACGGTTGTAGATTCAGCAGGCAAAATGATAGCTAGGAGAACTGGTAGGAGAACAAAAAAAGTTGATAGTAAAAAAAAAAAAATTGATAGCAGAAATATCATATATACCATGGCAGGGACAAAGCACCTTTCCCAATGTTTATAGCAGCTAGGCATGGTAAAGTAAACTCACTTCCATTGTTGATAGCAGGGACGCTAAATGAAGTGTACTTTGCAGTTTGCACAGACCCAAAAACACACCCACAAACTTGTGACACTCAGAAAAATTGAGAAAATTGGGACTTAACATAACCCACCTGCTTTTGAATACCCTCACAGTCATACTTATGAGCCAGTAGAAACCCCACTCCCCAAAACCCATATGAGACACAAACACTCAAAATCACCTCCACAAAAACACCTACACCTAAAAACAGCCTCACACAATTGTTATGTCCTAAAACTAAAACACGTAGTCACACAGATATTAACCACCCCCACACACAAAAACCAAAATCCCCCGCACACTCCAGACACATACTGTAACGACCCGCCGCAACTGACCTGCTAACTTTTAGCCTAATCACGTGGCTCAGAAGGTTAACATTAAGTTAACAATAGCTAGTGGGCGTTTCCTTATATTTCCCTTGCATCATAGCTAGCTCACCGACGTGGGACATAAGATCGGCTTTCACACACACTAACACCCCAACTCAAAGCCCCTAAATTCCACACGTACACACACACACAGTCTGAGAACTGAGTCCATCTAGAACCCCATCGTGGTTTTATGTTGCCTCGAATGTGCTCCGCAATCTATAATTCAAAATTACTCCAGTTGGTTCGCATTTGGACTTAACCCAGAAGGCAACTGAACATACAATAGCAAGCATCAGAGCTGTTGAAGGTAAAACTGCAGTTCCTCAGGCACGTAAAGACCTACAGAAGGAATGCCCCTTCACACACATTTACCATCCTGACAGGGAATTCCCAAGTTCACCGAGAACATTAGATTCAAGAAATAAGGATAATACGGACCCATCTGCCTCTATTGCTTACTGGCGTGCTTTCAACACTTGTCTCAGCCAACTTTTGTGCAGCATGAAATGCATAGATGATGTTGTACGCCACATCAAATGCGTCTCTAACAACTGCATCAATAAGGATATAGAAAAGGAGATGTTAGGTACTAGAATTATTAAACCAACACCCACAAAACATTGCTTAAAAGAAGGCCTTAAACCTTGTTAGGAGCGTTAAGCAGCAAACAACAGAAACGGAGAGGGCAGAACCTGTGTTTTACGAACAATTCATTCTTGGCCACATGGATCTAGTTTATATACCAAATGGTGCTCCAAAATAAAGAGATAAGTACCTCAGGGTCAGTAAGTTTACTGACATTTTCAGCTATCTTCTCTAATTCAACTTTGTCAAACTTTGTAGTATAGCTGCAATGAGAATATAAATGTATGCTTTCGAACGAACAAGCAGTCAATTCCGAAAGACTTACGAAGACCCAGAACAGAAGTCTCTATAATAGAAGAAGAAGCAATAACTTTTTCACAGCAGCACCGCTCAACACCGGACATCATTTAGCAATGGGGTTAACTGATACAGTACCAGCACCAAAGTCCAACAAATCCTTAATAGATCAGTTCAAAAAGATCAAAACTGAAAACAAAGAACCATATTAAGAACTTCCTTACCAGATTGAAAATGAATGATAAATCAATACGAGGACGAGCCTTGAGGCTATTAACTTGAGCCTGAGTAAGCTCTGCTAGCCTGTAAGAATTCATTGAACACTTAATAGCTGTATGAAACAATCCGGCAACGGCAGCCAACGACAAAAGATGAAGAAGAAAAAAAAAAAGAGGGAAAACAGGAGTCTCATAAAGGTAAATATTACTATCCTATTAGTCATATTCTTAATCTTCTATACATATCCAAAACCCACTCAAGCATTATGGTTTCAGCCTCACACATCAAAAACTGTGTGAACATTCTTTCTGCGGCTGAAGACCAGCTCTATGAGACATTAGACACAAAATAGAACACACTACCAAGAGCAAAGCTAATTACCAAGATCCAATTCCCTCACCTCACTTATGGGGATAGTACAAACCTCCACCTGCTTACTAATCAAGAGGGTGAGTGAAAATCTGATGAACGGAAGAGAAAGAAAGCGCTACCCTTTCCTACCCCAAGGAATGAAATCGTTAATCAAATTTTAGAAGACTATTTTGTATCTCTCCATTTTCAATTATACCACAAGTGAAGCTCTTTCTCAAACTCATGCTTACATTTGCATTTGCCCCATTGGAAAAAAAAAAAAACAACCACGCTTTTACTGAAATTTCAGTTAAGCTGACACGTGTTGGGCACATATCCGACAAACTCACCCCAAGCACCGATTGCCCGACACAAGTACTCTTATTTAGAAGATTCCATGCAACGTGGATAACATTTGCAAACTAACATAATCATCTACGTGTAATTGTTTAATTTATGTATTTTCACCTTCTAGCTTTGTTAGATGGAAAAAGTTCAATTACATATGTGACACACTTATCCCGCGCCCTTACACAAGCGTCGAGTGTCCAACTCAAGTAATTGTGCATATTAAGAAGATTCCATGCAACACAGAGAACATTTGTTTTACCTCACCATTGGAGAGGAAAATAAGGAACTTGATGCTAAATCCAATTATAACAACCGGTGTTGGCACACCAGTGGACAAGCTCTTACGGATGTTTGAAAACTGTTTTTCCATCTTTCGTAATAAAACATGGAGCCTGTTGCTTTGCATCTAATTAACTTTTCTCATCGAAATTGATTGATTTTTCTCATCGAAATTCTCTTGTTAGTCTCGCTGATTTCCTCAAACCGTGAGTTGTAAAATCTCCCATTCAATTGTGAAATTTCCTACTTTGTTCTTCACCATTTTACCTATGTAGAAAGATGTGTATATCTCTCGTGGGTCTTTATGTATATGGGGATGGAAGACATTGCTGAACGCTACGGTTGGTTTTGAAGTTTAAAAAGCGTGAATGTACTAGGTAAAATGCCTATTAACATATAATACACCAGAATTCTCATTTTATTATCTAACCATCAGTTCAACTTGAAAAATATCAAACCTAGATAAAAAAAATACAAATGTTTTTTTTTTCCTGCCATCATGTCCTTGGACATGGGAATGAGATGAATCCGACCATTGAATATATAACAGTACCCGATACTCAAGTCCGTGTCACCTAGCAAGCTATATTTACCTAAGATTTAGCTAAATAGTCTTGAAACATAAAAAGCCTTAACCCACGAACTGTCTGCATGTTTTGAACCTCTGCATGTTTTTTTTTCCCGCCATCATGTCCTTGGAATGGGAATGAGATGAATCCATTGGATTATATAACGGTACCCGATATTCAAGTCCGCGTCACATAGCATGCTATATTTACCTAAGATTTAGCAAAATAGTCTTGAGACATGGAAAGCCTTAATCCCCGAACTGTCTGCATGGTTTGAACCTCTGCATGTTTTTTTTTTCCCTGCCATCATGCCCTTGGAATGGGAATGAGATGAATCCGACCATTGGATTATATAACAGTGCCCGATACTCAAGTCCGCGTCACCTAGCATGCTATATTTACCTAAGATTTAGCAAAATAGTCTTGAGACATGGAAAGCCTTAACCCCCGAACTGTCAGCATGTTTTGAACCTCTGCAGCCCGAGTGACACATAAAGCAACCTTAAAATTGCTCCAAGGCCTACTGAGGTTGCAATGTAACACGTGGGCACTGCCACAAGTTTGTAAAAATATTTCTGTCAGAAACTAAAACTTCTGTCAAGCTTATTGACTAACTTAAAAAACATCATAAGCTCCGTCTTCCCTCCATAAGACAATTAAAAAGGTATCTCTGTTGAAGGTATCTGGTGTATTCTAGAAGTGCAACCCAGTCAAATTACGTAAAACCGTATGAATCGAAAATCAGAGATATCATAACAAGCGAAACAGAGGTAGCCCTACAAATAGTAATTCCCGACACTGATAGTTCTAGTGATTCTAAATACTTAGCAACAAGAACATGTGGACAACTAAGGCAAGAAGTAAACAAAAGTCAACAAAGAATGTGAACTCAAGATACAGAGAATTGAATTACCTTGTCCCTTCCAAGGGTAGCATGGTGCTCTAAGCCATCACATGATCCATCCTTGAAAAAATGTAAATATAGAAAATTCATAGATTTAGTTCTGTATACTGGAGTCTCCAAGATATTAACACAATCAAAACAGGTGCATGGGTAAGCACGGCCGCGGAAATCAATAGTATGTGTGGATAGAAGAAGCCATCCTCGTCCTTCATCTTCCACGCAACCTGAAGTACCAAAATATCTTCGATCAAAACACCTAAGACATCCGATTAGTGCTACAGGAATTCAAATTGGATGCAACTCACAGCAAGTTTTAGTTCTATATCACATCGCTGTGAATGCTGCCGCTCACTGTTCTCCTTAGTACACCGACCCTCCGCCGTCTGCCGCCCCTGGCGCCGCCTCATCTACTCCTCTTCTTTCCCTCCCTCTCAATTTTCGATAACTCTCACTATTCACGCTTTTGGCGATAATGAAAAGGAATTACGTAATTAAAAGGAGGATTTTCCTGAAAAATTATTTTCCACGTCATGACATAGGTTGAACCTATGTCATACTATCAAAACGACTTCGTTTCAATCTCACATTTACAAGGATGATTTCTACCCATATTGACCATTATTTAGCGATCCGAGACATTCTTCTCGTAGAAATTATTATAACGCATTTGATGTATAAATATATCGTAAATATAAAACATACTCGTACTTAATCTAAATGAATTTTTATTTTTTAAAATGGATTTGGATGCGTTGAAACATATCCCCTTCATATTAACAACTCTTAGGACGCTCCAAGTACATTTTCTATCTATCTCAGCTATATTTTAATGATCAAAGACATTCATATTGTAGAACGCTGAAAAATACAAATCATGTAAAAACTTCATATTGATTGAAATTGAATTAGTACTTGATCTTGATGAATTTATGTTTCTTAAAATAGGCTTAGTTATACTGAATCAAAACCATAATACTAACAGGCTTCAGCATAATCTCATTCTCACGTTTCCCAAACGACGTCGACTGTAAAACTCTCTCCCTCTCCCATTTACCCTGTATCTTTCCCGTCCGATCGGAATCACCTCCGACAACGGTCGGCAACTTGGAGGCTCCGGTCAATCGCCGAAGGTGGTCTCAAATTCTCAATGGTGACTGTTCAATCGCCGAAGGTGGTCTCAAATTCTCAATGGTGACTGTTCAATCGCCGAAGGTGGTCTCAAATTCTCAATGGTTACAGTCTCCCCAGTGTCTGTTCATGAGTGGTATGAACCCAATTTTCTACTGAATAATATTGATACGCACAATTTATGCTAAGCTGCCTATTCCCATAGCTATGATTGCTTCTTTTATCTTTTACTCGGTCCAAATATGGTCTTTTTTCCTTCATATTAGTATCTGTTTTATTCAACTTTGTTATCTGTTATGATGAATTGGGTATATATGCTTTGATTGAAGCCATCCATGAACCCAATACTCTTATCCGGAATTCTCGCCCACGTCCATTCGTGATATTGTTGCTAGCTCTATGGGAAAATGCGAAATGGGTTTTATTTGGAGACTGATTCGTCATTGGGCAGCTAAAATGGGTCTTGAATCACGTATGTATTTCTTCATCTTATTAATGGACGTGTATGTAAAATGTGGGGTGCATTGGTTATGCTTCCGGGGTGTTTGATGAAATGTCTAGGTGGGATTGGTCTCCTGGACTGCGGTGGTTGTGGGTTATTTTTATGAAGTATATGAGGTGCTTTTGAATGGTTTGGCAAAATGCGGTTGGAGTTGAAACCAGGTCCAGTGATGGTAGTGCCGTAGTGGTCATGTTGCAAGTGTTTTGCTCCCATGGAAGACTGATTGAAGGGAGGCAATTGAATTTCCTACGTGATGGAAAGAGGGTCTCCGATTAAGGATTCTCTGCAAAACTTGATTTTGAAAATGTCTAGTATAGAAATTATTTTTAGTAAAATTAACAGGAGGGATGTTGTTTCTTGCTTTCATGGTACATCTGAAGACAGAATATTATGGAAGTTGACAAGTGCTTTAACCAAATGCAAGGTGGCGATCTTGGTTACTTCAGCTTCCGAGAAAAATGGTGATCTTTTTAAAGGCGAAAAAGTGCATGGGTTTTGCTATTAAAAACGGACTTTATGACAATTTTCTTCAAACATCATTGAGTGCAGCTCAAAATTTTTAGAGATTCTTTAAGAATCACATTACTTGGAGTGCTATGATATCTGGTCTAATTGATAGAGGGCATTTTGAGGATGCCATAGAATTTTCGGCAACTGCGAATAGAAGTGTAGAACGAACCTGTGGCTGAAATCTTTTGAAGTACACATACGGGCGCCTTGAAACTACGTAAAGGATTCCACACTTACCTTGCAAAGAATTTGCCATCTAACTCCCGTGAAAAAGATACTCCCTTAGAAACCTCCATCTTAAACATTTACGCAAGATGAGAAAACATGCTACACTAGATAGGATATCTAATGGAGATTTTGTGACATGGATGTCGATGACTGGAGGGCTGTGGAACCCATGGACTAGATTTCAAAGCCGTGCAACATTTTTATCAAATTCTGGATGATGGAATGAAGCCAAATAGTGATGACCTTCTCGGGCATATCATCCGCTTAGCTCAGGTTGCATGGTGTTTAGTTAAATTCCTGAAGACTGGAGTCGTCGTTAGGAAGAGTTCTTGGTAAGTATTGTTGGCGAGGGGATCATCTATCAGCTTTGCCGAAATTTGGTTGCTCTTGGAGTTTTGGAGGAGCGTGCAGCGTGCTTTAGGGCAAAGAGTTAGTGTTAAAAGGATGAAGATGGAAAATGGGTAATGAGCGCAAATTTAGTGTTTTCCATTATCATTGGATTCTTAATGCCCTTAATCCGCTTCTGGGTACTTCTGCTCCTTCTTTGTCGAATGAATTTAAGGCGGCTATCCTTAGTTGGCGTACAATTCTTCTTTAGGTCTTAGCGGGCATATGAAGGCCCATCCAGAGTGTCGCTGGCAGGGGATCAACCCTCCGCTAGCTTTCGGCCCGGACGAGTTTCAAGGCGGTGGGAATGCAACAGGTGTTGGGATTTTAGAGGAAGTTCGGTGATACCCACAACACACACATATTGAGAATCTAAGATCCAACACTAAACAAGTATTAACACAAAGGAAAAACAAGAGTGGCACAAGAGATTTACGTGGTTCGGTCCAAAACCGGCCTCATCCACGGGAGAGAGACACTCCATTATTTGAACACTAGAGAGATTGCAACATTTGTGAGACAAAAAAAATACTCAACCCGACACCAATACCCGAGCCTTGAAGTTACACACATTTCCCCGCTCACCCGTTGTCCATGAGGCCCAAATCTCATGGATTACCCGCTCACTAGTATTTTTCTTTACCCTCACAGTGTATCCCCGCAGCACCAAGGTGCTACCCTATCTCTCTACCTCTCCATATCTACATTTCTCTTCACTGATTGTGGTTCACCCTATGTATAATCGATATCTCTAAAACCCTTAAGAATAAGAGCCTAGAGCAATTGGGAGCGGGACGGCCTCTTTCAGTTTTTTGCTCTCTGATTTTGCTCTATTTACGGCTCATGCCATTAGTAAATTTACGTTTTGTGCCATTGCCCTTCAACCGCACGCTTCACCATTTAATGCAGCCTGGAGGTGGCGTGTCTTTTAGAATTCCAACATCGGTCTCGCTATCGTTCTCCCTCTCATGATCTGACCTAGAAACGACGCCTAGGAGCAGTGTTGAAGCAACTATTTCTCATCGAACCCTTGCCTCTCTCTCTCTCTCTCTCTCTCTCTCTCTCTCTCTCTCTCTCTCTCTCTCTCTCCTCCAATCAATGATTTAGGCGTAGACACAACTCATAGAGTGAAGATCGAACCCGTTTATCGGTAATCTACAAACCCTAAGCTTGGCTATGCATGTTCGGTTTTCCGATTGGTGTTGTTTGTGCTTTGTGTGGTCGAGAGGCTGGACGTTGTTTGGTGCTTTCCGGTAGTGGTTTGTATTTGTTATTGTGGTCACCTGCTATTGTCAACTGGAGGGAAGGGTTATGTTAGGCTCTTTTGTTCCCGGTACTTTGCGTCTATTAGTTCTGAACTGCTCACAGGAATCTCCAAGTATAATAGGTATCAATGGCTATTTGGGTTTTGTTTTGGGAAGAATTTTTTTGATAAAGCACAACGGCACTAGGTTTTGTTTGGGGAAGAAAATTTTTAAACTGTGGTTTCTTTTTTGAACCGAACCTTATCTCCAACAAAGCTTTTCATACCCTAAAGTATGTTTCGTTTTTCCCCTTCTTCCACAACAGGGTATTCCGACCAACCTATTTTGTCGTTTAAGTTTTAAATCGTTCTTGGATTAATGTTGATTTTTTATTTCTTTTGGATGTGATGTAAATCAGGAAATCTTTTGTTGCCTACCCCATCATGATTTCATAGCTGACCTGATTTGGGGTTGATAACTGCGGAGGAGGAGGCGGTGCCAGTTACCTCAGCCGAGAGGGCAATGCCGCTGAACATTTAGAAGTTTGGCTTAAGGGGAGATTTGAATCAAAATGAGGGTAGGAAGAAAGCGAGTGTGGCAGCGAAAATAGGATTTTTCTAAATAAGGTATGGCTATCTTTCAGTCAGAACACTATTTTTTAATGCTTGAGATTTTTAATGCTTGAGATTCATTAACTCTAGACGAAGTGGGTAAATATTAATGTACAACTTTATTTGCACGTTTGTGCACATGATTGCCCGTGAGTACTGGGGTGCAATTACTTGTAGTTGCATAGTAGTAGCATTTTAATAAGATGGTATTTTAGAAAAATGAGATGATAGTAGCAAAAAAAAAGGGCAAAAGTTTATGAATTTAAATGGAAACTCATATTTGATCCACGTTATATGGGTTCTTTTAGAGATGTATGAAGTACTTGTGTGGGACACTAATGGATTTTCAGTAAGGCGTGGGTATATGTCCAGCATTTTTAGTTGGACACTCACATGAAACCAATATTCTTATGTTCACTATATAATTATGCATAAAATTCATATGTTCTATGTTGTAACCATATCTTTTGTTTTTATCAGCAAATAAGGAAGTGTTTTTAGAAACAAAGATTAGTGTGGACAGAACTCCCATGAGAAATGGTCAAAGATGACTTCGTTGTATGGGTTAAATTGGATTTGTGAGAGTAATTTTTTTTTTTTTTTGCATTTAAAATAAATTCAAAATACTAAGTTCAACAGTGAAGCATAGAGGTGCTTTATTTGTATGTCTATCGTAATTGGGTGTTGTGGTTAGAAGATTGTTTTCGATTCAGGTTCAGGGGCAACTATGGTGATCGGGATGGAACAAAAAGGGCATTGTGGAATGCTGATCGTGGGGGTATTAAGTGATAGTTTCCATCCCTATTTTCCTTTTGATGTAGTGAATGATTAGTGATTTACTTGCACCTTTGGGCATTTTCTTGGTTTCTGGATGAAGGGAATAGCAGGATTAGACATTATTTCACTGCTTGACTGTACTTGGTGACAACATGCAAATGTGCAAGTTTGTAACTTGATATTGAGTTTCTGTGGAAGGAGGCGAATAGCGGTTCTTACTTGATAATTCCCAAGCATGTTTAAGGTTGCTTTATAAAGCTGGAACTTGGGTTCATGTTGCTATTGGGAAAAACTTTGATTGGTAGTATTTGGTACAATGTCCTCTTGCTGATTATTGTTGATAAGTTCACCAAAAGGTAATGTAACAGCTGCACCACAAGGTGTGCTGCGACCCAGATAACTCGGTATGAGTTGTTGTATTGTAAACTATTAGAGAGAATGAGTCCACGCAAGGTGGAGTTTTGTTTTAATTTCTTTACCTTTTCATACAATCCACCTAACCTGGAGTTCATTTTATTCTGTGATTTTTGGGCAAGAGAGCTGCTGGAGGCAAAACACAATTTCGGCAGTAGCAGTAGCAGTAGCAGTAGGTAGCATGTCAACTGTGAAATATGTTAATATTTTTCTCTGCCAGTAACATAGGGTATTACCACCATATTGCTTCCATGCATAATGTTGGAGGATAGTTAATCCTACCAGTTTTGTGGTTTAAATAGTGAGAATGATTGATCCTTTTGATGCTTAATGCGTGTTATCTAAAACTATATGAGCATAGTTAGCATAATTTTTTTGGCCTGGGTGTGAAAGCATAGTTCCTTTCCTGGCATATGGAATCATATATAAGTGGAAGCATGTAAGGAATGATCCTTTTGATTTAAGCTATCCTGAACATTGATTCTAAAATACATTATCATTCAATACGTTACAAGTAAGCAAAAGTGTAAGGGCAGGCCATCCTCCTTTCCATGTTCATGCAGTTTTAACAGTTCATAGTTCGATTGAGTTTTAGGTGCAACTTATTTAACTTGTGAAATGAATTATTTGCAGAACATAGATCTATAATAACTTTAGGAATTGCCCACTTTGCTGATATAGTCAACAGCTTCATAGTTGAAAATGAGAATCAACTAGGAGTATGTTCAGCATACTTTAAAATGGCGAAGATAGAGGCAGTATCTCTTTTGATAGTAGACTTCAACAATTTGCATGATTAATTAGAATACTCCGTGTAACTCAAACTAGCTGTTCTATCCATACTCCGTGGAACCCAACCTAGCTGTGTTTCTTAGTAAACGGAATTTTCTTGATTCACCCAATTTGAGGCTGTGGATTGAAAGCTGCAATCTTTTGTCTTAGATTTTCCCATAGATTCAGCTGGATACCTTCCATGAATACTAGGCCACACAGGACACCAAACAAGTCAGAACTAAGCTTTAGGCTGCGAAAGCATATCACTCCTCATAAACTAACTATGCCTAATTGAGGAGAGAAAAAGGAGGCAAAAGTTTCACTTTTAAAATTACTGCAGAACCTATGTACTACCATAAATCACGTTAGATTTTACAGAAATCATCCCATACACGATAGCTCCTCTTGGGGAACTTAACCCTCACTTAGTTATAAATCACGTTAGATTTTATAGAAATCACTGCGCAGAATATCATTTTGAGTCTTGGGGTGTTAAATAATATTCCTGCTGGCCCTATAAGTTATGAATAGCACTAAAACACAAATAGGCACAATATTTCCTTGAAGCAAAAACTGAGTGTTTATTGAATCATCTACTGTTGTTTCTAGAAAACAAATCCAAGGAGATTATAGAAATGAACTAGCTTTTTCAGGGTACTTATAAGCTAGACACAAAACTGAATTTAATACATCTAACACGGATAATATGCAAGGTAACTCAAGGCTCAAATGAAAAGTTCTGCATATAGGCCACAGCCGCCATACATTGCTCCCCTTGCATTGCTTGGTTTAGAAATCAACGGGTTACACCGAACCTGCGAAGCACAAGGGTAACCTTACCTAGTATACATAGAAGAGGGGAAATAAAGTCTACCATTGCCATAAAGGCCAATCATGCGTAAAACTATTCCAACATCAGGCTTGGGCTAGAAAGTCTTCAATGGCTGCCAATTGAAGTCATCCATGACATCAAAACCCATCCTTTCAAGCCATCTCTCTCAGTGGGGCAAATTCAACAGCAGGTGCGGTCGAGGGTGGTGATCACAATGTTGCTGGTGCTGGTAGGGAGGAGATAGGAGTGGCAGTCCATGCTGGAGTCGTCCGAAGGGCAGGGTGGTAATTTGGTTGTGCGGAGATTTGATCTGAACAGACGGCCGGCTAAAGAAGAGGCTTCTTCTTCTTCTTCTTCTTCTTCTTCTTCTTCTTCTGGAAAACGTCTCGACTTAAACAGGTCACCTTCACCAGAAGCTTGATCACATTATTTTCGGCCTACACATCCTTATTACTACTATTATTATTTTTGTTTAAAGTTTCTTTTTGGGTTACTGTAATAAAGGAATTTTCTTTACAAAAGTGTTACTCTTCATCTTAATTTTTTTGGATGTTAAGAGTTTGGCTTGTGGTCTTAATGAAATTCTCTTCTGGTTTTACACATTCCTTTGAAATATGATTTTGTCAAGGGGGCAGAGTCACATAATCCTTCCCTAGATTTTTGTCGCTCCCACTATAAATCCTTGCTTGCGCTCCCTCTCTCAATTTTTGCTCTCGCAACTTTTAGCAGTTCGGGATGTTTTCGGGACATTCGCGCATGTGCATCCGTTCACGTACTCGCAATATGTGACTTATATATGCAGAACCTTATGCAAGGAAAAATTTAGAACTGTTCAAATTGTAATCCCATTCCAATCGCTTCAAATCTTCTGCCACTGTATTTCAGGGTTTCAAGCCGTCCATTGACCCAAAACTCTTATCTGGAATTCAGATTTCAATGTTCATGTTTATTTCAGTGTTTAAGCATTACTTCTATATTTGATTGTGTGAAAATATATTATTGAGAGAGAACCAGGTCCGGCCTTGGACATTGGCCCACCAGGCGACCGCCTAGGATCTCCAATTTTTAGCCCAATAATAAGGCCCCAAATAAAGGATTATATTAAATATTAGGTATGTCAAATATATATTTCACAAAGTGGTGGTTGTAGTCTGGTGTTTGGGTACTAAAGCCACGTTACACGCGGTGTGCCACTGAACCACAAGGCAATTTTGCTACTTATATTGAACAACAAATGTACAAAGAAAAAATAAGAGGCCCATTTTCAAAATTTACTTAGGACCTCGAAAATCTCAGGACCGCACTAGAGAGAACACGACAGAGAGAGCTAGGGTGGAAAGGGGAGAGTTACCATTCTATGAGAAGAGAAGAAGAAGAAGAAGAATGAACAACACCCACTCCCTCGCCGAAACTGGCTAACCGCAGCCATCCTTTGCAGTTTTCTAGGCCAACCAATTTTTCCGTCGCTTAATCTTCGAGAGGGGGGTAGAGAGGGGTAGACTTATCGTACCTAAACCCTTCCTCATGTCCCTTGTACTGTTTTAGTGAAATAAATAGTACGCATAGGGGACCTTAGAGTAGCGTCCACATGTTCCATAGTAGCGTCCAAAACTCTTAACTTTGCGGCCACAATGTAGAACATAATGTAGCGTCAACAAATTCAAACCTTACGGCCACGTACTCCAAGCTTGCGGCTACATGCTCGACATTCTATAAACTTGTGGCCGCAAAGTCACACTTTGCGGCCACAGATTTGAGGCCACAAGTTCCAACCTTGCAGCCTCATACTTGATTATAGTTTTTCCAATACTTCCACACAAATTGATTTCGACTCCCAATAAAGCTGTGTCAATGTCTATTTGAATCAATCAAGACCTATGGAGTTCACATTTAAGACATTTTGCGCGCTTTCCATGTATGGAAATCATTCAGTAGTTCAGTTGTATCCAAAAGGCTTTTGAAATTGCAGTGTGAGATTGTACGATGGAATTACCATTCTACCAAGTAGAGAACCAGTTTGAAAGAAGAGTGGTTGATATTCTTGTTTCCTTTCATTTTTCTTTTTTCGGTTTCCATTTTTCGTTTTGTGTCCGAAACACAAGACAATGAAAATCTTAGAACAGGTATCATTTTCAGTTTTTCGCTTTATAATAGTGATTCAGTCAGAAAATGGAAATGAAAAGTTTGGAAATTAAAGATCCATCATTTCATTCTAAGTTTTTTTGCACTAGAACATGTCCCGATTTTTTTTTTAATAACGAAAAAATAATTTTACTAATCAAATGTAAGCACTCTAAACCTACGAGAATCCTATACCACTCAAGCCTATAAGATACAAGGTTGACAAAGCAATCAACCAAAAGAAATGACAACTAAAAAGGTAACATTGATCTTAAGCCATAGATAGAAACGCAACGAGTTGGAGCTGCTGAAATCGAGCAGCAGCAGATAACACATGAGCAAGATCGGTTCGGTTCGGTTCGGTCCGGTTCGGCAGGGAATTTGACTGAACCTAGTAAAATCAGTTCTGGAAGGGTATGGAACTGAAACCGGTTTTTTGGTAACCGGTTCGGTCCGGTTCCACTACCGGTTCTGTTCTTCTTGATGGGCTACGATTTTGGGCCAAATTTAAGCCCAATTCAACCCATAAAAATTTAGGTTAACTTTGGGCCAAGCCCAATGAAATATAAAAAAAGGCAGCAATAGGAATATAGGATAAGAAAATTTGGGCCAACCCCAGTAAAAATTTTAAAAAAAAGCAGCAACTACTAACTACTAGCAAGCAGAGCAGGTGAAGGCTTCACATAAGGTCCATCATACAAGTACAACATTACAAGTTCACAACTAGCAATTCAAACAGTAGACACAATCAGTTCCCACTTCCATCATACAATTACAACATTACAAGTTTAAAGCTAGCAATTCAAACACGATCAGTTCCATAAATTCTCCAACAGAAGGCTTCAAACACGATCAGTTCCCACTTTCCAACAAACACAATCAGTCCCCACTACCCAGCAACTCTCCAACCGAAGGCTTCAAACCTGCAAGTTTAGGATAAATATGATTCCAACTACAAATAATTATTTGCTGAAATGTTTAAGATAAGTTTCTAGGTGTAAAATTACTTCCCATTTGAGAAGTAATGCCAGTGCTAGGCGCTAACAACACAGCTTCAACATACAAGTAGAATCTGACAGAAATATCTAAGTTATAAAAAAAGAGGTTGTGCCTTATATACCCTTTTCCCAACACATGGGCTGTGCTTAATTGGAGCCATATGAAATGGTCGGTTGGGCGGTGAATGTTGGGGACATCTCTACTACTATACTAGTAATATAATAGGGTCATGCAAGTACATGTTATTATAGAGTCTGAACCCATGATTATTAGCTTATTCCTTATTGAGAAGCAGTAGTCCAGTAAGTTGGGAAGCAGTAATCCAGTAACTATAAGTCTGATTATTAGCTTATTGAGAAGCAGTAACAAACATTCAGAAGCAGCTTGAACCAATCACAGTAGCAGCAACAAACATTCAAAACTATAATGAACCAATCACAGTAGCAAAGTGATAGAAATAGTAGCAGCAACAACAAAATCCATGTCCTAAGAATTATGATATTGTATTTTGTGAATTTCCTTAAGAGCATATTATGGTCAATGGTTCAAAATCCATGTTCTCAAATTTATATTTTCTGATCAAAGTGGACAGTCACTTAACATGATAATGTATCAATTAGAACAAGAAATATGCAAAAAAAACTCACCATACGTTTACCTATAACTCGGTGACACATGAATCCTCAAATGCTTCCATAACCACTAAAAAATAACAAAAACATAGAACATGAAACAAGTTAGACCATGAAATACTTAAAACAAAAATCAAACTAACTATAGTTAAAAGAGTAATACCCGATTCAAGTTCCTCAATCTCATCTAGTTGATCTCTAAGAGAAATTTCACATGGATACCTCAACCAATTATGAGCACAAATAAGGGCCTCCGCCATTTTGGGAGAAAGAGAGGTACGGTATGGATCAAGAATACGTCCTCCGGTGCTAAAACCCATATGTAACAATTTCATGCTTTTGCATCAGCACACCACATACTCCACATAGCTGTATTACCACCGTCCTAGAATGACACACCACCACTCAAAATCACCTCTCCACGCACACACGAACACCTAAAAAACCACATAGACACCCCTAAAAACAGCCTTACACAATTGCTATGTCCTAAAACTAAAACACAGTCATACAAATATTAACCACCCCCACACACAAAAACCGAAATCCCCCGCACACTCCAAACGCACACCCAACCACTCACACAGTAACGACCGGTCCTAGCTAACGTGCTAACTTTTAGCCTAACCACGTGGCTCAAAAGCTTAACATCAAGTTAACAGTAGCTAGTGGGCATTTCATTATATTTCCCTTGCATCATAGCTAGCCCACCGATGTGGGATATAAGATGGGCTTTCACACACACTAACACCCCAACTCAAAGCCCCTAAATTCCACACACACACATACACACGCACACACAGTCTGAGAACTGAGTTCATATAGAACCCCATCGTGGTTTTATGTTGCCTCGAAGGTGCTCCGCAATCTATAATTCAAAAGTATTCACTGGTTCCCATTTGGACTTTACCCAGAAGGCAATACTGAACATACAATAGCAAGCATCAGAGCTGTTGAAGGTAGAACTGCAGTTCCCCAGGCACGTAAAGACCTACAAAAGGAATGCCCCTTGACACACATTTGCATTTAACACCCTGACAGGGAATTCCAAAGTTCAACGAGCACATAAGATTCAAAAAATAAGGATGATATGGACCCATCTGCCTCTATTGCTTACTTTCGTGCTTTCAACACTTGTCTCAGCCAACATTTGTGCAACATGAAATGCATAGATGTTGTTGTTCGCCACATCAAATGCTTCTCTAACAACTGCATCAAGCTGAAGTAAGGAAACAGAAAAGAGATGTTAGGTACTAGAATTATTAAACCACCACCCACAAATCATTGCTTAAAAGAAGGCTTTAAACCTTGTTAGGAGCGTTAAGCAGCAAACAAAAGAAACGGAGAGGGCAGAACCTGCGTTTTACAAACAATTCATTCTTGGCCACAAGGATCTAGTTTATCTACCAAGGGGTGATCCAAAATAAAAAGATAAGTACCTCAGGGCCAGGAAGTTCACTGATATTTTCAACTATCTTCTCTAATTCAATTTTGTCAAACTTTGTAGTATAGCTGCAACAAGAATACAAATGTATGGTTTCGAACAAACAAGCCACTTCCGAAAGACTTATGAAGACCCAGAAGAGAAGTCTCTATAATAGAATAAGAAGCAACAACTCTTTCACAGCAGCACCGCTCTACACGGACATCATTAGCAATGGGGTTAACTGATCCAGTACCAACACCAGAGTCCAGCAAATCCTAAATAGATCAGTTCAAAAAGATAAAAACTAAAAACAAAGAACCATATTATGAACTTCCTTACCAGATTGAAAATGAATGAGAAATCAATACGAGGACGAGCCTTGAGGCTATTAACTTGAGCATGAGTAAGCTCTGCTAGCCTGTAAGAATTCATTGAACACTTAATAGCTGTATGAGACAATCCAGCAACGGCAGCCAATGACAAAAGATGAAGAAAAAAAAAAGAAAAAAAAGGGAAACGGCAGACTCATAAAGATAAATATTACTATCCTACTGGTGATATTCTTAATCTTCTATATACATATCCAAAACCCACTCAAGCATTATGGTTTCAGCTTCACATATCAGAAACTGTGTGAACATTCTTTCTGCGGCTGAAGACCAGCTCTATGAGACATCAGACACAAAATAGAACACACTACCAAGAGCAAAGCTAATTACCAAGATCCAATTCCCTAACCTCACTCATGGGGATAGTACAAGCCTCCACCCGCTTACTAATCAAGAGGGTGAGTGAAAATCTGATGAACGGAAGAGAAAGGAAGCTCTACGCTTTCCTACCCCAAGGAATGAAATCGTTAATCCAGTTTTAGAGGACTATTTTGTATCTCTCTATTTTCAATTATACCACAAGTGAAGCTCTTTCTCAAACTCAGGCTTACATTTGCATTTGCCCCATTGGACATAAAATTTAAAAAAATAAATAAAACGCACGCTTTTACTCAAATTTTAGTTAAGCTAACACGTGTTGGGCACATATCTGACAAACTCACCCCAAGCATTGATTGCCCGACACAAGTACTCTTATTTAGAAGATTCCATGCAACGCGGATAACATTTGCAAACTAAAATAATCATCTACGTCTAATAGTTTAATTTATGTATTTTCACCTTCTAGCTATGTTAGATGGGAAAAGTTCAATTACATATGTGAGACACTTATCCCGCACCCTTACACAAGCGTCGAGTGTCCGACTCAAGTAATTGTGCATATTAAGAAGATTCAATGCAACACAAAGAACATTTGTTTTACCTCACCATTGGAGAGGAAAATAAGGAACTTGAAGCTAAATCCAATTATAACAACCTGTATTGCACACCAATGGACAAGCTCTTACGGATGTTTGAAAACTGTTTTTCCATCTTTAGTAATATATCATTCAGCCTGTTGCTTTGTATTTGATTGAGTTTTCTCATCAAAATTGATTACTTTTTCTCATTGAAATTCTCTTGTTGGTCTCGCTGATTTCCTCAAACGGTGAGTTGTTAAATCTCCCATTCAATTGTGAAAATTCCTACTTTGTTCTTCACCATTTTACCTACGTAGAAAGATGTGTATATCTCTCCTGGTCGTGGGTCTTTATGTATATGGGGATGGAAGACATTGCTGGAGGGCTACGGTTGGTTTTGAAGTTTAAAAAGCATGAGTGTACTAGGTAAAATGCCTATTAATATATACTACACGAGAATTCTCATTTTAGTATCTAACCATCAGTTCAACTTGAAAAATATAAAACCTTGATAAAAAAATACGAATGTTTTTTTTTTCCCTTCCTGCCATCATGTCATTGGACATGGGAATGAGATGAATCCGACCATTGGATATATAGCAGTGCCCGATACTCAAGTCCGCGTCACCTAGCATGCTATATTTACCTAAGATTTAGCTAAATAGTCTTAAGACATGGAAAGCCTTAACCCCCAAACTGTTTGCATGTTTTGAACCTCTGCAGACTTAGTGACACATAAAGCAACCTTAAAATTGCTCCAAGGCCTACTGAGGTGCAAAGTAACACGTGGGCACTGCCGCAAGTTTGTAAAAATATTTTTGTCAGAAACTAAAACTTTAAAAATATTTCTGTCAGAAACTAAAACTTCTGTCAAGCTTATTGACTAGCTTAAGAAACATCATAAGCTCCATCTTCCTTCCATAAGACAATTAAAAGGTATCTCTGTTGAAGGTATCAGGTGTATTCTAGAACTGCAACCCGGTCAAATACCATAAAACCGTATGAATAAAAAATCAAAGATATCATAACAAGCGAAACAGAGGTAACCAACCCAGAAAGCGACAAATAGTAATTCCCAACACTGATAGTTCTAGTGATTGATTCTATAAATACTTAGCAACAAGAACATGTGAACAACTAAGGCAAGAAGTCAAAAAAGAAAAAGAAAATGTGAACTCAGGATAGAGAGAATTTAATTACCTTGTCCCTTCCAAAGGCAGCATGCACCCAAGAATTGATCAGAGGCATCTGTCTGGAGGACTCTTTTACAATCAAAAGGTATGGTCAAAGGAGGAAGAGTTCCGGCAATGGTTTTCAATGATTTGACTGTTTCTGTACACTGGGTGTTGTAAGCCATCACATGATCCATCCTTGAAAAAAATTTAAATATTGAAAATTCAAAGATTTAGTTTTGTATACTGGAGTCTCCAAGATATTAACACAATCAAAGCAGTGAAATCTAAAACTTGGGAAATGATTTTCACACCCCCTTTTTTCATAAACACACCTCCTTTTTTGTCTTTTAGTGAAACTTTTACACACAAAAATTTTACTAAAAGACAAAAAAAAAGTGCGTGTTTATCAAAAAAGGGGGTGTGGAAATCACTTGCTAACTTATGCTTAATGTCCTATGATATCAAAAGGAGCAACATTACGAAATAAGTGACAAGTGGAGAATTACGTTCCATCTAAGGAAAGTATAGATGAGTGATGAGTCCGACCCTTAGAAACAAACCCAAGCCCGACACCCTACCCGAGTAATGTAACACATATGCATCCACTGTCGCACATATAATGTTTCTCATCTTCCGTGACCATTCCCAATGCAAGTAAGAAAAGGTCTCCTAGAATTTATCCAATCAAGGAACTTCTGTATATTTTCTCCAACATGTAGCTGACATACAACTCCATCATATAACTTCCCCATTTTCCAGATCAAGATTCGTTAGTCACTCTATAGTACCTGGTGGATAGGCATTTGAGAGATAGTGGTCTCTGGAGAGGAGCTTCTTAATGCTTCAGCAAGATTAATACATGCCGCCAAGCATTGAAATGGCTCCTCTGCACCCAACCACCAATGCTTCCCTTCCAGAGGCCGGTCTGCAGAGTCAAATATATCATCCCCATGCATCTCAGTAAATGCTACCCGAACATCGTATGACAACTTAATCCTGTCTTTCCAAGAGGACGTCCCTCAGAAAACTCTAATATGCCTCGGCAGAGATCAGAGCCAAGATGATTGAAATGTGGGTGCATGGGGTATGCACGGCCGCAGAAATCAAGGTTGTGTGGGTAGAAGAAGCCATCCTCGTCCTTCATCTTACACAATTAAGAAGTAACATAATTTCTTCGATCAAAACACCTAAGACATCCGATTAGTGCTACAAGAATTCAAATTGGAAGCTACTCACAGCAAGTTTTAGTTCTATATCACATCACTGTGAATGCCGCTCACTCTGTCCTTTTTCACAGCTTTAACTTTCCGCTTCCATTTTTTGAAAGAGATTCGCTGTTAAACCAATATCCACTGCTACAGACCACATAACAAGTCAAATTAAGTAATTCCCCAAAGGTGTTACGATCCTAATGTCCCACATCGACCAAGTATGGGCTTGGGCTTATGTATATAAGCTCTTGAGTACCCTACCCTCATAAGCTGGTTTTCATGGGTGAGTTCTACCCATTAGTTTGTATCATTAAAGGCACGTAGTCTAAAAGCAAGCTTGAAAATGCACAAGAAAAAAAAAAGTATTTTTGTGTATGAAGTTAACCTACATCCTCTCGGTCGACCAAGTCTGCAAGAGTATCTATGACACCAAGAACCCTTTTATTTACTCTCCATTTGGTATTGCCAAGGGTATTAAGGGCCTCGCAACAATCAAAAGCATTGGTGAGACAACAAAATTAAGAAATCCAACTCCAACATCTCAAAATGACAAACTGATTATACTAGCTCCCTAATTCTACTTGACACGAAAAATGATCATCATCAGTACAACTACAACAAACATGGGCATGAGTGCGCATCATGTGCGATGGCAAGAACATGTATGCTCCTCTGTCACACCTACTCAAATCAAGAACCGTCAACAACAGTCTCACCATACACTCCTGTACAGATAAGAGCGAGTGAGAGGTTAATTTGTCTCCGCCTTAGATACTTGGGCAGTGTATTGAACATCTTAAGCAGCTGCACTTAATAAGTACTGCCACTTCACAGCTCAAATGCATAATAGTTGCGAAAGAAAAAAGGGCAATCGATGAAGATAACTGAACAGGAACATCCATTTTTCAAACAAAATAGTTTACCTGCTAGCAATTCCCGAGTAAACATCTGTCGGCTTCTCCCGACTGAGAAGCAGACATGTTGAGTAGATAGAATGGAGTCAACCCACCACCAACTAACCAATCTCATCCTCTCCTTAGTACACCGACCCTCCGCCGTCTGCCGCCCCTGGCGCCACCTCATCTACTCCCCTTCTTTCCCTCCCTCCCTTCCTCTCTCTCAATTTTCGGTAACTATCACTATTCACGCTTTCGTCGAGAATGAAAAGGAATTAATAAAATTTGGGGAAAAAAAAGGAAAAGGAATTAATTAAAATATTTTCCACGTCATGACATAGGTTGAACCTATGTCATGTCATTAAAACGACATCGTTTAAACCTAACATTTACAATGACGATTTCTACTTAAATTGACAATAATTTAACAATCCGAGACATTCTTCTTGTAGAAATTCATGTAACGCATATGATGTACGAATATCTCGTAAATAAAGTACATACTAGTACTTAATCTAAATGAATTTCTATATCTTAAAATGGATTTGGATACATTGAAACATATCTCCTTCCATATCAATAACTCTAGGGTACTTTAAGTAAGTTTTCTATCTCTCTCGGTAATATTTTAATGATCTAAGACATTCATATCGTAGAACGCAGGAAAATACAAATCATGTAAAACTTTCATATTAGTTGAAAATGGATTAGTACTTGATCTTGATGGATTTATGTTTCTTAAAATAGGTTTAGATACACTGAATCAAAACTCAAAACAATAATAACCGGTTTCAACGTAATCTGGCGCTCCCCATAGAACCGACGTCGTTTGCAGTGAAGTTCTCTCCCTCCCTTTTACCCTGTACCTTTCCCGTCCGATCATCTCCGACAACGGTCGGCAACTTAGAGGCTCCGGTCAATTGAAACGGCGTCGACTGCTGCTCATTCGAAGCTCGTTTGGTGGAGCAATGGGGTGCTTCAATTCACAAAGAAACACAAATAAAAGAAACCCATCGTCTATGGTGACTGTTCAATCGCCGAAGGTGGTCTCAAATTATCAATGGTTACAGTCTCCCCAGTGACATCTGTTCATGAATGGTATGAACCCAATTTTCTACTGAATAATATTGATACGCACAATTTGTGCTAAGCTGCCTATTCCGATAGCTATGGTTGCTTCTTTTATCTAGTCCTCTGTCCAAAAATGGTCTTTTTCCCCTTCATATTAGTATCTGTTTTATTCACCTTTGCTATCTGTAATGATGAATTGTGTTGCTAGCTCTATGGGAAAATGCGAAATGGGTTTTGATTGGAGACTGATTAGTCCTTAGGCAACTAAAATTGATCTTGAATCACGGATGTATTTCTTCATCTTAGTAATGGACATGTATGTAAAATGTGGGGTGCATTGGTTATGCTTCCGGGGTGTTTGATGAAATGTCTAGGTGGGATTGGTCTCATGGACTGCGGTGGTTTTGGGTTATTTTTATGAAGGAAGTATATGAGGTGCTTTTGAATGGTTTGGCAAAATGCGATTGGAGTTGAAACCAGGTCCAGTGACGGTAGTGGTCATGTTGCAAGTGTTTTGCTCCCATGGAAGACTGATTGAAGGGAGGCAATTGCATTCTTATGTGATGGAAAGAGGGTTTCTCATTAAGATTCTCTGCGAAACTTGATTTTGAAAATGTATAGTAATGTGGGTGGTTTCGAGGATGCATGTAGAAATCATATTTAGTAAAAATAACAGGAGGGATGTTGTTTCTTGCTTTCATGGTACGTCTCAAGACAGAATACTATGGAAGTTGACAAGTACTTTAACCAAATGCAAGGTGAAGCATGGTGATCTGGGTCATTTCAGCTTCTGAGCAGAATGGTGATCTTTTTCAAGGCAAAAAAGTGCATGGCTTTTGCTATTAAAAACGGACTTTATGACATTTTTCTTCAAACTTCATTGAGTGCAGCTCAAATTTTTTAGAGAGTCTTTAAGCATCGCATTACTTGGAGTGCTATGAAATCAGGACCAACTGATAGAGGGCATTTTGAGGATGCCATAGAATTGTTCCGGCAGTTGCGAATAAAAGTGTAGAACGAGCCAGTGGCTGAAATCTTTTAAAGTACACATACGGGCGCCTTGAAACTACGTAAAGAATTCCGCGCTTACCTTGCAAAGAATTTGCTATCTCACTCCCTTAGAAAAGATACTCCCTTAGAAACCTCCATCTTAAACATGTATGCAAGATGAGAAAGCATTTCCAGCCAGCTAAAGTCCCTAAGAAGCTTAATTGAAATTGAGGTGTTCGCACTTTTGCGCCAATTTTTCCAATTAAGCCCCTCTATTTATGGGGCTCGCGTTCAAGGCAGAGGGGTAGATTTGACACTTTGACTGGGGAGCTTTGTTACACGCGCTTTGCCAGCTCATGGTGTTTCTCTTTTGCGTTTGTGGTTGTGATCTTTCTCTCTCGGACGTGTCGTTGGAGAGAGGGAGGGTTCTTGCCCGTTAATGAATGCCGATGGGATTTTTTTCTGCTTATGCCGTGTATTCTTTTGAGATGTATTGACTCTATTGAGTAAATGCAGATGGAGGGTGGGAGGGAATTAACACTCTCGTTGCTCTCTCTTCTGGTTCTTCTTTCTAGGGTTTCGCTGTGTTTTCCCAGGTGAGTTTTGTGCTATTTTCCTGCGCTTTCATGGAATATTTTTTGCGTTTGGTGGTTCTTGGCGAGGTATTTTACTCAGATGTTGCTTCGTATATGGTTCTTAGTGTTGATATATCATGTTTTATACGTTTAGGTTGGCTGCTATTGGCTTGGTTCGATTGCGTTTAATGGGAATACAGTGTCTTTTATTGTTGAGTAAGCTGTACAATTTTCTGCGTTCGATAGATGGCTTAGCGTGAGAGTAGATTTTAAGTGTTGTAAATTTCTTCCACACCTGAGTGATGGATTGAGGAGTGATAATGATAGCATCTTTCCATAGTCTGTTCTCTCTGTGCGAACTGCAAAATTAGCCACTTGGGAATATTTAGGCTTCCCTTGCTTGAATGTATCTGCATTTTTTTGGCGGTTTTAGTGTGGCATGAATTCCCAGGCGAAGCAAGGACTTAGGTGGGGTTTTATTAACATCCATTTCGTGTTTAAGTGTTGTAAATTTCTTGCACACCTGAGTGATGGATTGAGGAGTGGCAATGATAGCATCTTCACTAGGGTCTGTATTTTAATACATTCTAATAAATAATAATCATTGGTGAGTGAATGGTAGGGGGGGTTTAACCACTTGTAAGAAGCTTAAGTTTGATTTTGGCGTTCCCCCATTTTTGTTCTGATTTTTCCAATTGAGTTCTTCCCGTCACGGCCTTTGCGTGTAAAGCTGTGTGGTAAAATTGACTTTTCAATTGGGGTCTTTGTTGCACGTGCATTGGTGTATGTTGGGGTGGTTGGGTTGTTCATTCAAACTACCTTGAAGACATCCAGCTCACAAATCTCATCTTCTCTCCTCTTTTGCGGTTGTGCTTTCGTTTTGTCAGACATGTTGTGTGAGAGAGGAAGATTTCACCCGTTAAAGAATGCCAAATGTACACAACAAATGGGACTGTGGTTTCTTTTGTTGCTTCTTCCTAGGGTTTGGCGATACTCTGGTAGCCTGGTGAATATCCAATTTGTTTTCTGACGATAATTTTTTTTCTCTTCTCCTGTTTATTGTTGCTAATTTCGCGTTTGTGGATGTTCTGATTAAAATTTTACTGGTTTATTTTCCATTTTGGTGTTGTTCGCAGGGTCCCTTTGGGTTTCGGTCCTTTTGTTGCGCAATTAAGGATTGGTTTGCTTCCTTTTGTGCATCGCTCGGATCTGCCCTTTTACTTTTACGATTTATTTCTCTTCGTTTTGGTCATCTATTCTGTGGAGCTGAGTGCGTATTTTATGCATAAAAATTATGTGTGTGCTAATTTTTTGGGGTCCCTGGTAAAATATTTTCGACGAAGACTTCTTGTTGGCGATTTTTTTAGCTGTGTGTTGAATCATTTTGAGTTTTAGTAGAACTGCGTGTGCATTTTTAAAACTCAGGGAGTGTATTGTTTAGATGTATGGTGGGGCAATATAGGAAATTAATGGACTCTATACCTGACAGTAATTTAAAGTAGATCTCTTACTATAGATACTTTAAGAAGAGAGGGAGAGATGAAGTTGCTAGGTTGCTGGTGAGGAATCTGTGAACTTTGATAGAGAATTGATGAGTTATATGTTAGGCTTTTACCCATTGAGTCAGTGGGCACCTCTATGACTTTTATTATGACTCCGATTTCTTTCTCTGTATCATGTATTTCTTGTGCAAATGCATTTAAATGGGATAAAAACTGAGGATTCTCAAATCACCCATGACTACACGAAACTTATATAGACACATTAAAAAAAGTCAGAACTCTTGTCCATGGCCGATTCCAAATATCAAGTAAAAGGTCATTATGCAGATTGCAGATACACAAAAGATCCATGTGAAGTTCACTGTTGTACATTGTCTACTAATCAAAGGAACTAAAAGTCACAACACTACAATTAGACTTGACACCAATTGACACATGGATCAATGGACAGACGCATAGTTGGCAAATATTATTGGCTTCAAAGTTCTCTGGTGGAACGTGTTAAGTTATAGGGTTGTATTTGTGATGTATTTATTTCCTAAGGGTAGTTTAGTCATTGTTCCTTTTTACCTGTGTATACATGTTGCTGTATAGGTTTGTTTACCAAGAATGAGAAAATATGTTTCATCCCTTTCTCTCTCTACGAAACTTACATGGTATCAGAGCATGAGATCCTATCGATTTCTCTCGTTAACTGAGTGTTGAGTGTTTCTCCACCATCATCGTTGAGAGCTTAAGATCCATTGGGCAACGAACGTTGAGTCTTCGTTATCAACAGAGGAGCATTACGTTGGTGTCTGAGTTTGTTCTCCATCACGATCACGTTGTATCTTCTTCATAGACCCACTCTTCTTCTTCTTCTTCTTCTTCTTCGTCGACCACTGTTCAACACTCGCCGGACTCCGGCGAACCCTAACGATCTCCGGTGAGAGCCAACGACCACTGTACGACTGTCGTACGGTCACTGTAGGGCTCGAAATCGACTGGGCTTTGTTCGAAATCGACTGGACTCTGTTCAAAACTCACTAGGTAATCTCGAAACTCACTCGATTTCCATTGGGTTGTAGTTGATACCCACCATCGACCACGGTGACCTCCAGTTCACCTTGGGATCAACTGGGTTTGGTTGATAGTGACTGGCAGATCACGTTTTTTGGTCAAAGGGGTCATCCCGTGGTTCATAGGGGTCATAGGCTCATTCCGCGAGTCAAACGAGTCAAGCTGGGGGGGTCAGCGACTTGGAAAAGGGCCAAAGTGCTCATCTGGAGGGTTCAGGGACTTGGAAAAGGGCCAAGAAGCTCATCTGGAGGGTTCATTGGGGTCCAGAAAGGCTTAGGAACCTTTTTTGACCAATTTTGACCACTTTTGAGAGGTCCGAGCCTTGTTCCTGACCAATTTCGACGTTCCGGATCCATTGGCGGGGCCCGTTTAAGGTGATTTGAAACGGAAATTGTTGGTACAATGGAGGCTTTCACAACTACTCAAGTTGGTGCCCTTTTTTCTGAGGGGGAGTTACAAACTCTCAGGCGCCTATTGGCTAGGCTTGACACTTTATCTACCACTGCTCCTACCACTTTCTTTGCTCACAAAGAGATACATGCTAATGCTTCTACTTCCACTTCCACTGCCTCTCTTCCGTGGATCATAGATTCCGGTGCTACGGACCATATGACAAGTTGTTCGTCCTTTTTTGATTCCTACTCTACTTGTTCTGGTAAGGATAAGGTTAGAGTAGCCGATGGTTCTTTATCTGCTATTTCCGGGAAAGGTTCTATTCATTGTTCTCCAACCATTTCTCTTTCCTCAGTTCTTCATGTTCCCAATTTTTCTACTAACCTCTTATCTGTTAGTAGTCTTACCCAATCCTTAAATTGCTCCGTAACCTTTTTTCCTACACATTGTGTCTTTCAGGAACTGGATACGGGGAGGATGATTGGCAGTGGTAAAGCTCGTGAGGGCCTTTATTTTTTGGAGTCTGCACCGAATCCAGTTTGTCCACCTCTGTCATGTGGTCAAGCTCTTGCAGCAGATACGGGTTCTGCTCTTTCCTTGTTATATCAATGGCATCGTAGACTTGGTCATCCATCATTTGGGATTCTTGAAAAATTGTTCCCTAGTTTGGCTAAACAATGTTCTCGGAGTCAATTCCTTTGTGAAGCTTGTGAGCTTGCGAAACATAAACGCTCATTTTATGCTCCGGTCAATCACATAAGTGATTCACCATTTATGGTCATTCATTCCAATGTCTGGGGTCCTTCTCCTGTCACATCCTTGTCTGGTTATCGTTGGTTTGTGACATTCATTGATTGTCATTCTCGTGTCACTTGGGTGTACTTACTAAAGGCAAAAAATGAGGTGTTTTCGTGCTTTAAATCTTTTCACCAAATGGTGCGTACTCAATTTGATGCCAATATTAAAGTGCTCCGTAGTGACAATGGGACTGAGTATATCGATGGGACTTTTCGGGCATATCTTAATGACTATGGCATTCTTTTTCAGACTTCTTGTGTTGGCACTCCACAACAAAATGGAGTTGCCGAGCGCAAGAATCGCCATCTTGCTGAGGTAGCCCGCTCTCTATTGTTCACCATGAATGTTCCTAAACACTTTTGGGGCGAAGCTATCCTTACTGCAGCTTTTCTTATCAATCGCATGCCATCTAGTGTTCTTCAGTTTCAAACTCCAATTAAGGTTCTTTTAGGTGGTTCTCGGGTCTCATCTCTCCCACCCAAAGTCTTTGGTTGTGTGTGTTTTGTTCATGCGCCTAAGCACCCAGGTGGTAAGCTGGATCCCAAAGCCCGCAAGTGCATTTTCCTTGGCTATTCTCCCACTCAGAAGGGTTACAAATGCTATGACCCGCACTCTCGCAAAATGTATGTCTCCATGGATGTCACTTTTTGGGAAACTGAATCCCTTTATCCTTTGTCCACTTCATCTCTTCAGGGGGAGAATGATAGACAGGAAGAGATGTTGACATTTCATACTCCTGAGTCGTGGTCTTATTCTTTACCTTGTCATGGTGAGGGGGAGAAAGAACCTTTACCTGCAGAAGGAGCAAAGAATGATGGTCGGGAAAGACTGGATAGGTCAAATTTGCAGACCTTTTCTCGAAGGAATAAAGGCAAGTCCACATGTGCGGTGCCACTTTGCCAATCTCCATTGCCTACTCCAGTTTCGGACTCTCCCGCTGATTCATCTGGTAATGATTCTTTCCCTACTGCTGTTGATGATCATAATGCTCCTATTGCTCTTAGAAAAGGAGTTAGATCATGCACTCAACATCCCATTTCCCAGTTTGTTTCTTATGACCGTTTATCTCCTTTGCATCGTGCTTTTGTTTCGTCTCTTTCTTCTATATCTATTCCACAGAATTGGCAGGATGCATTCATGATACCTAAGTGGAAAGGAGCTATGGTAGAGGAGATGACGGCTTTGAAAAAGAATGGCACTTGGGAGTTAGTAACTCTTCCAAGAGGGAAGAAACCTGTGGGGTGCAAATGGGTGTTCACTGTGAAACACAAAGCTGATGGGACAGTTGAGAGATACAAGGCAAGACTTGTTGCCAAGGGCTTCACGCAAACCTATGGCATTGACTACGAGGAGACGTTTGCTCCTGTAGCGAAGATGAACTCTGTGCGAGTTCTACTCTCTTGTGCTGCCAACTTAAATTGGCCTCTTCACCAGTTTGATGTGAAGAATGCCTTCCTCCATGGTGAATTAGAGGAGGAGGTGTACATGGCCATTCCACCGGGTTTTTCGTCGTCTCAGACCGAAGGGAAGGTGTGCAGATTGAAGAAGGCACTCTATGGCTTGAAGCAATCTCCTAGAGCATGGTTTGACAGATTTCTCAAAGCCATGTTGAGATTTGGATACAAGCAGAGTCATGCTGACCATACTATGTTCATCAAGAGAAGTAATGGTAAGATTTCCATTCTTATTGTTTATGTGGATGACATAGTCATGACAGGTCATGATGTGAATGAAATTGATAGTCTTAAAGCTCTTCTTGCTCAAGAGTTTGAGATTAAGGATTTGGGGTCTATGAAGTACTTCCTTGGAATGGAGGTGGCTAGATCTGACAGAGGCATTTTTATCTCTCAAAGGAAGTACATCCTTGATCTCCTGGAAGAAATTGGTATGTTGGGATGTAAGCCAGCCGATTCTCCCATTGAGGCCAACCATCATCTTGGTAGCAATGTGGGGGAGCTTACAGATAAGGAGAGATATCAGAGACTTGTGGGTCGCCTGATATACCTATCTCACACTAGACCAGATATCTCCTATGCTGTGGGGGTTGTGAGCCAGTTTATGCATGAACCTCGTACGAGTCATCTTGATGCTGTTTATCGTATCTTGAGGTATCTTAAATCTGCCCCCGGTAAAGGAGTTCTGTTTTCTGATCATGGTCACTTGAGATTGGAAGCTTTCACTGATGCAGACTGGGCTGGTTCTATTGATGATCGGCGATCTACTTCTGGTTATTGCACCTTCCTTGGAGGGAATTTGATTACGTGGAGGAGTAAGAAGCAGTCCGTGGTGGCTAGATCCAGTGCAGAGGCCGAGTACAGAGCTATGGCTCATGGTGTTTGCGAGCTTTTATGGCTCCAAACCTTATTGCGTGATTTGGGTTTCCCTGACTGTGGTCCTATGAGGCTCTACTGTGATAATAAGGCAGCCATAAACATTGCCCATAATCCTGTCCAACATGATCGAACGAAGCATATCGAAATTGACAGACACTTTATAAAGGAGAAGCTGAGCAACGGTTTGATTTGCATGCCTTTTGTGAGATCTGAAGACCAGTTAGCTGATGTATTTACTAAGGGTCTGTGTAGTAAAAGTTTTCACCCCATTGTGTTCAAGTTGGGCTTAAGAGATATCTTTGCACCAACTTGAGGGGGAGTGTTAAGTTATAGGGTTGTATTTGTGATGTATTTATTTCCTAAGGGTAGTTTAGTCATTGTTCCTTTTTACCTGTGTATACATGTTGCTGTATAGGTTTGTTTACCAAGAATGAGAAAATATGTTTCATCCCTTTCTCTCTCTACGAAACTTACAGAACGGAATGGACCTATGGGAGTGCCATAGATATTGGTTGTTGTGGTTATACTGCAGTTGTTGTACTATATAACGCTCATAGTTGTAGAGACAAATCACAACTGGAATATCAAAAATTGTATTTTGTTAATTGGGGAATCCTAAAAATTGGCCAGATATAAAAATTCGGAAGAAACCATTTGGTGATTCCCTTCACATATTGGTATAAATGTGTGCTCAAAGCAAAAGTGTCATTACAATATGCGTTTTGGAATGCAGTTCCGGAACATGATAGAACTTTGGTACAGAACGGTGATTGTAGCAAGCCAAAGTAATCGCCATAGGTTTTTCAGTTTACATTTAATTCAGAGGGAAAAAAGGGGTCAAACTCTTGACTGTTGTTTGACAGCAGAAAATCTATACAGTATGCAGTAAAAAATGGGCCGTAATGCTTGTGTAATTGTGTTTTTACATGATTAAGATGAATAAATGACACTCTTATGTTGGAGGAAGCGCCACTAAGATGCAGGATTCTGATGGACTTTCACGTCCAGTCTTGGCTCACCTGTGGATCTTTGTTGTATGGCTTCTTTTTTGGGTTTTTCTTCTTTCTTTCTTTTGATGTTGCTGTAGATACTCCTTGTCTCGGTGAAGTTCTTGCTTATTCTGAACGAAGAACCACCCCATCATACCACAGCAATTGTAGGCTCCTGCTCCCATTACATAGGTTCTAGACTCTTTGTTTTTTGTTTTTGTTTTTATGCAACGTTCTTTAACTAGCAAATCTATTTAGTTTAGAGTTGTTTGCTGCTGTACAAAGCACCATGAGGCTGTCCCGAAAAATATTCTGGAGTCTGGTGCTTAGTATATACTGCAATCTAGACCTAGATCATGTTGGCATTATTAAACGAACATAAGTCTTTTTTAAATTTGTGGCCCTTTTGTCCTAGATTTTGTTTATAATAAGGTATCATTGATTGAATTTGATCTGGCTTTATGTTTGAGGAGCTTGAATTGTTACCATGGATTGTGAAAGATTGAATTTTGACGAGTCTTCCACTTTCAGTGCTCTAATGTATTATTAAAGATTGAATTACGTAGACAATTAGTGTTCACAAAGATTTAAATTGAATCGAGGGGGAATGATTCATATTTAGTGGAAATAGTACGTAGAACTTGTATTAATGGCGTAATTCTTTCACTGTAGGAAAATACAATCGGATCTTGGATAATTATTCATCGGCGAAATCTCTTGGGACACACGGATGAGGAGCGTGTAAAGGAGTATTTTAGTGGCTATTGGGGAAGTTTTGGAAGCAGTAATTACGGAGCACAGGGAGCCCCCGTGGCTTTTGTTTTGTTGGCTTTGCTGATCTTGCAGTTGCAAAGAGTCATTAAGGAGAAACACATCGTCAATGGTCAGATGGTAAGTGCTTGAGTGATTAGTTAGTTTATTGTTAAGCCATTTCTTTGCCTTTTTCTTGAAAAGAGGGGAAATATGGATTTATCTTCATAGACGATACTTTCATATACGAGTCTAATGTTGCAAGTTAGGTCATTTCCAAACTGGATATGAACAAGGCATATGATAGAATTAATTGATATTTTTCCAGAGAGTTTATCATGGATATGGGATTTAGCCAAAAATAGGTCCATCTAATCCATCATTGTGTTTCCACTGTATCATTTCATCTTGGTGTTGTTTGCAGGGTCCCTTTGGGTTTCGGTCCTTTTGCTGCGCAACTAAGGTTTGGTTTGCTTTTTTCCGTGCTGTGTATTTTATGCATAGAAAGTATGTGTATGCTAATTTTTTTCCGGCCCTCTGGTAAAGTATTTTCTGCGAGGGCTTGTTGTTGGTGAAATTTTCTAGCTGTGTGTTGATTTATTCTGGGTTCTAGCAGAACTACATTATTTTTAGAGAGCTGAACAAATTTCAGGAATTCTAAACCAAAAGTTTAAATCTGTGTTGTTTCGGGGATTAGCTCCAGTATTTTGGTAGATGTGAGGAGCTGTTTGTGAGTTTGCGGAGATCCAGATTTAATTGGGTTCTTTTTGCAACGGAATACAGTCGGGTGGTGGCAGCGTTGACATGGTGAACTGATCAGCCACGAGTAGGCAAGGCTGTGGTTGATCCATTGCCGGTTTTCACCGATGAATTATTTATTTTGGTTTTCTTCACCATTTTAAGCCAATACCTCAATTGACCCAAATGGGATTCTAACTATTTCTTTTATCTTCTGCAGGTACAAGTGCGAATGTATGCTCGAGGTATCATTCATTCTCTGTACCTATGTGTTTAGAGGTACATATAAATTGTTTGAGTTGGTGTGTCGTTTTTCCTTCTACCAAGTAGAATTGGTGGTGAGAAGCTATATAGTCATCTTATTTTGTTTACTATTGGGAAAGATAGTTTTCTTTTTCTTCAAGGTGAAAGGTTATGCATACCCTGACCCTTAAAAGGTGAACAACAGTATTGCATTAGCTTTTAGGATTCTGCTGAAATAGAGAGGAAATAGAACATAGTTAATGGTCCGATGCTTTGTTTTATGGCAAAGTTTATTCCACTAATAGTACAATGCTTTATTTTATTATCAGAAAATAAACAAAGTAATTCAATTCAGAAAAAATAGAAAATATTGCAAACAAACCTGAATATTCGATGATACTAGCTTTTATATATTGGTAGATTGGTTCTCAATATGTGGTTGCCTCTTTGTGGTCGCTTATCAGAGAGAGAGCCCGTCTCTTGTATCCTTCAGAGTAAGAACATTATGCTCATGGTTTTTGTTTGTTACAATTTTAAGCGTTTCAGAGTGTTTAGCATGTGCATGGGGTATAAATGAACGTCTATATTTAGTCGGCCAATTAAAAACTATCAAATCCAAACTTCATTGCTACTTACTTAACCTTTTGCAAAGCACGGCATCACGCAGCAAGAAAAAATAAGTTACAGCCACACAAAGTCTTGCTATTATTTTTTCTCCCACCTCAGCTCTTTACAGGGCAAATTTGGTGGCCCAAGAATCATTAGTTGCTGCCAGCCTTCCATGCCAAATCCAGCTGCTTAATCAATACATGGGATATTTGTTAGCTGAGTGTGAGGCCTTCTAAATCTGCAACCAATGGTTCAGCCTTGCTAGATTACTTCTGTTTGAAACCCAAACTTCGTTCCACAGCAGCTCAATTACACTCTTAATTTCATCCAACACTTATCCACTCATCAGCCATCAGGTAAGTTCTAAACAAGCTCTAAAATCCTGAGCTATTCTTTGAGTTTTGTGTAATTTTTTTGTGTTCTATGACATGTTTGCGTGCATGTGTTACTCTAGAATTTTGCAAATGGCAGGACTTTTTAGGCTAGCCCATCTAGCTCTTGCAAAAACAGAACAAAACCAATGCATTCAACACTCCATCAGTTGGCTTTTAAGCAAGCTCTAGCGTACTGGGCAATGCTTTCAGTTTGTGGTGATCTCCCAAGTGTTTCAGTGACGCACTTACATGGATATTGCTGATAAAATTCTCTGTGTTGCATAGGCTGCTAGATTTGCCTATTTTCATGCTGCAAGAACAAAAACCTCACCACATTGGCATAGTTTTCTAAGTAAACAGATGAGTGGGTCATATTCTGCTACCTAAAAGAGACATATAAGAGTTAAAACAAAATGCAGGTAAAGTGGAAGTATTTGGCCTTGGCATTGTGTAATTAGGGTTCCCTGACATTGGCTTGTGAGAGGCGCGCGCGTAGCTTATCGTTATCAATAGAGGTTTGTATATTTTAAGTAGAAGCCTTCTTGGCTACTTCCTTGATGAATTGTGGTTCTCTAAATACTAAGGCTAACAGTGTTACATGCCCCGTAGAAGATTCACCCAAAAATTACCTAATATATGAGAATATCATTGGAATATATACTCTCGGTTTTAGGTTTCCAGTTCCTGTTGGAAATGGAATAGCTATTGGTATTTTTCTTCGGCGCTTACAAAAGAGTTGCGGTTTTCCTTGAATCTGTAAGTCACCACTACAGGTTCTCACAACGTAGAAGGCTTACAAAGGTTGTGAGGCCAGGAGAATGATCAGACCTGATCCAACAGAGTGGCATGCACGAGGGGGAATAAATAAATAAATAAGTAGTAAATAGAGATTTGGGTGGCCATGTTCAGTTGGCATGCAAAACAACAAAATGCATGGACTTGGAACTCCCACATTAACGGGAAAACAGGGTTCAACCAACTTTGGAACTAAGCCCTGTTGTTAAAGTAATAAATATTCAGTGCTTCACACACCCCCGCAAAAAAATGGGAAAAAACATGTACTTTTTGTTTTTGTTGATTTCAATGATGACTTCAGTTATGAAAATAGTATATATTTCAAAGAATGGTAATGCTCTTACTCTAAGAGTGCAGTCAGGCATTTGGTGCTCTTGGCTTTTTTAATCTAAAATTCGGTGCTGAGAATGCCACAAATTCTTCTGAATTTATTACTTTGTCATTGATAAGGTCAACAAGGATGCTTGAAATTTCGTGATATGCAGAATTTCTATCCGATGTCACAGAACAAGCGGGCACCATACTCTGAGTGGTCATAGGAAGACAAAGATAGGGAAAAGGCAAAGAGGAGAGAAACTGCTCTTAAAAAAAAAAGGGCTGAAGAGCTGATTCTGGCTGTAATTCAGCAACATGCGACTCCGAAATCTTTCCTGCATTCAACAAATGTGAACAGCTTGAATCTGGTCAGTATGGCATCAATGTTGGCTGCTCTCACACAGACTTGATGGAGCAATCACAGATGCACCTCACAATCCACTGTTGCTTCATCCTACAACACCAACAAAGAATGCAAAACTAGCAAGCTATGCAGGAGCATCAACACCAATCAACAACCCGAAGGAGATATCAGATGAAAGTGCAACGATGGAAGATGCATCCGACGATGAGGAGGCAGATGCTCTCTCCAAAAAAAAAAAAAAAACCTAGATGCAAAGGCAAGAAGTTTTTTGGGTGGACAAATCTTTGCAAATCATCTTCCCACTGCTATTTCCTATCTAGCTCAAGCAGACAGTTACTAGGTTTATTAGTTTATTAAGCTGTAATATTAAGTACTTTGTGATCTTGACAAAAACCAAGGTTATGGAGGCCTCTCTGTTAGCAATTTTGGTCAACGCCATGCAACAGTTAGCTTCCATGCTAAGGTGCCGCAGCGTTATTTTGCATCGCTCGTGTTCTACGTTTAACCAATCACTCAGCCAACGCCAGATTTTATCAACCTACTGCTGTGGCCCCAACATCATTGTTAAGAATGCCCTTCAGGCACGAGGAATGCTACTTAGGATAGATACCATCCAGGATTGAAATATATCTTGGCTATAAATTTTCCTCTGGTTCTCAGTATGAGCTCTCTTTTCAATTTTGCTTGCCTTGACCGATTAGATTGTTTTTATACAACCAATGATCCAGGATTTGAGAGCCTATCAAATTACAACGCTCATGCATGTGCCACTTTTCAGCGACGGCTATTAATGGAATTATAATGCCGTATTTCATCAAAACTTAATACAGTTAACGGGTTGACATTAACGGTTTACCGCGTACGTGCGAGAGGATCTTCTTGGGCATATTATCCGCTTAGCTCAGGTTGCATGGTGTTTAAATTCCTGGAGACTGGAGTCGTCGTTAGGAAGAGTTCTTCTTGGTAAGTATTGTTGGGCTAAGCCGAAATCTGGGTGCTCTTGGAGTTTTGGAGGAGTGTGCTTTAGGGCAAAGAGTTAGTGTTAAAAGGATGAAGTTGGAAAATGGGTAATGAGCATATATTTAGTGTTTTCCATTATCATTGGATTCTTAATGCCCTTATCCGCTTCTGGGTACTTCTGCTCCTTCTTTGTTGAATGAATTTAAGGCAGCTATCCTTAGTTGGCGTACAACTCTTGTAAAGTTTGGGGTTTGAATATCCCGCGTAAGTTGGGTCTTTTCATTTGGTAGGTGATTAATAGAATCTTAGCGGCTTAGGAGGTGCTTTTAAGGATAAGGCCAGTGATCGAAGCATTATGCCTTGTTTGTGGTTTGGAGGAAGAGACTATTGAGCATGTTTTCTTTTCCTCTAATATTGCTCGAAGAATTTGGTACGCCTCTAGTCTTGGGATTGACTTTGCAGTGTGTACTCCTGTTTCGCTCTATGTTTTGTCCTCTAGGTGTTTTAAGGAGATTTGTTATCCAAAAATTATCCGGGAATGTGTATGCATTCTTTGGGGAATTTGGTGTAGAAGTAGAATACTTTTTTATAATAAGGTGTGCTAGCCCAGTGGAAGAGAGTTTAGGATCTATTCGATTGATGTTGGTCTCTATCCATGACTCTAGCATTAATGCCTAGGCTGGTTGCAACAAGGCTAAAGCCGATATCAAAATTGAGGTCTGTTTTGCTCAATTACCAGAGCACCTTGGAGGATGTCAAATTGTTAATTGTTGTTCATGGTTCAAGAATGCTGCTTGCGGTCAAGGTGTGGCTGCTTGGTGTGTTACCGCAAGGTGTGGCTGCTTGGTTTGTTATCTAGGATGGTTGTGTTAAGGATGAGAGAAAATTTTCAATACATATGTAACGCTCCTCTCACAAAGGGTAAAACCTACACATACATGAGACCCACATCATGTGAGAGGACAGTGCAAATAACCATTGCATCAAAAAAAAATTGGGACGGAGGCAAAGGTGGATCCAGGATCCTATACGCACATGGTTGTAGTGCAACATCCGACATCCGAGCCGTTGACCATGCAACATATAGCGGCAATGCACTATAGGATCCCCAATTCCACGGTTGTGAGTGCCACTTCTTCCTTTACGGTGGAAGGGATTGCTACCGTACAAGCATTGAGGTAGGCAAAGGGTGAAGACAAAGTTCAAACCCTGACAAATGCAGTTGAAGTGGTTTTTGGCATTAGGGATGTTGCCAAAGCCAACTATAATTTGCACAATTATCTTCAAGGATTTCGTTTCACTTGCTTGTAATTTTGCTTGTGTTGTTGCATGGTTGCGGCTCATAACATTGCTAAAGGAGCCTTAAAATCTTTATGCTATAACTTAGGTTTGTTTACTTATGAAACATTATGTTTCATGTTCTTTAAAAAATACTGTAAAAAGATCGCTGCATTACAAAAGAACTTAGCATGCTCAATTATGAACAACTATTGCTTTAAGAACTAGTAGAATATTGAAGTAATTGATTAAGGATGAAACATAAGAAAACTGGAGTTGAGTGTATAAAAGTGAAATTTAGCCATTTACTAACGATAGAATTGGGTCAAGGGCAAATGTAGTGATGTTATAACTATTACTTTTGAGGTACAAGTAGTATGATAATATAACTATCTGGAATTACATCAAATGGGACATAAGTTCACAATCACAGTAAAGCCAAATTGGCAGTTCTCCGCAAAAGGAACAACTAAGGAAACAAATAACTCCTATTCAGAGAAACAAATACTATCAATTTTGGTTTTGGCAAGAATTGAACCCTAACATCTCCTATGAAACAGGACAAATATGGTCAATTGAGCTAGCTCCACTGTTCAAAAAAAAAAAAATTTTGAACTAGCTGCGACTAATTATTTTTGGGGTACTTGTGCGACAAGATAATTACCACTATATCACTTGATGAGCTTACATAACACAATGGAGCATACAATTTCCAAATCATAAAAATTTAGACATTATGCTCATCAAATCAAGTTTCAAAGTGCACACTGCATCACGAAATTATTGATCTAAGAGTAATGCTCTGGGCCCTCCCGAATACATATCATTATGAAACCAGAAACATGTAACAAAGTTTTGCTGAAGTTTTACTCATGTGCATTCAATAATTTTTTTCACATAAAAAGGAGATTGTGAAAAATCACTAAACAAGTGCTATACTCATAATATGTACTCCTATATTTTTTCTTTGATCAATTCTTGTGCCATGCGCACCCAAGAGCACCTAGGAATATCATAAAAAAGAAAAGAAAATGACTTCTCCGGTCTTATATTGGATTAGATCGAACAATTTAAGTTTCGAACATCCATACTAATAATCGATGATTTGAATTTTAATACTTTGAAAGAATATGCTAGTAAGTTATCAATGATTTAAATTTATTGATATTTTTGGAGAATACGTTTGTAAGTTTTCGCAATTGAATGTTGGGATGAGAGGCTAAAAATTTTAAGTTTTCGCAATTTAATCCAAAATGAACGGTGAGGAGAATCTAAATCCAAAAAAAGAAATAAATTAAACACAAAACAGAATAATTGAAGTGATAAGGAGCAATGAATGCCTGACGTCCTCATAACATAGGATTGCTAAACCTTATCGTAAATTTGTGTGTAATAATGGGAAGAATCGTTTAGGACACCGGATAACAGACGGACGTGCAAACAACACACTCTCTCTCTCTCTCTCTCTCTCTCTCCTTTTATCGCTATCCCCATTCTTCTCCCCCTCAATCCACACAGAAACAGATCATCTTTTTCTCTCTCTCCAATGGATCCTTACAAGGTACCGATTTTAGCTCCCAAAAGGTTATGAATTATGTTCCTCTGTCTTGATTTTGACTTTGAAATTAACTTGGTGTTAATTTCTGCCTTTTGCTCAAGCTTTTGACTTGGAAAATTTGCATCTTGTTATTTCTTTCTTTGAATTAAATGCGTGATAGTAACTTTGATTTATGTAATTTGAATTGGGTTTCTTTATTTTCTCGCAATTTACCCTCTTTCGAATTTGCATCTTATGTTCCTCTTGTTTCTATCGCTCTCTCTTTCGTTACCAGATTAGCAAAGTCAACATGAAAGTTGGAATCTTTGTGTGTGTATCTGAGATTTCCCAGGATTTTTGCTCGTTTGGGTTCCATAGATTAAAGTTCCAGAGATTGAAGCTTAATTTTTTACCCGCTCAAACATTTTCTGAACAATCAAACAGTATTCTGCGTTTTCACTGATGTGTACCGTGGAGGGTTCTTGTTTATCTGTTCTTTGGTTCATGAAATTTCTATTTTCTTCAAATTTCGCTGCATTCAAGGTGTTATTTCCCTCAAGTTTTCTTTTCCCTCCACAAATACTTCATCCAAACACAGCCTAATAGTTTTTATGTTCTACAGTACCTCATTTCTTCCTGTTCGAAAATTAGCGTAATGGTTTTGGTTTTTGATATGTCTCTGTATTTGTTGACTTGACCTTGCATTGGTAAACTTCCAATTATTTGGTGCAGTATCGCCCATCAAGCGCATACAACTCCCCATACTTCACTACGAATTCTGGTGCTCCTGTTTGGAACAATAATTCATCCCTAACTGTTGGAACTAGAGGTAAGGATTCTACTCCAAAATAATATTGTAATCCCTCCGTCCAAAATGATAATCCCCTACAAAAATAATTTTCGGATAAAAAATAAAGTACTTCCGTACATAATTTTTTTTGAGTTTTCTCTCACCAAATTGAAGATCTCAATTAGTTCTTTAATTTGTTTCCAAAAAAATCCAGAAAATTATGATTGGAAGTTCTTTATTTTGATTCGAAAATTGAACGTCTTTTCGTAGGGGACTATCATAATGTGATGGAGGGAGTATGTCATTTTTGTTAGTCTTGGAGCTCGCTTGCAAAGGCGCTTGAAGTTGGTGAATTATGTTGTGGTGATAAGGGAATCTTAGCCCTTTGGGTTGAAGAACTGAGGCAAGGCAACGTTAAAGCTTTTTTTTTTTTGTGGAGATTTTTCACTTTTTATTGGAGCCCGCTTGCAAAGGTGCTTGAAGTTAGTGAATTGTGTTGTGGTGATAAGGAAATCATGGCCCTTTGTGGCCTGCTTCTGTTTTTCGCTCATGTAGTTATGCAGACTACGTTCTTATGTTCATTTTTCAAAATGTAATTTACAAATGGCTCCTCTTAATTGCTGGTTTAGAGGCTCATTTTGGCACTTTATGCAAATGAAGATATAGACTGCGGAATTTGTTGATTGTCTCTCTAGTCTCTATCATACTAAAGCTTGCAATTACTATGCAAATGCCATGTCACAAATATAATGTTGATGTAGATATAGGAAGTTTGTAAGGATGTATAAGCTCCAAAAAGCCGAGCTCCTTTGTGTTGGCAATTCCATGGACAAATGCACATTTTTGTGTATCCCGATTTATTGAGTTGTAATTTCTTTTCATTATTCATTTATAGAGTGTATGTTTAGGAATGTGGAAAGGAATCATTGTGTCATGTATTGAGGGCCCAACATGATCTATGAAGTTAATATTATATATTTTATCGAAAGAGTTGAAGGCATAAGAGAATAGGGGTTGAGCCGTTGAGTCACCAAGCAAGAACATGACTTTCTTCAAGTTTATTAAGGATCTGGTTTCTAATACAGCCAATCCGAGAAATGGACAAATGTACATGACCGAAGTAATTGGGACGCACAATTTTAGAGTGTGTTTTTCTTCAATACATGTTCCTTTTCTGAGCATTTCTTTAAGATGTTAATTTTGCTATGCTACTGAAGTGTTTGTTTGTGAAAGATGGGGCCTTGAATCGTTTATTCATTGATGATTTTGGTTGTATCTTTCTTCCCAACAGGCCCAATTCTTCTTGAGGATTACCATTTGGTGGAGAAACTTGCCCAATTCGATAGGGAACGCATCCCTGAACGCGTTGTTCATGCCAGAGGAGCTAGTGCCAAAGGGTTCTTTGAGGTCACTCATGACATTTCTCAACTCACATGCGCTGATTTCCTTCGCTCCCCAGGTGTCCAGACCCCTGTCATTGTCCGGTTTTCCACTGTCATACATGAGCGTGGCAGCCCTGAAACTCTTAGGGATCCTCGAGGTTTTGCTGTGAAATTCTACACTAGAGAGGTATGAAACTAGCATCTGATGAGTCTGGTTCCTATCAGAGTATTTTCCATGCTGATTTATTTTTACCAAAAAGAACTTCATTTTTTATTTTTCCACCTTGAGGGGTGGGGAGAAGGATAGGATTTTCTTGATTTGTAGAATAAAATCAACATGGTTTCTAGATACTAGTCGTCACTCGTCAGTCTATTTGACTCTGTTGGGGTGCTTGAGATTGTGGATTCATGTCCTTGCATTCGTGCTGCATTAATACTGGGGTTTGGATCTTTAACAGTGAGTTTGTGGTTTAGGTGATCATTCTCTAAGTATGGTGGTCCCACATTTCTTTTATCTGCTTGTTAAGTCCTTTGTGGCCACTCCTTGAGGAACCCGAGGGGCTGTGGTATCAAATGTATTGTTGTCCTTGATGCACACCTGCACCCTGTTTAGGGGTGCTAAGGGAACAAAATATGCAAATTCTGTGGTATCAAATAATACTGTTGTCCTTGATGCACACCTGCACCCTGTTTAGGGTTGCTAAGGGAGCAAAATATGCAAATTCTCCACTCCTTCATTTGAGAGACAGGTGCAACTTGTAAGTATTACGTTCATTCTTTCTTACCACATTTATGCATTCATGTGAATATGTGAAGCATCCGTGTGTGATCGCGTGGGTAAAACTCAGTCTGGATGGTGTCATCTTTATGTGTGGATACTAGTTTCTCTCTCTCTCTCTCTCTCTCTCTCTCTCTCTCTCTCTCTCTCTCTCTCTCTCTCTCTCTCTCTCTCTCTCTCTCTCTCTCTCTCTCATATGAGGTAATATGCATGGTGCTATTTATCATGGTCATTATATTCAGCTAGCAAATGAAGCTACTGGATATTCAGTTGTCCGTTTTGTAAAACTACTTGCCAGTTTATTGATGGTATTTGAATTTAACACCAACTAATTTGTGTAAGATGTCATCAGGGTAATTTTGATCTGGTGGGAAACAATTTCCCGGTCTTCTTTGTCCGGGATGGTATGAAGTTCCCTGACATGGTCCATGCTCTAAAACCCAACCCTAAATCCCATATCCAAGAGAACTGGAGGATCGTTGACTTCTTCTCCCACCACCCAGAAAGCTTGCACATGTTCTCTTTCCTCTTCGACGATGTGGGTGTTCCCCAGGATTACAGGCACATGGAAGGCTCAGGTGTCAACACCTATACCCTAATCAACAAGGCCGGTAAAGCACATTACGTGAAGTTTCACTGGAAACCCACTTGTGGAGTAAAATGCTTATTAGAGGAAGAGGCAATTAAAGTAGGTGGAGCAAATCATAGCCATGCCACTCAGGATCTCTATGACTCAATTGCGGCTGGAAATTATCCTGAGTGGAAGCTCTTCATTCAGACTATTGATCCAGATCACGAGGACAGGTTCGACTTTGACCCACTTGATGTCACCAAGACTTGGCCTGAGGACATACTGCCATTGCAACCGGTGGGCCGCTTGGTGTTAAACAAGAACATTGATAACTTTTTTGCGGAGAATGAGCAGCTTGCCTTTTGCCCTGCTATTATTGTCCCTGGGATTTACTACTCAGATGATAAGTTACTGCAAACTCGAATCTTCTCCTATGCTGATACTCAGAGGCACCGGCTTGGACCCAACTATCTGCAGCTTCCAGCAAATGCCCCCAAGTGTGCTCATCACAACAACCACCATGAAGGTTTTATGAATTTCATGCACAGGGATGAGGAGGTAATATCTTCTTCTCTTCTCTTCTCTTCTCTTCTCTTCTTCTCTCTCTTCTCTTCTCTTCTCTCTCCCGCTCTCTGTTGCGTGGCCCACACAAGCATAAATAAACAGGCAGTTAGCTTTTATTTGAAGATTTTGGCATGTGATGGTGCCATCAAGTCTGTGTGTGTGTGTGTGTGTGTGTGTGTGTGTGTGTGTGTGTGTGTGTGTGTGTGTGTGTGTGTGTGTTGTCAATGCATATCAAACAATAGAACAATACTGTCCACTGAATCCCTCTTCCTTGTTCCTTTTTTACTTAATTATTGAATCCTTGACTTCATTGAAAGCAAAAGAGACAAAACAAGTGTCTAAAAGGACATTCCCTTCAAATTACTATGCTCAGAGAGCTAAGAAATAACAAAGTTCTCCTAGGACCTTCCACTTAGAATACACTAAATCCCTCTTCCGTAACATAGTAATTTGTTACCTATGCATTGACTTTTTTGACGGTTGGTTTTCAGGTCAATTACTTCCCTTCACGATATACTTCTGTTCGACATGCTGAGATTGTCCCAATTCCTCCTGCTATTTACACTGGAAAGCGTGATAAGGTTGGCCTCTGTTGTTCTATTGTTCTTTCGCTATATAACAGGAATAAGTTGAAGGATGGTTGATTTGTATGGATTTTGTGGTAGTCTCTTTTGACGAAGTTGATTTAGGTGACTTCAATTCGTTTTATTTAGCCTAATTCTTTTTCTTTCTTGGACACAGTGTATCATTGAGAAGGAGAATAATTTCAAACAGCCTGGGGAGAGATATAGATCCTTTGATCCAGACAGGTACTTTTGTTTCTTTTCCCCAAGTTCATCAAATTTCAATCAGCAATTAGATTGTATGATGTTTATGTGGTGGTTTTACTTTTTTGTTCCCTTGTTTATAATAACAGGCAAGAGCGCTTCATCTGCCGATGGGTCGAAGCCTTGTCTGATCCAAGGGTCACTCATGAGTTACGCAACATTTGGATCTCATACTGGTCTCAGGTGATTCTTGCAGTCTTTTAACAAATAAATCTAGTTTGCTAAACTACACTGGCTTTCCCCTCGGTAACCGCCAAAAAAGGAAAAATGAACTAAGAAGGTAAAACTAAAAAAACAAGATAAAGAGGGGAGAAAATGAGAAATGAAGCAATGTTCATCCAAATATTTTTACTTGCTAATAATGTTACAAGTAGAACCAATTGATGATTAGCTGAGAGAGAACATACTACACTAGTACAATGCATGTTCATGTTCAACCAAGGTCGATATATATGCTAGTGAGTGTTAGGGTCTTTATTTATATGCCGTTCAAAAAAAAGGGTCTTTATTTATAGTATGTTTGGTGAGGAGATCTAAATTGACATGGGACATCATAGTAAAACTGAGATGAGAGAAATAAATTGAGTATATTGCTCTTTTTTTTCTTTTTTTATAACCGAGGAAAACCCTACAATAAAATCACCCAAATGATGGCGCAACCCAAAAAAGGTGTTGTGGGGAATCGAACACCGACCAAAGGGACTACCCTAAAGTAGCACGTCAAATAAACTTGAGTACATTGCTCTTGACATAAACAATGCCTAAAAAATCATAATGCTGAAAAAATGTTCATGTAGATAGCGTCAAATAAACTTAGGCGGGACGCAAATGATGTTCTACTTGATTGGGACGCGAGGCGTAATTTGATTATGTTTTCTTTTGTTTTGTTTTAACGCTGGTGCGCTGGTAGCCAAGTTTTTTATGATCTATAACAAAAGGTTAGCATCATGACTGGGCAGGGGCCACTGGTAAATTTCTGTGAGAGATTTAATCAGTTGCATTTTCTGTGGTGGTTCACAGGCTGACAAATCTCTCGGTCAGAAGCTGGCCACTCGGCTCAACATGAGGCCTAGTATTTGAAGTTGAAAAGCCCCTCGACAACGGCGCCTCAGCTCCAAAGACAAAGCTATGGAGTCGGTGTTAGCCAATACAGCATCTTCGTAATAACCTCCGTTGTTTTGTATGGTGTGTCCGAAGAAACTGGTTCCTTGACTGAAATATACTGGCAGTGTGTTTTTAATAAGATACAGTGTTGTGTGCAAGTTATAATAGAATTGGGTTCTTGCATTCATGTCCTTTTTCTTTACTATCTATGTTACATGGAGGTGTCGGTATCGCGTACCTGTATAACTAAGGGTTATATTGGTCAAACCTAGGCATGGAGGATACGCATGTGGATCCAAATTTGGATATGGGTATAGAGACATGCTAAATAGTTTATTTAGTAGTATATTATTGCTTATAAACATGAGTAAGAACCATTTTTTCTTATAAAAAATTTGGGCAAAGTTAGGAATTAGTCCAAACTCTTCAACAAATTATCAGTGCATTTAGTCTTATTTGATTTTCATTACTTGACTCCATATTAGACAATGATTAGTGATTGACTGAAGATCCCCTTCTTATGCCTATTGACATTCAGGGTGTTCTACAAATTGACTTATAGCAATAAGTCGGTGGAACTGGCTTATTGAGAGAAATTTGGTTGATATATTGTAAGAAAATGATCTGTCTCATAAGGTGTAGTAAGCCAGTTTTAAGAATACGTCAGTTTTATGAATCATGCCGTTAATGTTTTTTTTTCCTTTTTTGAAAGGGGGAAAACTTTTTAAATTAAAATCACATTTTTTCCAAGTCATTTACGTGCAGTCTTTCTGAGGTTTCTTTGTCGACTTATTCCCCCCGTGAATTGCTAAATTAATCATCCAATTTTTTAATTTTATTTTATTGGTGGAATTAATCATCCAATTCTTGGACCATTGAATTGAATCTACAGCCAAGGTGGTTTTGAGGGATGGACTCTCTGTCGCATATTTGAAAAGGTCCATTTGCAGAGCCAAGGAATATTCGGGCATAACTCAATTCACAACATAAGCCAACAGTTGACAATAATGTAGTATTAACTATTAAGGATCTCATCTTTTTGTCCAGCTATGTTTGTTCATTTTCATTCACTAAATTCCAATATGCTCTCTCTCTCTCTAAACTCTTCCTTTCTCTTTAGGGCTTCTCCGCCTGGGGGGTGGCTTCCCCTCCTCCCCCGGGCTCTCTTCCCTCTCCTTCCTTCCGCTCCCCCCCTCCCTCCTCTCTCTGCCGTGTCTTCTGTTTTCAGATCTCTCCACCTTCTTCCTCCACCGGTTGGATCTCGGCCATGGCCGCACTGCTGGGTGCTTCCATTTCTGTTTAATGGCGTGTCGGATCGGCTCTCTTTTCACGCTGGTTATCCTTGTTGGAGGTCTCCGGTCTTTGGCTTAACGACTTGTGATGTTTGTGCGACTGGTGGGGGGTTTTCTCGGTGTGGTCGTTCTGGTCTCGGTTTCACGGCGGCGTGGGGTGTCCAGTTGGAATGGTGGTTGGGCTTGCTGCCATGGGTTGGTGTCGAGATGTGGCTGGTGCTTTTGGAGAATGGTTTTTTGTCGGGACAACAACAGGGGCTTGTTCCCCGGGCTCCGGCGAACGGTGGTGGCGACGGTTGCCTATTTTCCTGGCTTCGGTCCATTTTGGTTGATACTCCTTACTTCGGCGGCTTGGTGAGTTGCAGTTGGGCTGTTCAATGGGGCAGCAACAGGGGCTCGTTCCCCGGGTTCCGGCGACGGCGGTGGCGGCGACTGTCTCTCTTCTTGTTGCTGTGGCTGGGTGATATCTAGGTTTTCTTTATTTGGGCTTGAGCCATTTTTCTGGGCTTTTTGGCCTTTCGGAGATTTGAATTGTAATGATCTGGGTTTTTGACCCTTGGGGATGTTTGGGCTTCGGCCTTGGTTTTCTTGGTTGGCTTCTTGCCAATCGTGGGTGGGGGTCTCGTTTCCCTTTAATCTTTGTATTCTAAAGATTAATAAAATTATTATTTGCTTTTCAAAAAAAAAATGTTTGTTCATTTTCGCATTTTGCACCGGACTCCTTACAAGTGTTCTTTCTATTTACTAGTATTATCTAAAAATAGTCAAGTTATTAATGACTGGACCGCCCAGGGGAAGGGAAGGAGAGACAAAGAAAATACCAGGTAATGCACCGGAGCAGAAATAACGAACACAAATCAATGACATTAGCATTTCATCTAGCAAAAATAAAAAGACGTACAATTTATGGTTTCAAACTCACTCGTGAGATTTATGGCCCCTAACGGGTGCTTTAGTTGATTTCATATGTATTGTTCTGCTAATGGGTTGAGTTGGGTGTCCGTTTTCAGGATTCTCTACTGCTTATCAATGACATTCGAACAAAAACCTTGTGTAAAAAGACGTACAATTTATGACACTTTTTGTTTGTGAGCCGGTGTCACTCGATTAAAGTCTAGATTTTGGTAGTTTTGGTTCAGTCCTGTATTTTGAGATGAAATCTTTTGCCTTTATGGCCGTGGAATGAATTGTCTGCTTGTTCAAAAAAAAAAAACTCACTCGTATAAAGTCCATACATCGATTTTCTAACACACATCGACGAACAAGAAAATAAATTTCTGCCTCCTTTCACATGTAGTTTATCTTGGACAAAATCAGAGTTCCTAGTGTAACACAATCATCAAAAGTAAATACATTTGGCAACCCGCCAGTACAAAAATCGTGACGAAAGAATTACAACAAATGAAACAATGAATTGACGACAATTTCGTAAGCAAAATTTATAAAGGCACATAATCTTTGTGGAAGATGCATCTGTTGATTTTTAGCCTGGTATGGGTAAATTGAAAAAATTGGTTTTTTGGTTGTCATTGTTCAAAAAAAAATTGCATTTGTTAGTTTTCGGTCAATTTTTGTGGTTTCTTAGCTTGTCTCGACGAGAGAAATCTAAAAAGGTATAAAATTATTAGTCAAACTTAAAGTTTTGTGAATAAAGACGAAGGTGACATCCAAAAATTATTTTTCGTCTTTATTCATATAACTTTAAGTTTGGCTAATAATTTTATACTTTTTAGATTCCTCTCGTTGAGACAAGGCAAAAAACCACAAAAAATCAACCGAAAATTAACAAATCCAATTTTTTTTTTGAATAAGGACAAAACCAAAAAAAACGAAAAACTAGTTTTTTCAATTTACCCAAACCAGGCTTAGTCAGAGCTTAATTACCTCACTAGACTAGATAGGGTTGTTTTCCTGCTCGATGTTGTTTGCTCGGCTGGTACCGTCTCCACGTTCCTGTTCGTTTCCATGATGATGATGATGATCGGGACGATGATGGGATTTAGAATATCTAGAAGATTTTAACAGTGCTTTAGATTTACCCTCGATAGCTACCATCCGTTCTAAGACCTCTAAAACTTCTTTCATGGAAGGCCGCTTTCTCGGATCTGATTCTAGGCAGCGTAGGGTGAGTTGAGTAGCGAGTGACGCTGCCTTAGAAGAATACCGTCCTTCCAAATGCGCATCCATAAGCAAATTGAGCTTGCTTTTGTGGGGGAGAAGGGGTCTGGCCCAATCCATCAGATTTTGCTTCCCACTGGGCCGTTTCATATCAAGTGCCCGTAAACCCGTTAAAAGCTCCAGCAGCACGACGCCAAAACCATACACGTCGCTTTTCACGTATAAATGCCCTGTTGCAAAATGGCCCATTGATATGAGAAATATGAAGACTTCGCGAGAATGATGCGGCGATGGCATTTGATAGTAAAGACACATTTTCTTTGTTCCAAACTCATTACATTATTTTGCATAAAGGTTTTGTATGTTTCTATTTCATGGGTTTAGGTACTTACAATCAATATCATACCAAATGGAGAGTTACAGAGAAAACTAATCACCTGTTGCGACATATTCTGGAGCAGCATAACCTTGTGTTCCTATGATTCTTGTTGTCACGTGCGAATCTGCACCTGAAGGCCCCAACTTTGCTATGCCGAAATCTGAAATTTTTGCATTGTAATTCTGAAACAAAAAAGATAAAGAGAAACAAACAAAGCCTTAAAGGTCTCAGAATGTAGAATTTGATGTTGGAAAGAAAAGAACACAGCTTTATTATTTCCCATGCATGCTTTTTTATTCGTTTCAGGATAAGAATCTACGTAATTGATTAATGTTGGTACTTGGTGCACCATGTTTTTCGAACTATCAGGAAAGATCAAAAAAAGGACAGCCCCGACAACCCCTATATCCTAGAAATAGGAAGTGAACAATACTCTCCTTAGTTTAAAGATTAAAGAAGAAAATTACACACTTAACTAATGAGGTCGGGAGTGGCCAAAGGTGGTGGCTTGGGGTGGTGGCTGGAGGGGGATTGAGGATGGAGGAGAGGGTGAAAGCGAAACCATATTTTGAGATCAATTGAAACCAAACCATTACTCGTTGTTCCTATAGATTTTTAAAGAAATTGTTAAAATGTTACAGAAAAAGAAAACAACCAGACATGTTTTAATTTCCAGATGCGTGGTATTTTGTAAACAACAATTTTTACAAAACAAAGAATGATCACGTAAAACTCACCCCATCAAGCAGTATGTTAGATGCTTTGAAGTCCCTATAAATGACTTTCACATCTGAACCGTGCAAGAAAGCAAGCCCCCTTGCTGCATCAATAGCTATTTTGAGCCGTATGTCCCAAGAAAGTGGTTCGATGGAAGAACCCCCTGCACAACCCAAAATTCCCGAAATCAGTGCAATAAAACAACAGCACAGTATTTTCTTCCTGATCTTTTGGTGTATTTGATCCTCAAGTTCTTACGTCCAAAAAGATGGTTTTCCAAGCTTCCCTTCTGCATAAATTCGTACACAAGTAGCAGCTCTTGATCCTCCCAGCAGTATCCCAACAGCTTTACTAAGTTCGGATGGCATAGCCTCCCCAGAAAGTTCACTTCTGACTGCAGTTCAAATGAAGAAACATAGGTCATCAAGACAAGGTAGAAATCTTACAAATCTATTAGCTGCATCAAAAACTAAACTAAGATGCCATATTGCCATAAGCGTGCCCTTAGTACATCGTTTTGCCATCTAGAATCTAATACATAGTCCAAGCATCACTCTCAAATATGAAAAAAGAGAGCGGATGCTATCAGTCGATGTATGCCATGGAACGAGAACTATAATTATAACGTATATGCAATTTTCATTGTCTGAGGCAGCACTAGGGCATTTAGTATTCGTGGCCCATCCCAGATTTGGGTAGACCTAATTTGGATTATTTTATTTCCCTGTGTATGTCCACAGAACTTAGAGCTAAAATGATCTTGTCTGGCAGGCCTACCCTTTTGCTCTCAGTTATAGAAACCAAGCAATCACTCCCAGTTATTGTGTGTTCTCATTCATCTATCCAAAGTGAACAGATTCTACATTTCCACTAAAAGCCCAATGTGCATTTCTAGAAAATGTACATTTCAGTCAAGAGGGCCCAAGTCACATCCAATGCCTAATATTTAGTCCTAATGAAAACCCAAAATTTCAGAGTCAACTGTAGCAAATGCGGTTAAACGTCACACCTATCATTAAAAGGGCATTCCAATATTACCCTGCACTGCGGACATCAGGCGTAAAAGCTCCCCATAATGTTGGAAATTGCACACAAGGCATCCTAGTCAATTATAGCAATAGCCAACTATCAACTTTAAGCTTAAGTCCATTACTCCTTAAAATTTCAGATGCATAACATACTAGAGCTACATAAACCTTGCATGACAAAATACCTTCACAAAAAACAAATGTTAATTGAGAAAAACAGAAATTGGATGCTATCGGTGCTTCAACTTTCCTTGTAAATATTTTCTCTAATTTTTTCACATTTTCCCGCGCTCCTTATTGTCGCACTTACCATCTACTTGAATAAGACCACCAATCCATCGGTAACAACACCCAATGTCGAACCTAAAAAAGCGTTCCATAGCTTCCCTCCATTTTATTGTTAGGAAAACAATTATGTCATTCTCCTTTTTCATACCCATATGTCATGTTTCATCTTTATTATCCACAAAAACAACGTCATTAACTTTGTATTCACCAAATATTGATACATAAACCAAAAAATGAAAGAGTAAATATGTAAAAATGACTTACTGAATGCTTTTAGAATTGGAAATTCAAACAATTTTATTACCTGCCATTCTTGAAACCCCTGCATACTTTCAGGGTTCAGTTTCTTGATAGCAACAATCATTCCACTCCCAAACTTGGTTGGTGCAAGTGTTTTCTCCTCCACAAATCCCTTATACACAGTTCCAAACCCACCCACACCCAATACTGTACCTGACCTGAAACTTCCGGTGGCATTCTTCAAATCCCCAAAACTGAAGACCTTCAAATTGGGGGTGGGCAAAATTTCCCCATCTACACATGTATCTTCACTCGCCGCACCTGAAAACCGGCTTTGGCTGGCACTGCTGCTCGACGCCGAGAATGTGCCGCCGTTGGCATAAGGGCTAGCTTTTCCTGATAAGAAGAAAAAAAACCCAACAAAATGACTATTTGACCATGAATTTGTCACTCAATTTACTAAAGAACAGAACTAAATAACAAAAATAGTGAGCGAGTAAGAGCATCTCCAATCTTGACGCATTGCAAGACCTAAACCCAAAATTTGGGCAAGATCATCAAAGACCCATCTCCAATCTTTACCCAAACCTTGACCCATTTTGGGATTTTACCCGTTTCTTTCTCTATTTTGGGCACACCCCAAACTTTTACCCATTTTTTTCGACGTCTACCTTGCTTCGCTGATGTTTCGCCAGTCGTCTCAATATGATGCCGGAACTTTTCCGGCCGTCTTGAAATGATGTCGGAGCTTCGCCATATCTTTCAATTTGATGCGAGAGCTTCGCTGGCTCTTCCGATTTGAGGCAGAAACTTCGCCGGAGCTGCTGGAGGGTCGCCGGAGCTTCGAAAGGGTTGCCGGACCTTCGCCGGACCTGCTGAGCCTCGCCGGAGTTGATTCTATCATCTCACTTATTTACATATATGTCATTCGTAATTTGAAAAAATAAGTGAAAATGGATTTTTCCATTGGAGATCAACCTACCCGAATCGGGGATTTAGGCAATTTTTTACTCAAATTTTTGGCTCAATCTTAGTTTTATCCCAATTAAGCGGGAACAAAAAATTAAGGCTTCTAATTGATGATGTTTATACCAAAAGTCAAACAGATGGCATGCAAAGAAAATCCAACAAATAGAGCAAACAGAACACTTAAGAAGAAAACACATAAAAAAATTTTAAAAAAACCCAGACAATAGGTGCGTTCCAGTCTTCCAGACACCTGTAGCAAAATCGAAATTCGAAACCGATGCAAAGCAAAAATTTGGTAAAAGGGTATACGAAACTCAAATCGAAAGACCCATTAGCAAAGAACAAAAATTAAGTTGTTAATGTATGTACCTGAAGTGGAAGGAGCTTTACTGCGGTTAGGATCAGCAGCCGGAAAACCGAGGCAATTTCCCATGTACACACACCTCTGCGTTTCTCAATTCTTGATTCTATTTTGAGAAAAACGACAACAACAAATAGGGCCTTAGCCTAAACCTACCTTGACAATTTCAGGGAGAGAGTGATTGGTGGAAAGGGTTCGCTGTATAGGTGCTACCTTCCCCTGAAAATGGCTTTTTGGTTTTCTGATTTCTTTTTTCTGTTTCCAATTATATATAGAGGTGTGCGTAGTTTGAAGTTTTCCAAATCATTCCCACACCTTTTCTGTAGGAGTAAACGTCAACGGGGAGTTACGCGGGAATTTCCTGGAATTAACTCGCCGCACCGGCCATTTCAATGGCCGGGTGGACCCGACGGAGGTTATCTTGCACTGTATTATTGAGTTTTTTGCAAAATGACTCGAGACGTTGCTATTTTTTTGACAATGAAAGGTTGACATTTTGTCAAAAAATAAAAAATAAAAAAATACAGTACTCCGTAATTCTAATTTTTGCGAAAGTTTTATTTTTAGAGAAATGATTTTGACAATCATCTTTTATTCATTGACTCTTTTTTATTTTATTTATGTTGAAATTACTTCTTGAATCATTTTTTTCCAAATGAAAGACAATTTGACAATTTCAAGTGAATAAAAACCAAAAAATAATAATAATGAAGTGGATAAAAAGAGGTGTCAAAATCATTTCTCTTATTTTTTATCTTGTCTTCCACTGACTTACATCAACTAGCTTTATTTTCTCTTGTTGAAAAATGGGAGATCTTGTGCATGTGCAACTATTTATCGACTCTGGTGCTTTGGCAATTTTTTTGTCTTTATTCAAAAAAAATACATTTGTTAGTTTTGCGTCGATTTTTTTTTGAAATTATTGATTCGTCTGGACAAAAGGAATATAAAGAGTAAAAAAAATATTTTTGCCTGTATTCAAAAATAAATATTTTTTAACTCTTTAGATTCTCTCGTCAAGACGAACCAATGATCCCACAAAAATTGACGCAAAACTAACAAATACCCATTTTTTTTTAAATAATGACAAAAAAAAATCCATTTTTTAAATATTTTTATAATATGGTTGATTTTTGGTTTATTTTTGGCCATTTCTATTCCAATAGACTTGCTCTAAGAAAATGGATGCTTGCTCTAACTATCAACTAAAAAAATGGAACTTTCTAGAATGCTTGGTTGCTATTGCCTTTTTGAAAAACGGATCGAAAGTCTTCCTACACACATCAACGTAGGATTTTTACTATTTTCGCACTCCCCAGTTTGCTTTCTGCACCACTGGCGGCGCTACATTTATGACACAGTGGTCATATATATGACCGCCCCATTGGACTTGCTCTAACTCATAATTTTGTATACATATCTATTCATAGGCTAGTTCTGTGCAGCTAATTTTATCTTATCGTACTTCACTACGTGTTGAACACTCAACTCACTATTTTTCTTTCTTTGAACACTCATTCCAAGTTCACTCATTCGTAATCTGTCTTCAATTTAATAGATTACAAATAGGAAAATGTTAATAACAACTCATTGGGTTGTGAATAAGGGAGGAAGAGGACAAAAAAACACAGTTTCCGAAGCACCTTTAATATTTTTTAAGGCACATTAACATATCGGAAACTGTATAAAATACTTAAATTTGACCACAATTTAAGTAATGTTAGCAAATTAATATTTTACTACACTTTTTATGATTCCTAACCCTATTAGACTAATAATAAACTCTTACGGAGCTACATCATATAATACTAAATGCTTATGCATAGAAAAACTCGTCTAGGACAATTTTAAAATCTTATGTATTTTTATGTTTTTCAATCACACTATTGAAACTCATATGAGATTTGTACACAAATTACTATTAATAGAGCTAATAGAGTTGAAGTAATTTATGAACACCCTCTTAAAAATTTCTGGAACCGCCACCGATCCGCACTTCAAAAGCAGAGTGGGGAAATCAATCCCTATATGTAATTGATTTTCGCAGTCCTTTTTCGGAGTGCAGACGGTAAATTGCAGAGTGCAAAAACCAATTTCCAGATTAATTTCTATAAATTAATGCGCATTTGGCGATTTTTTCCACACACATGTCGATTTTTTTATGATATTTTTTTTAACCCAAGGAAATAGTAAGGGCCAATCCTGGAGTAGGATTTTTTCAAATTAACCTGAAAAATCACAACAATTAGTGAAATTATTTGAGTTATGCAAGAGTCTAACGCTCGTCTTTGATGGGTTCGAAAGGACATTACAAATAACAGTTCAATCCCTCGATAAGTGGGACCTCCTCCTACTCTCACCTCTATTAAACACAATCGCATTTCTCCATAGATCTTGTCTAATAGCAATCACAAATTACAAATCCAAGCAATAATAGCAGCCGAAACTTCTAATGCGGGAACAAAGTTTAGATAACCAACAATAGCATTAATAGAGATTAACTTGCTTGTGGAAAAACTTCATTTTTCACCAAGAGTTGCTTATGGAGTTGGAATCTCTTTTAGTCAAGTCTTATTAGCTGGGTTAGTGCTATATCGACCGTTAACTTTGTTTTGAATCTCTCCGGCCACCCGCGTGTGGGTATTTCCAGTTTGATATGGTTTATATTTGTATTCTCCTACCTTCTAAAAAAAAAAAAAAGGTCTAGATGTACCACCTCTTTTTCTAATTTGTCTCTTATAAGATTTGTCAAGCTAACATTTATTTGGAAGATTGTTAGAATCAGCAAGATGAGATATGCTAGCTTGAATATGATACATGCATAAATAGGACAATAGCATTAATAGAGCATTAACTTGCTTGTGGAAAAACTTCATTTCCGTAATGCCCAAGGCTGCTTATGGAGTCTGGATACATTTAGTCAAGTCTTGGTTGGAAATTAAGTTCATTTTCACACTGCCCATGCATGCATCTCTTGGTATATATGTATATATATATATATATGTGTGTGTGTGTGTGTCACTTGTTAGCGACTACACAAGTAAGTTTCTCCAGCAAAAGAAAAAAACTAGAGCCAAACACTAAGCCTTTCAAGTTCTTGGGTTTTCCTTTTACTCTGTTAATTACCATCTTTTATAAGAGAGTGATTTTTGGGCAAAGTGTAAGAGTATTTATTTGGTGGAGCTTTGGGTTCTCCTACTTGTGCAGAATAGGTTCGAACCACACGATAAATTATCGGGCTGTTGTATCCTGGAGGGGACAAGCCAGAGATTTTCTACTGCACCGGTTTATTACCATAGAGGGCTTGAATCTCCTTAAAGAGAGCGAGATTTCCGTGCCTCAGCCTGTTAATTTGTCCATTGTAATTTTAATTTTTTTGTTTCCATTGTAATTTTAATTTTTGGTGTTTGTTATTGTAATATCACCAACAGGGTTGAAGAGCATGATCCGACTTAACCCAAAGTGTTTTTAATGGTCCATATTTGTTAAAAATATTCCTGCAATAAAATATCAGTTGACAGCTGAATCCAAGCTAAAACGTGATTCACGACTCAAAAATAAAGGTGCATGCATGAGCTTACTCGGTTTCCATGTCCATTTCGAAGCCTTTTGTTGTTCTATTTTTAATTCTTTGATAAGCCAATTTGTCAATTTCTATCTCACTCGGCTTCTTATCACTTGCAACTTTTTGTTCTATTTTTAATTCTTTGATAAGCCAATTTGTCAATTTCTATCTCACTCGGCTTCTTATCACTTGCAACTTTTTGTTCACTTTTTTAGCAAGCCAGGAAAGGTGGATGGGAAACCTCCATTTTAATCATTGTGTATCAATTGTTTCCTGTGGGCTGGTTTTGAAAATTAATGTGGAAGTAAAAAAAAAAAAAAAGAGCAACACTACATACACATAAAAGTTACCCACAAATTACCCAAACACACACACAAGATAGGACTAGGTCAGAAGCTGATGCCGTTGCAACCCCAACGGCCAACAGTAAACTTAGTTCTTGACTTCTTGTCTTGGAATCCGGGGACAATATAGTGCGGATGCACTACTTCTTGGGGTTGAAGAGCACACGATCCGAAAGACAAAAGTGGTTTTAATGGTTGATTTGTTAAAAGTATGACTTCTTGTCTTGGAACATACACATGCAAAAAAATTACCCATAAAGTACCCAAAAAAGTACAATTTAAAAAACTCTCTTAATGAATCTAAGCATTGATTACACAAAAAATTGAATCTAAGCCATTGATTGTATTTTTCAGGTTAATTTCTGGGTAGATTTTCCGTGTACTTACTCGGTTTACTCGGTTTCCGTGTAAAATTTACCCAGCTTACTCGGTTTCCATGGCCATTTCGAAGCTTTTTGTGTTGTTCTATTTTTAATTTTTTGATTAGCCAATTTGTCAATTTCTATCTCACACGGCTTCTTATCGCTTGCAACTTTTTGTTCACTTTTTTAGCAAGCCAGGGAAAAGGTGGATGGGAAACCACCATTAACGTGGAAAGAACCCAATTAAAGGGGTTGGCAGTGTAATGGAAAGTTTGCCCTCTAATTGAGATCGCAGGTTTGATTCTTCTTACCAGTAATTCTTGGGGCCACTTCACATTACATGTAAACGTAGAGAGAGCTATAGGAGCAGCTGTAGATTAATCTGATAAGCGAACAAGCTGGTACGGGACACTCCACTCTTGGTTAGTACCAAAAGAAAAACTAGTGTCAAAAGTGGATTCGGGGGCACTATAGTGAGGTAACTCACTACATTGTAGTGAGGCCAATCCGGCCGTCCATTTCAACTCCGACGGCTCGGATTTAATTCAAGCTCCAAATGATCCGAGCCGTAATTTATATTACATATTGTGTGTAGGTGCATGTTTCCAGTTTAATACTATAATTTATATTTGTATTCTCTTACGATCTGGGGAAAAAAAACAAAGTTTATATGTACCACTTCCTTTACAATGCCATTAAGTTTTGTGTTGCCAATTGAAAGGTAGGAAAGAAGATTGTGTTGCCAATTTAATGGGTTTTCTGGTTTGGAGAATGAAGTGTAAGAAAAGTTTTGGAAATAAATAAATTTTTAGATAAACAATAATCTGTAATTTGGGCCAATTGAACAATTCTTGTTTATGTCGAATATAAAAAGTTGAAAATTCAAAATAAAAAATAAGATAGTGTGAGGTACAGAGGAGCCTATGCCTAACAAAATGCTCAAAGAGGTGTTGTTAGGTAAAAAAAAAAAAAAATAGGACTAGGTAAACTTAGTTATTGACTTCTTGTCCTCGAATCCGGGACATTGTAGGGCGGATACTAGAACGGTTGAAGAGCACGATCCGAAAAAACTAAAAGTGTTTGTAATGGTTCAAATTTGCTAAAAATATCACTGTAAAATGTCATTTGACATATGAATCATTAATGAGATGATCGGCTCGCATCATACACTACACCCGGCACTATAGGGTACCTGGGTCCCTCTCAAGATCAGTTTGGACCACACAAAGTGATTAATTCAATTTTCTAATTTGATTCACTGATAAAATTCTAGAATTACTAGATTACTGTTAATATTTAATGAGCAGGAATTAAACGTGACATCCCTTTATTCTTAGTAATATATTTTTAAAAAAATTTAAGACATTTTGGGTGGTAAAAGAATGAACACAGATCTGGAAAAAAAACTTCCAACAACAACTATAAATTATCCACAAACAAACTGTAGAGAGGGCTTATGTGGATCTAATTTCACCAATTTGTGCAAGAAAATGTTTTAAGGGTTAATGTTTATTTTCCATACCCTTTTTACTATAAATGGAACTTGAATTATGTAATTTTTTTAGTAGAAGGAAAAAAAATGATACATTTTTTCGCATCCTAATTGTGTAAAGTCGGTGATATATTTTCTTAATTGCCAACAACAATCGGCAGTGGAATCAGAATTTGGATTAGGGATGTCGTTATTCGATGGGAGTCCACTTGCATTGCTACGATGTTTGTGATGTTGGTTTTTTGCTCGATTTCCACATTCGCAGCATCTCTGGTCCAGACCAAGGCTTCTCAGGTCCGGACCAAGCAATTCTGACCATTTTTCTACCTCGCAACAATGTTGGTCCGGACCTTGGAAAATTTGGGTCTGGACCAAGGGTCTTGCATGTTTTGGCGCGGGGAAGCTAGGTCCGGGCCCGCGGGGGTTTGGTCCGGACCTTGGGCGACATACGACAGCACTATAAGTGTTTTTTTTAGAGTTTTCTTGTATGGTATTACTTTCACATCTGATTTTCTGTGAGAAGCAAAGAGAGAGAAACTCTGTGAGCTCATTTGTAGCCTTCGAGCATCTGATTCTCTTCTCATTAGTAAAACCCAATCATCTGGCTACCCGTGGAGTAGGTATTCATTGCCGAACCACGTAAAATCTCTGTGTTCTTTGTGATTGCTCTTTCTCTTCCTCTCTTCTCTGGTTTGTTCAATTACATAGCGTAAATCGCATCCGTTTTCTGTGTTTGTTCACGCTTCTGCACAACATGTGAAAGTACGAAGATAAAAGTATAAAAATCATATAACTGTATTTTATTGGAGACATTTGTTTTTGTTATTAAAAAAAGAGGCTTGTTTTATCTCTTTTGTGGTCTTCAAATAAAAGCAATTCGCAAAACCATTTACTTCGTAATCCCTAATTTCACATCATCTGTACAAAAAATAAAAATAATTCAAATACAAATAAGGACTTAATCGAGTTATTTTAATTTTAAATAAAAACTTTAATATCAAGGATGATGACACGTGGCAAACTGCTCCACACAGTTCTGCCCAATTTTGCTCCTCCCGAACGAAGTTCCTAGCTCCGCCCGTGAAAACACTCCCATAATCAACTCTAAAACGTAATTCACGACTCAAAAACCAAGGTGCATGCATGAGCTTACTCGGTTTCCATGGCCATTTCGAAGCCTTTTGTTGTTCTATTTTTAATTTTTTGATTAGCCAATTTGTCAATTTCTATCTCACACGTACGGCTTCTTATCGCTTGCAACTTTTTGTTCACTTTTTTTTATCAAGTCAGGGAAAGGTGGATGGGAAACCACCATTAATCATTGTGTATCAATTGTTTCCTGTGGACTGGTTTTGGAAAGAACCCTAAGATCGCAGTTTAATTTTTCTTATAACTTTTGGGGTCGCTTCACCTTACATGTAAACGTAGAGAGAGCTATGAGAGCAATTGTAAATTACTTAATTCTATGTATGAACAAGCTGGTCCGGAACACTCTTTGTTAGTACCAAAAGGAAAACTAGTGTCAAAAATGGATTTGTTGGCCTTGTAGTGAGGCCAATCTGGCCGTCCATCTCGACACCGACGGCTCGGATTTAATCCAAACTATAAATGATCTAAGTCGTTCATTGTTTGAATTAAAATCCGAACATTCATAACCGAGATGGACGGCCGGATGGTCTCACTACAATCCTGTAGTGAGGCCCTCACTACATGGAACCGGACCCGTCAAAAGTGGCCACATGGATATGCATATCACCATCCAACAGATACATACATTGCGGGGAAAATCTTAGAAATTAGTTATAAGTAGGATCCAGGAAGGGTTAATTGTGATCAATTTCCACAAACATTTGAATGGGGCCCACTAGCACAAACATTTAGGACTTCTTTGATGTATGGAAATGTAGAGGTGGACCCGTTGACGTAAGTTAAGGAGGGGGGAAATGTCAACCTTAGGAAAAAATGGTACTACTACGTGATTTTCACTTGAAAGGACGCCCAACGTGAGGAGGGGTTTAAATTTTCTATTTTTGTCCAAAATATGAGATAACGGGTAGGATATCAATTGGAAGACCAATTCTGTCTCGTTTTTCAATTTTAGAATCATTTACTGTCCCATTCTAATTCGCAATAGAAATGTTGATCAAATCACCAAAACTCGTCTCCCGATTGAATCGAGTTCTCCTCGAGTGTACCCGTACTGATCGAACCACGGAATAGAAGAAGAATGAGGCATAATTGCAACAAAATTAATATCGGTATGAATAACAATGTAAAAATTAGCTTCACGTCATCGTATTCGAGTCTAAATTTTTGAAATGGAAACAATAGTATTCTACAAAAATCAATAAAGCAACATCATTTTTTTTTTAACTTTCATAAAGTGATAAACCAATTAACAAATTTTAATTTTGCATACACATGATATTGAAGATTCCTGTGTTTTATACGTACTATGTAATATCTATAAAATATAGTAGAATATATGGTCATATATATTATTAAGTTGGGTTTGGAGCGGGTATGGATATTTAGGATTATAGATTACAAAACTATACTTTCTCCATACTCAAGCAGAAATTTTTTGAAATGCCCTACACCGGCTATTATTGGGGGGAAATCCGAGAAACCACGTACCTCTTTATGAGCGGGGTGAGACAATTATCTATCGAGTTTGGAACAAATTGTCATCCCAAACTAAGGGATACAAATTTTAAATTATTTAGTACATATCATACGTATTTTTTTGATGGTATGTATCCATAGTATTTTTCGTAAAGGTATTGTTTCATTTTTAGTTTTGAGATTAAAAAAAAAGAAGTTGTACACAGTTGCGTAACTTTTCGTCTTTAGTCATATTTTTTTCGATGGTATGTATCCGTAGTATTTTTCGTAAAGATATTGTTTAATTTTTAGTTTTGAGATAAAAAAGTTGTATACAGTTGCATAACTTTTTTATGCTCGTGTCTTATTTTGGTAGTTAGGGTTTACTCCTATATTGTGTTTGAAATCTTATGAAATGAATGAATGACTTCCTGATAATAATAAAAAACTTCTATTTAAATTCAGACTATCAATTGCGAAAATAGACGGTTTGGATCGCCCTACAGTGCCATCTAGCAGGACTCCAGTTTAACCCAACTAGAGTCGACCCAAATATTTTACATAATATTAAAAATGATAGTATTTAAAAATGAGGAATACATTCATCGCTGACAAGTTACGTACGCTCATGGGGAGGAGCAGAAGAGACTTGACAGTACATTGGGAAGCGAAGTATGCTCCTCTCTTCGCTCTTTTACCATTTTAAATTTGGTAACGATGAGTTTCTCTTCATCCGCCATATCACCTTGGTGTGCAAGTGTGGTGTACACATAGCATTATTGTTTTAAATTTGGTTTTTCGATTAGCCAATTTGGTTTTGAATACTATTAATGTGGAAATAACATTAAGGGGTTGGCAGTGTAATTAAAAGTTTGTTATCTGCTAAATTCTCATGTTTGATTCTTTTTGCCAGTAACTCACTTTTGGGGTCACTTCACCTCACGTGTAAACGTAAAAAAAGCTATGGAAAGAGTCGTAGGGATTAATCTAATGTGCGAGCAAACTGATCCGGGACACTCTTTTAGTATTACCAAAAGAAAAAGCTAGTGTCAAAAGTGGCCGCATGCGCATGCATATCACCATCCAACAGATACATACATTGAAAGTGAGATTGTGTGCACTGTAGCAGTTACTGTATCAATCCGAATGGGTCCAAATATGAAATTGTGTGGCTCCAAATATGAGATTTTGTGGACATATATGAGATTTTGTAGACATCCGTATGAGTGTGCATACCAAACGCATTTCATATCTCTAGCCACAAAATCTCATATTTAGAGCCGCAAAATCTCATATTGAGTAATTTTTAAAAGGTGTGTACTATAGCAAATCTCTTGAAAGTTATATAAGTAGGATCCAGGAAGCTATTATTGTGATCCATTTCAACACACAGTTCAATGGGGCCAGTGGGCCCAAACATCCAATATTCGTATATCAAACCAAACATTGTGGAAGTTGCTTGTTTCTTTGGACGACTTCTTCTCTTTCTTTCTTTCTTTCTTTCTTTCATAGAGGTGGACCCATTGACGTAAGCTAAGTGGGGGGGGGAAATGTCAACCTTAGGAAAGAAATGTTAGTACGTGATTTTCACTTGAAAGGACGCCCAACTTGAGGACAGGTTCAAAATTTTTATTTTCCACTTACAACAACTTTTGTCGTCTAGGGAGATCCGATATGATGCAACGGATAGGATATGAATTGAAGAACCAATACTGTCTCGTTTTTCAATTTGGAATCATTTACTGTCCCACCCTATCGCAATAGAAGAATTATAAGTACCAAATCTCCAAACTCTTTATCTTGTGACTCTATTCTCAGGTTGTGATTTAATGATATTTCTATCCCTTTATCTAAAAATAAATAAATCTCAAACTCTAACAAAGTTCAATAGTGGCAGTACCAAACCGATTTCAACAACCATTTGTAAGAGCAAAGAATTGGCAAAAATAAATAAACAATGTACTAACCAATCATTTAGCATAAAGTAGGTAGTGTATCTAATTTAGGCCTAGTTTTCCACAAAAATTTATCAAAATTTGATAAAATTATCCCTCGATTTGCATTCAAAAAGACTGAGATTTTATCAACCCTCCGCCTCGTTTGATAAAATCAAGGGTGATGATGATTTTATCAAATCTTGATTTTATCTTTGATAAAATCGTTTAGGAAACTCAACCCTATGGATTTCAAATTACACAGTTTAAGAATACAAATCCATAAAAACTCCAAGAACAAAAACGAAGAAATTGAGGATTACTTTCGCGGAGGTTTTTAGAGGCCGGCATAGCCGCACAGTAAGTTAGGTTTGGGCATAAATTAGGGTAATTGATATTTACACCCCTAAAATTGATAGTCACACCCCCTTTCTTGTTTTTTTTTTAGTGAAGTTTGGGTTTTGCTAAAATTACCGTTCTAACAAATTAATACTCCTTCCGTTCCAAAATAAGTGTCCCTTACTCTCTCTCCCTCAATGAGTACTTTAATTCGGTGTAAAAAAGTTTGAAAAACGATAAACGGAAGTACTCAATTTTTTGATTTGAAAAATGGCACGACTTTTTCGTAGTGGACACTTATTTTGGAACGGAGGGAGTACGTGACATATGGTGAATGGTTGAAACAATATTTCAAGTTCAAGATATTTCAAAACCACTGAATAATTCTTGTATTCATTACTTCCTTTCTTTCTGCTCTCAAATTTCAAAAAATTATCATATTTTTTGTTGTAAATATTCAATTTCCAAAAAAATTACATTTTTGAAACATACTCGGCGAGATCTACCAAAAACCTAGAGTGGTTGATTCGTTGGGAGAGGTCCTGAGTTCGAGGCCTCATGGAGGAGGTGCTCGACTCCCATTGTAACTACTGACAACTAACCCCTAACCGTCTGGCCAATAAAAAAAACATTCAATTCCACACCTACTTCCTATTTTGCAACGCATCAGGTATGGATGCCATGGGAAAATACAAGGGAATGTGCAAAAGTATTTGTCACCCATATCATTCCAGGAGAAGTAATGGCATCTTGCACATGAAATAGCTATAGTTTAGCAAAAACAGAGAAAACAAGGACTAGTTACTTGGACCAAAATCACCCAACCTCATCACTGCCGAGATCTTGACTCGGCACGTCTGGCTTCGTCTGGTGTCGAAGGAAATAGCTCCACGTACCGGGATCCAATACTCTTCCTGTCCTTGCCCATTGCCTTTTTAGCCTCCTCAGCTGAGGCAAACTCTACATACGCCTCCCCGGTTGTTTTCCCATCAGGGCGTCGTCCAATGTGAACCTTCTCCTCTGTCAGGTGGAACCCGCCAAAGAACTCCATGATATCAGATTTAGTCGCGGAAAAGGGTAGGCCTCGCAGTTTCAGTATCTCAGTGTACTCCTTCTGGTCCTTGTCATTAAACCTCTTGGATTTAGCCGGAGGAGAGCTTCCGTGGTAGTCATTATCGTAAATCCCTTCGTAATTCACCTCAGCAGCTACAGCATAGTAATAATCTTGCTTCTTGCACCTGAAAACTTCCATACTTCTTTTGATCAGTAGAGAAATTTTATAAACCAAGCCATCAAGAGAATGCCTCTCGTATTCAAAAAAAGAATCACAATATTTTCATGATCCAATTCACCTCAACAAGAGGATCCAAAAAAGAAATATGAACCTTTTTTTAAAAAAAGTTAACAAATGGTACAAAAAAAAAGAAGCTTTTTTAAACTTATTTTCGTGTTTAGAGAACTTTTCTAGCTTTTGGTCGAAGATTTCTTTCACTTTTCAGATCCCTCTCGTTTAGATGAATCGAATTTTGATTTAGGTTAAGCTGAAATTCACACGAAAATAGAAGTATATAAAACCAAAAGATAAAACTAGCCTTGTACCTGAAAACTTCCACATATCTCTTCCCCATGGTCTGTCTATCTCTCTGTAGAGCTAACTCAGTCTGCATGGATGATGCAAGGACGACAAACGCCTCTCCCGAGAAGCGCCCATTCTTGTTTACCAGCAACGCATCCACAATGTCCAGCCCAACAAAGAACTTGAAAATGTCAAGGTCTGTGCAATTGAAGGGAAGCCCTCTGAGACGAACGACTGGAAATGTGGATGAATGATACCCACTGTCATAGCCATGAGTCTGGAAGCCACTTGAACCGCTGCTCACTGCGAAGTAGGGATTTGTTTCCATCATTCTCGGTCTCTTTGAGCCAACCTCGTACCCATTCGTAACCCCCCCGCCTCCCAACATTGCCCTTCAATAACCATACCCAAAAGGGAAAAGAGTCCCCCATTCAACCTTGTTAATAAAACCAAACCCAACCCATGTTTCGTATACTAAGTTCTCTTTTACTTCATTAGTTCCTAAAGCACCTTTTCACATTATGTTAACCCTCAAATATAAGTAGAGCATAGCTTGATAGCAGTGAGGAAACCCGGCAATGGGGTGCCCCAGCCTCCCAGGCCAACAGTGGCTACACCTCAACCCAGAAATGCTACTAGGGAGACCAAGCAACAGATTGCCCACAGGATAAACCACAAACAAGTATCGCTCACCCTTGATTATTTGAATCACAAACGACTATCCACACAAAAAAAAAGATTATTTGACTCGTAAATACGCACGGGGATGAATTTCACAAGCCAAAATACTAATAGCAGGGAACAATCCAGGTAACAATATTGAGCCAAGAGTGTACCACATCTAAAAGGCTGTTCTGGGCAAGGCGATACTCCATGGACGTAGTTAACTTGGAACCACAGGGGTAGACACCAGTATTAAACAAAAAAAGGTTCCATGCAAGCATTACTACCATTTCCATAAAATAAACACTTGAACAAAAACGATGGAGGAGGAAATGTATCACATATACAAGGTAAGAACCACTGAATAGAATTTGATATCTCATCTCCCAAATTTCGACAAACTAAAGTCACAAACCAGTGAAACCACGAACTATTGGTGTCATATTGAAGATCCTGAAAAAGCCAGCACAAGTATTGTATAGCAGTAACTCAAAACAGTTTTGCACTTCTCAATGGGCTGAGGATTGGTTGAGGGGAGCCTTTCTTCCTATGCTTATCTCACCAGACTTTGTTGATTGCTCCATACAAATTTACAATGGAAAATTTCTTGTTCGTTGTAAGGTCATTGAAGGAAAGGTTGGTCATAATTGACTCATAAATTTGGATGTCTTCTAGCCTTACAAGAAGTCGTGTCCGCCCTGGACATCTGCAACGTCCTCCCACTCCTTTTTTTAATATGGGAAAAACGGAAGGAAAACACTGCCCTATTTGGTGACTTTCACGGTCGCCCTCACTGAACCGCAAAATAATATAAAGCAAAAGATGGCAAAGAGAACCTCAGCCACCAACAAAATTTAACTAATGAACCGAGAATAAACTACATATTTTACCCCACACTACATACTGAAAACACATCTGATAGTCTGTTGACTACCCCTCAAGATTCAGCATGTCCTAGGCACATCACTTCTCATTGACCATAGTTAGTTAAGAGACATAAATAGGTTGAGTGACAGGATCACTCTCGTATAGGCTACAGCCGTATAGCACATTTCTTGGACTGCTATGCACGAAAACCTTTCAATCTGAAAGGGCGAAGATTAACAATATAGTTTCAGGTTAACGGAGAGAGAGAGAGAGAGGACCAGAACTAGGGCAAGTCAAGGCTATCTACCGGCTTCACTTGCTAGAATCCTGTAAATTAATAGATGATGCTCTACATAAATGTCACAAAGGATACCATTTCATATAGAAATCTGCCTCCATGCATCGGGTATCCTAGTAACCAATCCAGTAAAAACTTTCTTTTACACTACAGTTCATATCCCGGATTGGGTTCATCCCTCCCTAGCAATCGAAGGAACGGGGTTGTGATATAAGGATCAAACCAAACATAGGGATTGAGCAGGGGCAGTCATTTAGTGAGGGGTGCATGTACCAAACGCGGGTCCAAAAAAAAAAAAGTAGTCCGGAAACACAGAAACTGTAATAAGTATGTGGATCGGTGACTAACCAATGAAAACGTGAACTTTTCGGTGTTATGGATAATCAACCCTAGAACAATTGTATGTTTTACATTAAAAACATTGATATAGTTAAGGTGCCACCCCTGAATTTAAATCCTGGGATTGAATTCCTAAATACGCACACTGATTGTACAGTTTATCATGACTCTATGGAGATAAACGATGCTAGATGCCTCAACACAAATTTTATTGTTTATGTACAATGAATTTCGAAGTTATATCTATAACTCCTTGTCTCTATCAATCTACACAATTTCGCAGAGTAAAAGAACCACAAAAGTCGTACCCGACAATTCAAATTCCAAAATATAACGGATATACGCGAAACAAGTAAACCCTAATCAAACAGAATACACATGAATCAGGATTCAAAGGAAAGGAGGAACAATTTTGCTAAACTTACCCTCGTGCTCCGTACATGGCGTCGTTTGAAATCGTTCAATATTCGATAAAGCACAAGAAAATCTTCTCAAATAGAGGGAGGGGAGAAATTTTTCAATGCCGGGTGGGTATTGCACGTGTGGTACTAGTACCCGCTCAGCAATTTCAGTAGTTTCCAGCGTGATCCGGCAGTCCAAATTTTAGAGAGAGAAAAAGAAGAGCGGTTGGCTGGGTGAGAGGAGAGACGGAGAATCAAGGCCATCCAAAACAATTTGAACAATTCGGATTATGCATGGGTATCCAAAACATATTTGAATAGTTCGGATAAAAATTGAATTAAATTAAATTAAGACAAAAATAAGTTAGATCACTGAGTCAATACTCACTCGGCACCCAAAAAAATCGAGGGGTTTGGGGAGAAAAAACCACTACAAAGTGCCTAAACCCAAAGAGATAAACCCTAAACATGAAGACTTAAAAGACACCAATAATACACATAAAAATTGAATTAAATTAAATTAAGACAAAAATAAGTTAGATGAAGTTTGAGGAAAATGAGGCAAACAATAAGTCAAAATCAATATCAAAGTCAATATCAAACCAAACATTGGGGTACTGTAAGTTACACTTTTTTGTAAATGGTAAATTTTTTGTAATGGTTATTTATGAAGACTCATTTGCTGAACAAAATTTGTATGCAAAATATATAGAGGACCCCATTCAAAGCATTCACTTCGGGCCTCCGAAACCTTAGAGCCGACACTGCCGATTGAATCGAGTTTTCCCCGAGTGTACCTGTACTCGAACCACAGAATAGAAGAAGAATGAAGCCTAATTGGAACAAAAATTAATTTCCGTCCAAATAAAATTGTAAGAATTAGCTTCAAATCATCCTATTCGAGTCTAAATTTTCGAAATAGAAACAATAGCATCCTGCAAAAATCAATAAAGCAACATCGTTTTTTTTAACTTTCATAAAGTGAAAAACCAATTAACAAATTTTAATTTTGCATACACATAATATTGAAGATTCCTCTGTATTTTATACGTACTATGTACAAATATCTATTATACAATATAGATATATGGTTGTATATATTAGTATGAAGTTAAGTAGGGTTAGGAGCGGGAACGTGACAAGAAAGAATCTCATGAATAAAAGGGATAGCTATTGAGTTTCCATATTGAAAAAGGATTCTAATATGGACGCGCATGGACTCTTTAACATGAAAAGAATCATGTTTTGCGTGATTTAAGGTTTCCTCCTAGTTCGTGATTTAAGATTTCCCTCTAGAGGCGTGGAAATAGTATACCCGAACTTTTTCCCGCTACAAGGCAGCAGCACAATCAACGTAGTAGCAACAAAGAGCACCATCAACGCCAGAAAAAGAGAAGAAACCAAGAAACAGATATAGGGTTAGTAATGGGTCAGTGGTCTGACCTTCCTGAGCAATTTTTGGAGGCCATAAAAGAGCGTATCGTCCTATATGATGATAAAGTTTGACTCCGGTCTGCTTGTGCGTCGTGGATGTACTCAACTTTGCCGAAGCTGCCTCGCCAAAAACTTCACCAATCTCCCTGCGTGCTGCTACCATATTCTACTTGTAACAACAGTGTCCACACCGCGGAAAGAGATGGTCCATTCACTGCAACGCGGCGGCATTACTTGGTAGAGTATTCCGGTGGGCTTCTAATGGTTGATAGAATATTTTGTTTGGACAACAGTGAAGACGAACAATATACGATCGTATGTGAACGTTAGAACGTGTGGGTTCAAAGTTTACAAGCTCGATGTCAGCTGTAAATCTTGGGTTGAGGTGAGAGATTTGGGCGGAGACTCGTTGTTTTTGGGGAAGAACTCGTCATCGTCGATTTCGTCGGGTGATTTTCCTGGCTATAAAGAAAATCGTATTTACTTCGCGGATGACAATCCTTTTATTTTAGATCAAGCAGAGTCTGAAGCAATAAATTCTGATATGGGTATCTACAGCCTAGATGATGGGTTGATCGAGTCATTGCATGTGCCAGGTTACGAAGATGGTGCAAAAAACTTGTGTTGGCCTGCCCCAATTTGGGTACTGCCGAAGGCGAAATAAGAATTCTTGGATGTGTATTATGCTGAGTGTCATGATGCTCTGGCAGTTGGCTTTGTTTCCTGGTTGTTATGATTCCTTTTGGGTATTGGGAAATTGTGGGAACAGGAACGAAATTGCATTTTTTATTCTTGGATATGTTCATCTGTTTTCTTGAGTATATGCAATATGCTTGTGTTTTTTGAATAATCGGGTGTCCCGACCATCTTGTGCCCACCTCGATTTTTGACTAATTTCGGGACTGAAGTTAAATGACCGGTCAAACTTCCAATGGCCCTTAATGTTCAACCTAGTCGATTAAATAGCGGTATCGGGAGACGTAGTGAACGCGGTTTTAGTATATCGGCAGCGGGCGTTTCGATCGATAAGTAGCGGGAATCGGGTGTCGCGGTTGTGAATTTTTTAAAATCATTAGCAACACGAATAAAGCTGAAAATTTGAAAAGAAAGGTTGCTACTCTATTTTCCGTTACCGTCTCAACCCTCTCGACCTGAACCGGACAGTGAACCGGTATTCTGTTTTCAATCCCACCGCTATACCGATGATTATCCGTACCGGTATGCAATTTTCATTTTGGGCTTTTCAAAAACGTTGGCATTAAAGATATTCTCACCAATATGTTGACATTAAACCAATTATCATATCTCATGGGCTGGCCATTTACCCAACTATAGATATTCTTGTTTTTATATACTAGTTGAAGGCTCCATGCACGCATGGAGTCTCGTGCTCGTGCTTTTGTACTTTGTTTTTATTTCCTTCTGGCCAACCAACATCTTGCCCAAAAAAAAAAAACGAAGGAAGCCCATTTTCTGCTATTTATACTTCAAGGAAGTGTACAACTAAAAAATATTAACATCGGATTGTATAAGTGATGCCTCCGACTGCCAGTTTTGAATACCAAAATTGAGCAATGCTAGATGCTTAGATACCGGAAATTCCGAAATGTACTCAAATATAGATTAAATCAATTACTTGCAACACCAATATACAAAATTTATTCAAATAAAGGATACTTCTTCCTTTTCTCCCATACTCCGTGTAACTTCAGAGCGTTGATTGCTCAGGAAAATCCAATTCTACAGAAAAACCATCATCAAATTTGAATGCAATAAAAAGAAGAGCAAAGAACCCATCACTATTTTTTTTTTGAACTGAGTTCATGTATCCAATCAGCTGTTTTTCTCCACCACAAACCCATTAATGAATAATTGAATAAGATATGCGAAAGAACCTAGATATAAATGCATACATTGAATAAGTGCATACATAGAATCTACATTGAATAATTGCATACATAGAATCTAATAATGACTACATGCAATGGATTAAAATCATGCATTTAATGCATACGTTGAACCTTCTAAAATGTATTTAAAATCATGACTACATGCATGGAATCTACATTGAATAATTGCATACATAGAATCTACATTGAATAATTGCATACATTAAGCTATAGGTGTTAAAAGTGGATCCTTGTGAGGCTGTGTTTGGATGTGTCTTAGCATTGGGCATTCCCAGTAATTGATTCCTAGGTAATCCCATTATTGTGCTTGGTTAATTTGGAAATTGAATTTTGGAATAAAAGCAAATTCCTTGTTCGTGTTCTTGTAGGACGGTTTTAGGGCACTTGAGTATTTCCGCATACAATAGGAATCGTGGTGGTTTTGGGTGGGGAAATAAGAATATTACTTGGAGAAGTGTGTAAAAAAGAACAAAGAGTGAGAAAATGAGAAGGAGAGAGAGAAGAGATAGAGGTGCTTCACCCTCGCAAGGGTTAGGCGGTTCTGCGAGGAAGGACTGCAGCCCAATCCCCCATTACAATGGCCTCAACCTTGTAAACTCAATTCATTAATCAACTCTCTGTCCCAAATGAAAGATTTCATCTCGATTTATAATCCACGGGAAAGACTCTTCTAATTCCTAGAACTCTAAATGAAATGAACCTAATTAATGAATGCATCCAAAAATATAAGAATGAACTTAGATATAAATGCATACATTGAACCTACCAACAATTAGATGCAAAGAACTAAAATGTGTTTAATGCATACATTGAACTTTCCAATATGTTTTTAATTAATCTAGATGAATATTAATGCAAGTACTAAGTTCATGATGACTATTTACCTACACCAAAACAGAAAATCAAATAATGGCTACATGCGATGGATTAAAATCATGTGTTTAATGCATACGTTGAACCTTCTAAAATTTGTTTAAAATCATGACTACATGCATGGAATCTACATTGAATAATTGCATACATAGAATCTACATTGAATAATTGCATACATAGAATTTACATTCAAGGATGGAAAACGTGAATACTAATCACGGGTTTGAAGCGAAAGAAAAATGGTAGGATTTCCTTTTAATATAGAAGGACTAGTTCTAATCCTCGTGCGTTGCACGAGACCACGCGCACTCATTAATTTTGGTCATTGAAGTGCATTGTTATTTGTTTTGGATTTGCTGCTGAGAAACACAATAAACTGGTATAAACATTGGAATTAGCAGTGGTGGTGACGGCGGTGGCAGTAAGCTCGGTGTGCCGTGGAATTTCAATGAGGCTTGGAGGAGACCAACCTAAATCCCATTGCCAACTCGATAAACCTTGTACAGAGGTTTATGTACAGAAAATGCACAAATCATGCTCGGGGATCCACTTTTGGGTCCTACACGAGTGATCCGAACCATTCATTATTCTTAAAACAATTTTATGAGGGGCCCTACAAAATTTCAGCTCAATCGGACCAAAGTCCCACCGTTTCAATCAAATATTTTTATTGAAACGGTGAGACTTTGGTTCGAACACTTCTAACCGTCCGATTGAGCTGAAATTTTGTAGGGCCCCTCGGGAAAATGTTTTAAGAATAATGAACGGTTCGGATCACTCATGTGGGACCCAAAAGTGGGTCCCCGAGCATGATTTGTGCATTTTCTGTACATAAACTTTGTACCGATAAACCCTAGGGTACAGAGGTTTATGTACAGAAAATGCACAGATCATGCTCGAGGATCCACTTTTGGGTCCCACACGAGTGATCCGAACCATTCATTATTCTTAAAACAATTTTCCGAGGGTTTTAATTGATTGAAACGGTGGGACTTTGGTTCGAGCACTTCTAACCGTCCGATTGAGCTGAAATTTTATGGAGGGTTTTAATTGATTGAAACGGTGGGACTTTGGTTCGAGCACTTCTAACCGTCCGATTGAGCTGAAATTTTGTGGAGCCCCTCGGAAAATTGTTTTAAGAATAATGAACGGTTCGGATCACTCATATGAGACCCAAAAGTAGGTCCCCGAGCATGATTTGTACATTTTCTATACATAAACTTCTATACATGTAGCACTTTCCTTACCAACTATGAGTGCTCTACTCAACCCAGTACAGGAAAAACGGAAATGAGGCCCTATAGTGAGCACTTCTCGCTACAGGGTGTAGTGAGTAATGGGGACCATTGATCTCCACAATCGATGGTTCAGATTCGATATGCACTCTTACCGGTCAAAGTGTACTATTACCGGTAATAATGAAATCACATCTGAGCCATCAATTTTAGGGATCAACGGCTCATATTACTCACTACACCCTGTAGTGAGCTGTAGTAAGCAACTCACTACAGGGCCCCCTTCCCAGGAAAAACATGTAGAGGGACATCAAAATGCAAATCAAATGTCAAAGCAGTGCAAGTCCACCGTGCACCATAACTAATTTCACATGTTCTTTACATACTTCATTCACAATTAGCAAGATACACGAGAAAAAATTTGTTCACTCTCACCAAAAGAGGGTGAACAAAACTCTCACTTTGATTGGTTGAAATGGTGTGGGGTCCATGGAATCAATACACTTTTTTATAAACATGACATCACTTTATGGTGACATCACTTCTCTAGAAAAACAAAACAAAACATTATCGCGAGACGGTAATCTTCAACTGTATACATTATGGTTGTACACAGCATCCGGGTAAAGCACAATGATAATTCACCTAATTACAAAAAAATTCTCCAATCCTCTTTTTCAGTCAGTGTAATCCCTCTAGTTGAAGACTTTTCGACAAATAAATTTACTGACCCTGGTAGATAAAATCAACCAAGGTATGATCCCAACCTGCATTTGCATTAAACAAACTATTAGGACCCTCACATTGTCAAATAGAAATCAAATCAGCAAGCTGAGTCTAATGATTAGTGCATTCAGAAATCATCATTCTAGAGTCTTATTGTTGCTAGGTTTGTGCATGTAATAGTTGTTTGATCGATAACACATGCCCTGAAACAAAAGTCGAGTTATGGACTGGGTGGCTTCACTTTCGTTCTATTGAAAGTGAACTTACTGCAAAATGATAACAAAGGCCCAGAAACATTGGGGAAAATGTTACAATAAATATCACAACGATGTTAACTAGCTTCCCGATGAAATACATAAATGAGGAAACGCTGACAAGACTGGTAAGGAATCTATCACCTCTGCCATCTCTATGTCTTGGAATGGCACTATTGCTAGTGTAAAAAATCAAGGAAGAAGACTACTATATTCATGGTTGAAAGAATTTTTTCTTCCAGTTGCTGGGGCGGGGGGTTCTTAACTTCTTTTATGGTTTTCCCTCTTCTTTTTTTTTTTTTTTTTTTTTTGGGTTTTTGCCATATGTTGCACGGGTCACTCTGCCAGTGTTGTCCTTAACCATTCCAATCTTTTAGATAGTTGGTGCCAAGAAAGGATCAAGGACCGTTCTGGTGGTTCACAAGCAATGCAAAACTCATCCTTGCGCCTTGTGAATATGGGAGCCAAATGAGTGATCTTACTAGAAGCAACATTACAAGAAATGAATGCATCAAAAAGAATTTTAAAGCAGCCCGATACCAATAATGTTAATAAGGTGGGTGAGTTGCAATCTGTTGAGAGTGGCTTCAAAATGGAGGTTCGCACATCTCTAGTCTAGACCAAGCCAATGGTGGTCCGAACCAGCACTCGCGGTACAATTCTGGAGGTCCTAGCATTGCTCGTCCGAAGTTGGTACGGACGAGAGTACCTTGGTCCGGACGAGCTTGTCCTTGGTCTAACGGTCGAGAAACACTTCTGTAGCTCTCAGCATCCTTAGTCCGGATGAGCGGGGTCTTGGTCCGGACCAGAGGGCGCGTACAACAGTTATTTAAGTGTGTTTTGATTAGTTTTAGGGTTTTCTAAGATTGTTTTGGAGCGAGAAACCCAGAGAGACTGAGAGAAACATTGTGAGGAGATTAGAGATTATAACCCTTATTAATTATATTCGTCCCTTCCCCTTGTGGATCAGCTACACAGCCTGTGTAGTGAACCACGTAAATCTCTTGTGTTCTCGGGTGCTTGGTTTTCTTGATTTCCTAGTGTTCTTCATCTTTACTATTCTTGTTTCTAGATTGATTGTGCTTACTAGAATCGTTGTGTCTTCCGCTATATTGCACAACACAATCAATTTCTGGTGATGGGGTGGGAGAGAGGGGTGCAATGATTCTTCACACGTGGCTCTTAAGAAAGTTGACCTTTTCTTTGACTGATTGTGAGTCTTTTTTACAGGGTTCCAAAGAGTGTAAGAATGAACCACGAAGAACAAAACCTTGTGATTGCAAAACTGGGAGTTGAATTACCAATGTGACTATTGAAACGGAATCCCTGGAAGCTGTCAATCTAATCAAAGGAGGTGCTGAAAACAGGAGTGGCTCTGGTGCCATAATTGAAGACTCGAAACCCCTTAATAGAACAGGATCCTCTATCTCCCTACATCTATCGTCAAGCCAACCAATGTGCCGATCATTTGGCAAGGCTAGGAGCAGAATATTTAGAAGAGCTGGTTGTGTGTAGATTCCCCTCCCTCTTTGACCCATTTTGTGCTTGATGAAGCTGGGAGTAGGCCACGTTAGGGTCTAGTATTTCTTTCTTTTGTGTTTGTTCTAAACTTGGTTATGTCCGAAGTACCAAAAAGAAAGAGAAAAAGAGAGAAACTGGGAGTTGAATGCAGGGAGTAACGTTTGTTGAGGATAGGTAACAGTAGACATAGGGTTTATCTCTTCCAGAAAAACAGGGAGCTAAAAGTCTTCAATGTTAAATTAATTACGGTCGAAAGAGGAGCACAGATGTTAAGGGGGAAAAGTTATAAAAAGTCGCCTTTTGTCCCGTAGGGAGGAGTTTGAAACCTCGAAGAGTCTTCTCAAACCTAAAGGAATGAAGAGTCCAGCCCCGTTATGAAGAAGTGAAGCAAGCAAATGTAACCTCCCAACATCAATTCAGTATCTGTGATTGGAAAAGCATGTAGGGATCAAAGGAAGTCGATGGCGCGTGAATTCTCTAATTTACTCCCATGTACATGGAACAAAGGCTACAAGGGCATCACCCCAAAAGCTTCCCACAACTACCACTGCATAGAGGAGAATTAAAAGGGGACAGGAAACTGATAATAAGAGAAACCAGTGATTTTAATTAAGTTTTTTGACAAAATGGCCCTCATAAGTTCAAGATCCTCACAACAAAATAAACCTATTAATAGCTTCCTATCTTCAACAACTGCATTTTTGGTTTTTCGGCTTAAGTATTCATTCAACTCATACATTAGATGGACTTTTTCTTGGCTGTAAAAAACGTATGAGCCGATTAGCCAAGTGTTCCATCCAACCGGATAATTGTAGAGATTACAACTTGAAACATTTATCTAGTGGTAAAACAAGAAAATAATACCAAAAGAAAATAGAAACTGTTTTATTACCATAACATTATCATTTGGATGACTCCCTCCTCTCCAAGATAACACCTTCCCTGCAAAAGGAGATTTTTTTACTGAATCATGATGCTGCAGTAACATTTTTTTTTTTTAATTTCATTTCAAACATTAATGGTCAAGCCTGAGGATGTTAGCCAAAAGCGTATCATCTATGATATATGTGTCATCGGTATAGAAAGTGCAGTGGCTACTAAACTTTTTTATTTTTATTTTTTATAACTAGGTGTCCGGGCCAGCATTCGCGCACAGTGGCTACTAAACTGAAGTACAAATCAGTGTATTTCGTCAATCATAATGAAGAGTTTTTTTGATAACTAGTATTCTTACAAGAGTTTTTTTGATAACTTTTCTTACAAGAGTAAAGTTGATAAAATGATTAGTTAGAGAAAACACTAGAGTGGTTCTTTGTTGTTAATCTGTTTACCTTATACTAGCCACCTATTTGGGTTTGGTTTCCAAAACTAAGGGCGCATTTTTAAATTCACTTTAAGCCTTCAAAATATTAGGGTTGGCCCTGTATTTGGTCATTTTTTCTTTGAGACAGACAAATGTAATTTTCTTGGTTCCTCAAACTCTTGGGTCCCGACATTTTTTTTTTGGTCCAAGAATATGAAATCGGCCATTGTCCCGACATACTTGAAAAGAACTGATTATTCAGAGAAGGGAAAGGGTATCTTTCTCGGATAAAAATGAAGAAGAATTTGCTTAATCATAAGGCACTATAACTAGGATTACATTTTGGTTTTTATATTTTTGATGTAATTCAAGCTAAAAGCACAATGTAACATTTTTTTTATGAGTCGTTGTATGTCTTTTTTTTATTTTTATGACTTACTACTAAGTGGGCAACCAAGCTTATAGTCGGGCTTGGGCAACCCAAACATCGGGGCCGGCCCTGGGTTCATTTAGCAGCCCTAAGTGAAATATATGAAGGGAGCAGGGTAACATAACATAAATTAAATAAGTGACAAGAATGTATTACCAAAGGGCTCCACAAGTTGCTTAGAGATGGCAGCCACGGGGACCCTCCAAAACCAACAGATCAGCGAGAAAAATATAAAAACCTGTTGTCAGCCATTCATGTAAACACTTTAGAGCCTTGTCGAATGAAACAAAAGAAAAAAATTGAACATCGTACTGTTACAAGATCACCTTTAATATGGTGAGACCTTTCGAGTATGAATCATATGACAATTTCATTTCCTTGCTGTGCAGTTCTTGAACTGCAAGTTAAAGCAAGCTCTTAGTTTCAGTCCATACGAGGAAATATATGTCCAATTAATGAAAACTTTGTTCGGCACGAATACAACCTACAAAAGGAATGAATTTCAGAAAGGCTAATATTCTGACATAACGTGCAAACCCTATCGATTTGAAGAATGAACATTTCAATGTCCCAATGGTGGCCTACCTTTTTTAGGTGACATGCTGAAAACTGAAAAGCTACTAGCCTAGGCACATTCAAACGGTGGCCAACTTAACAGGCTGCAACTTGCAACAAAACTAAAACATGGCATTTGAAACAAAAACTTCTTAGTCAGCCTGCAAGACCATCTCTAATGGAGTAATACCTGTTGAGAATATAAATAACAAATTGCCCCTATCTCTACCAGCTTCAAATTTTAGATGAGTTGGTGCTCAACAATTTAATATGGTATCAAAGTAGGCAATAGATCTTGCGTTCAAACCTCACCGCCTACCTAATGATTACTAAAATTTACATGTATTTAGCCCGCTTATGGAGGAGAGTCTAGCTACACAAAAGGGTGCGTGTTGAGAATATAATTAATAAAGTTGCCCTTCTCTCTAACAGCTTAAACTTTTAGATGAGTTGTTGGTTAACAATTTAATAATACCTTTTGTCCTATTTAGCACATCAAAAGTGCAATTTACTGCAGCCTGCTCCATTGGTGTGTAGTATTTGCCATGCCATATCGTAATAGTATATACAAAAGGCACAAGCAAAAAGGACAGTCTTGGGCAATATCCCCAAACCCTAAACCAAGAAATGAGTAAAGCACCTTTATAAACAGTATACTTCGTAGAACATCATTTCATTGACAAAATATAGTAAATAAACAAATATGGTCCCACTTTGACGAGCCAATGTCCCTTTCCGCTAGAAGTTCTCTCAGCCCTAGATATGCTCCCACACAACAACACTACTTATAAGTGCAAATCAATACATGCCACCCTCCATCAATTGACCTCCCTAAAACTGTGTCAATAGTAATACAATACCAGCAAGCTCCTATCACATGGTTATCTCTCACTAACACACCCATATTCACAGGACTTTAAAGAGCTTGCCTTCTCAACATTTTTTCATCGCTAACCCTTTGGCTGCAAGCCACTCTCTTCCTTCTATGACCCTCTTGGCTTGAGAACAGATATCATCGCCGGAGAGTGATTGTCCTCTTGCTCCTTGGCGACCGCTCACCTAGAGCACTCCACTCGTGTTCCTTTCTAACCTATCAAAACGGAGTTGACGAGACCCCTCTAGCAGATCCTAAAAGACCAGCTTCAGACCCTTGCAAAGGTAGAATCATCCCTTTTACCAATATCTAAGCCCCACTCAACAGCCTATTGGTTTAATACTAAGGCCTGCATAATAACCTCAGAAAACTCTATGCTCTCAAATCGGAAACTTTCACCAAGTCTCCAGTCGATGGCCACCTGGACCATAAACATCATGTCTAATACCAGTATACCACCTAAGAGCTCACGGAGTCCAACCTAAACATTTTATGCCCCTCGAAACAAAGGTTGAGGAACAACCTATCCTGAATCGTGATGATTTCTAGTAATTGTAAAGAAATGAACACCGGAACCATATACTTATGATTCACCGGAACTGCCCTCAAATTTAGAAACCAAAGCTATAAATTTGAAGGAGTCCTATTAGATTGACTACGGACTTTTATCTCCAAACCAACTTCCTAGATGCTATGTTACACAAAAACAAAATCGGGAAAAAAAGACGAAAAGAGCAAAAACCGAAAGAAACAATTCTAGAAGAGCCTTATAAAATGGCATCCAATAAATAAAAAATACGTACTTTTTGCAAGGTCCTTCTCCTTAGATGCTGCCATCCTCCTAAGTTTAGCTGCCTGCGCAAATGTGGAAGGCCTGCATAACAAAGAAACATAAAGAAACCTTTCATAAACAAGTATATCTTTGTGAAGAAAATAAGACATGTTAAAAGGATCAATAGGGGAGAATACAAACACCAAACCCTTGATATGGTGGCACGCTATGGCTAATGGGTGGCATCACACAATTCACAGTAAATGAAATTTGCCTAATGATAGTCACACATTGACTCGATAGGGTAAAATTGAAATATAATCAGATTAGCTATGTTGAGACTGGGGGGTTTGAGACAACTACGTTGTGGGTTCTTTTTTTTTTTTTTTTTATTCCTATTTTCTAGGAGTGCTGAGTTGACAACATTAGAAAGGCCACTTTGTCACAAAGTATAAGTCAATCCACAAGAAGAAAAATGCTGTAGCTTCAACTTCAAGCCACGAAATATCTAATGCAAAGCATAATTTGTCATGATTTTTAATTGATACCACCAAGAAAGTAACACATAATCCCAAAGTGCAATCATGGAGATGATACAAAACATGCTCAAGATTTTGTGACATGCCCGGGGGCATAATAAAACTTGCAAACTCAAAGAATTGAGGAGAACAACTAGAAAACTTCTCTATGATGCATTTTAATTGAGAAGAAAAGATGTTCAATCAGAATGTTAGCATCACTCACTGTGACATGGAGCTCGCCTCCTTATACATTTGCTTAATCTCTCCACGCAATTGGTTCTCCACCTGAGACTTTGATCCTTTCTGAGAAAAAAGCAGAGAACCAAAGAAATAGGATAGCTAAGGTTACTCTAACATTGCAGCACAAACTACCAGTAAATGCATCAACTATAAACATTAGAAATCAATCTGTTGCTAGGATGCCGAAACATGTACTACATTCTCACAATGGGTGTGGTCTCAAAAAGCACTTGGTATGGAACCAACAGTTGGAAAGGATAACATTGTCGGCATACCTGAGTTCTCATCTCGTAAAAACTATTTGAAGCAACAAAGCGGAAATATAAAACAACTGCATTTTGTTGTGATTAAAATCTATTGTATGCGTTTATTCATATCACAAATGAGACAACTGTTGAAATCCTCCACCATAATAATTTTTTAAACAGGAAAAAATAGTTTTTTGGAAAATGAACAATATTTGGTTATTACTGCAGGAAGTGAAATTGGTATGAACAAATTGCAGGCTAGTAGGTTCTACCAATATAAGAACCTATATGTTCATGTTTATACACATATATGTAACTCCACGGTGTTGGCCTGGTCAATACCTGGACCTACCCTCCAAGGTCTCATGTTCGAAACGTCAACTTTTATGGGCGAGAGTAATGATTACTATTATAATAGAACACTCCAGTTGGTGTGAACAGCGGTTATGAAGCCAGCTCACAATTTTAATTCCCCAATCTACCCCCTTCCTACCGAGAAAACAGCCAAAGGGACTGCCACCAAAATCTTTTTCTCCTCTCTTTTCAACTTTCACTCTCAGATTTCATTAGGAATTAATTTCAGTTTTCTGCTTTTACATGGTACAGTTTGTTGGGCGTCTAGTACATATAAATAAGATGCATGTTAGCTAGCCTGATGTTGAGCAACTGGGTTCTAAATGAAACTCCTTTCTGCACATATCTCCTGACCCATCTTGTCACATTTGCAACCACGCTAGTGAATGCACTGACCACGTTTTGAGAAGTTGCCGTATGGTGAAAGCTCTTTGGTGCGCTCTCGGCATTCGCACTAATGCCCTGAGTTCTGCAACGTTTGCCTAGATAAGTGGGTGAAATCCAACTGTTAATCCACCTCTTCGTTTAAAACATCAGTTGGGCTTACTATCTTTCCCCTGGCGTGTTGGCATAAATGGATCTCACAAAACAACATTATCTTCCTAAACAATACTATCCCAAGAAATACCAATGTTCACAGCATCCTTGCCAAAGCCCAGGAATGGGAATGGATAGTCAACAAACGGCCCAAAAAATAGAAGGGCCTGTGGCTTTTTTACAGGTTGGCAAAGGCCCAAGAACCCTTTCGTAAACTTAATACAGATGGGTCAGCTAAGGGCAATCCAGGACTAGCTGCGGCAGGAGGCATTCTCCAGAACCATCATGGCCAATGGGTCACCAGTTTCTGCAGGAACATTGGCTTCAGCACAAGCCTCACTGCGGAGTTATAGAGATTGCAGGACGGCCTCCAACTCGGTCTCAACCTGGGGATTGATAACCTTGAAGTGGAAACAGACCATATGGTGGCTCACCAACTCCTCAACCAAAGTTTTCATGATGACAACCACCTCAGTGCTTTATTATCTGATTGCAGGTATCTATTGAACCAGTCTACATGGGACCGGCTTTAAATGGGCCTCTTGCTAGCAGACTACTCGAGGTGCGCGTAACATCACCCAGACACCCAAAATTATTCTCAACACACACACACACATATAGATATACGAGACATGCTAGCTAGGTTGATGTTGAGCTACTGGTTCTGAATTAATTACAATCTACTCCGTAAACATCTCTAGCAAATACCAACGCAAATTAAGACATAACTTCCATACCAACATCACCGTATATCCAACCAAACGAAATCTAAATCAGAAAATTTTGGGCGAGCCCTAATCTAGGCATGATTGAATACGGCAAAGCCAATTGCAAGATAAAAAGTAGTACCTTTTTCTTTTGTTCAATGAATCTGGATAGCAATTGGAATGCGATGACGATCAGGAAGATAATCGGAGCTGCCAGAGATCTTCCGCGTTCTTCTATCGTTGTTTCTTCCATTGTGGCCTGGTTTTCCGATTATGTGATTGTTAAGAAATTCGGTGGGGTTGAATGCCGATATCTCTATATTTGGTGTTGGTTTTTGTTTTGTTGGCAGTTGGGCTCTCAGAAGGCGGCAGGTAGAAACGATTACTACGGCGTCGTTTTATGAGCACTACGGCGTCGTTTTTGAGAAGTTGGGTATGTTAGACGATGATAATATAAGCCAATTTAGGGGTGTCCACGGATCGGATCCGGACAGACCGGATACGGATCCGATCCGCTCAGAGCGGATTATGGTTTTTAAGATCCGGAATCGAACCGAACATTCACGGATCGGTTACGGATCGGATCGGATCGGGCGGATTTGACAGATTAAAGAATGATTATTGAGCAGATTGAGCGGATCCAATCCGATCCGGATCCGGAACCGCCAGATTAGAAATTCTCAATCCGGAACCGAACATTCACGGATGTATCAACGGATGGTTCGGATCGGTTCGGATTGGTCGGATTGGCGGATCGGATGATCCGCTGGACAGCCCTATAAGCCATATATGTTTGACACGTAGCTTATTTGTTTACTTAACAAAGATGGGGGGTCTTATCATAAGAAGTCTCAAGGATTGGAGTGTAATTTCTCTCTTAATAAATGTAATTTTTTTTCTTAAAGCAAAAGGCTAAGTTTCCTCACTTCCTGTATGATTTTATCAAAGATAAGATAAAATCAAGATTTAAAGCTGAGATTTTATAAGCCGTCATCCTCGTTCGATAAAATTAATGGGTGATTTTAATCAAATTTTGATAAAAATCAAACAAGAAACTTAGCCTAAAAGCCTATTTGTTCTAAATATCAATCTTTTGGGGCCAAATGGTAACATTAGTAGCAACAAATCTGTTGGGCTCTCAATATCCATACAGATTCTCCTGATTCCAAAGAAAGATATGCTTTGTTCGGAAAGCTAAATGAAGAAGTTTTTCGGAGTTGGAAGTTTAATTTTGAATTTCAAATGTTGATTCCCCAGGTCCCACGGAGGCCCTTCGTCTTTACCTCTGCCACTTTGACCAAATTTGATTGTATGTATTCTATGTATTACCCTCCAAGTGGCCCCCCTCAAATCCACTTGTCCTCTCTATCTCTCTCTCTTATGTATGGAGCTAGTTTTGATTTTGAAAACTCATTCTCTTAGTGGGCCCCTCTCTGAATCCTTAACCCATTTAAGGAGGGAAACAGTTTCAACTAACAAAAAAACCTTTGTGAAAAAACTTTCCGAACAAAGCCTCTGTTTCTCGACCGCTAGTGAAAAATGTTATTCGCAATGGTGAAATCACTTCTGTTTGGTTTGATAGTTGGCTAACCCTACCACATCATGGTCCTTTGTTTGAGTTTTATGGGCAAACAGTTATGAACTCTTCAGCAATTTCAATTGCTACAAAAGTTTCATGTTTCCCTCCTTCTACAACTCCTACCATCTATCTTGACACCTTTAAAAAATATAGTGTTCAATGGATTTGTTCTCCTTCTAACAAATACAGTGCTGCTTCTACTTGGGAATACATTCGGATTCCATCCCCTAAAGTCCACATGCATAATCTCCTTTGATTTTTCAATTGCATTCCAAGGCATTCCTTTTTCTTCTTGATGGCTTTTCAAGGAGGGTTAGCAGGCCCTTTGGATGGTGAGAGAAAAAAAGAGAAGAAAGGTGATTCCTCTCCCTTACTGATGAGAAAAGAAAAGAGTTTCTCCTATCTCAACCAAACAAGCGTGAGAAATCACTTTCTCTCCCTCCCATTCCGGTCATCTTTCTTGTCTCCGGCGACCTCGAAACTAAATTTTGATCATAGATCCGACTTCTCCTCGATGAGACGAAGACAACTGTGGAAGTTTGACGACAATCCAACGACAGGGTGGCCCGCACGTGCTGTCGGTGTTCCGTTTCTCAAATCTCGCCACTTTTGGTGAGAAACGGGGGGGTTAAGGGGTTCCAGATTCTCACCATCTCTCCTCCTCTCCCACCCCTTTGGTCATCCAAACAAGGGAGGGAAACGACTTCCCTTTCTTCTTCTTTCTTTTCTCTCATTCCCCCTCGATCCAAAGGAGCTGTAAGAACTAAAGACAAACTCATTAAATGGGATGTTCTTTCATCGTCTTTCTGCTATTTATATCACCAAGGTTGTGAATCTATATCTCATTTGGCCATGTTCCACTAAAAAAAAAACTAGTTTTGTTTTAACTCAAAAACCATTCTATTCCACTAACAAAAAACTCTCCCAAAAAACTAGTTTTGTTTTAACTCTAAAACTACTCTATTCCACTAACAAAAAAGTCCCAAAAAAAAACCAACCCCCTTTACAATAACTACAACTAAAAAACCAAAAAAACACTTTAGTGGAACAAGTTGTAGATTTAAACTACAAAAGGTCTAAAAAACTAAAAAACCAAAAAACAAGTTAGTAGAACATGGCTTACTGTCCCTACTCTAGAGAAGTATTGGAAGCAAGTGGGTGGACTTCGAGTAACAATTTGAAAGGAAAAAGTTGGCCTAGGTATTTTGCATATCTTGGGACTTTGTTCATTGGATTGAGAAGCTGGGCACACGGACTTTGGATTATGAAGGTTGCTTACAAAGTTGGAGCAATTAGCAGGACAGTATAATAGTCCCAGTACTAGCAGCATGTACAACATGTGGGAGAATACAGATTGAATCCTTTTTTCCATATGAAGGACAATTTTTGGAAGTGGTTTTTTATCACCATCACTAAAATGAGAAACTCAACCTTAATTCCCACTAGCAAACGGATGGTAGCCCATAGCCTTGCAGCTGTAGGATATGATTTGGATCATGAAATTCGGTTTTTCAATGGACTTTTGGCTTGGATGGTTTCTCTATTGGTTGGGCTTTGATTTGGATTGGTAGATTTTTTTAAGAGGGATTTACGGGCCGGTCAAAGACGCGGCCCATATTTACGTCCAGGTCCACCAAAAAACGGATTTGCACTGGCAAGGTAAAAACGTCTTCATATCCCGAAAATACCCCAGCTTGCGCGTGTTCCCGAAAAAAACAGAAGCATTCATTATTGACACCTCATACGAAAAAAACAGAAGCAAAAAGTCCAAAAGTCTCTCTCTCTGGAAATGCAAAAGCATTCATTACAAATCCAAAAGTCCTCTCTCTGGAAACCCAGCATCCAAGAAGGCAATTCTGAGAGGAGAAGAAGAGAGCAGCAAAATCAAGAACGACGACGAGTACGGATGGAAAACGGTGTCGTACCAGAAGCGGAACAAAAAGAAGCAGTCGGCGAAGCCGCCCCCTGAGGCCTTCTCTGATCCCCAAACGGTGTCGCACGACGTGTTCCAGTCGATCGAGCAGCAGTCGGAGGATCGCCGGCGCTGCCTTTTGGAAGCTCAAAGGGAAGCCGCTGGCGGAGGAGGAGAAGCCAAATTGGACGGCTGGCTTTGCTTATCCGATTATCAAATCATTTGCTCAAATTCGAGTTCGATTGTTGCAAATTTTTGGGTGCGAATTTCTCCGAACAAGGCATACATATACAAATTGGGTTAGTTTAAGGATATTGCGAATTTGCGAATTTCGGGATATTGCGAATTTGCGAATTTCTGGGATATTGCGAATTTTTTTTTTTGAACATCGTTGTTGTAATCTTTCTCGTCAATTGCGAATTTTTTCGAGGTCCCCGGTCGCCGGAAACTAATCCAGGTTTGTAGTATAATTTTTTTTTTGAACATCGTTGACAGTGTTGTGGTATAATTTTTTTTTTTGAACATCGTTGTTGTAATCTTTCTCGTCAATTGCGAATTTTTTCGAGGTCCCCGGTCGCCGGAAACTAATCTCCGGTGGTCGGCGAGCTTAGTGTGGTGGTCGCCGGAGGTTGGTGACGGTCGGAGAAGGTTGGTCGGCACTCGCTGGAGGTTGGCTCGTCAGAACGAAGTGTTAAACGTAAGTGTGGGAGTTTTGTTTTTGTTTTAAATAGGAAGGACAAAAAGGTCATCTTATCTTTGAGTTAGACCTCACGGTAATTTAAAAAGTGCGTCTACCTTAGTGGTAAATGCATATCAGTTTTCTGTACTGGACAGTAATTATCTGTTTTTTTAAATAGCAAAACCCAATTAATCGAAGTATTAGTCAAAATAAAGTAATTTTTTGGGTGTTGTTATCATCTTTTATCCTTGTGACGCATCCGGGCTCCTACTTAGAAGCCACGGCTAATCAAAAATTGGGTGCCCGCGCCTTGTGACTGCACGAGATGAAATTTTGGACATACTCGCCGTTGATATAGCGAGAGTGGCCTTTGTTCAGGACACAAACCCGTAATATATTTTCTGTTGTACCGAAAAAAAATAGGGTACCCTTTTTTGTTAATTGGCCCTCAGAACCAAAGGTTGGGAGCAGGGACTGTGCTGTGCACGGGGTGCACATCACGCATGCTGCACGACAGGTTTGGAGCCCATCTCAGATCTCGTTGTTTGATCCGAATCGTTTGTTTTATTCATCTTGTCAAATATGTCGTCCGTGCAAAAATTCAGGTTGATCGGACATCGATAAATACTTTATTGGTGATCATTTTTCTTGAAAGTGAAAAACTAAAGTAACTGTTGTAAGTGATTTTTTTCTATAAAACTAAAAGCTAAATGGTCACCGATCAAGTAGTTACCGATGCCCGTTCAATCTGAATTTTGGCGTGACCGACATGCTCGATGAGACGAACAAAATAAACGATTTGGATCAAACAACGAGACCCCAAGTGGACCCCATACCGGCCGCGCAACACGAGTGTTGTGCATCCAGTGCACAACACCAAAGGTTACAGAAGTAATTAAGCAACATCAATCATATTGTGGTCAAGATAGCAATTAATTTCACGAAAAAAAATGTATTAATATCTGTAAAAGTATGTCATTATCCTTGAAATGTGCATTGAGATCCGAACTTGTTTACCTTTATACTCATGTATTTGTTTCCCGCCTAATGGTAGAGGTTAGCACGACCCTTTACGAAAATCTTTGAAACCTTCAGCTTCCTCTTCAAAAAAGAAGAAAAGAAACGAGCCTTGATATGGGTACAATATTAGGGGTGCACATAGTCTAGATTGGACCGGTTTTTTAAAAATTCAGTAATTGGACCATTCAAACCAGTTCTAGAAAATTAAGAACCAAAATCTAACAAATACATACATATATACTTGTTCAGATCCACATAGGAAGGCTAAATCAATTTTGGTTCAGTTCCGATTCTACCCTATTAGCGTTGGAGCAATTTTTCAGTGCACTTGAACTCAAAAGATTATCTAAAATTTGGAGCACTAAATAACTCATAAAAATAATTATTGAATTTTATAAGATTATAAACAAAATATGCTCCACATGGTACGCAGAGTATTTGACAATCTACCATTAATAAAACAACTCCCAAAATTGATGAAAACAACCAACAAAGTAGCTTAAACAAAAAATGAAATACTATAAAAAAGAAAAAATAAATTCAACAACATGTCTTACTAGAGAATTAAAATTGAAAATTAGATATTAGTAGGGTCAAATAGTTATAGTAATATATTAAAGACTTCCTAACAAAATAAAATTTTATTCTAAATAGAAATAAAAGAATATTTTACTAGGGAAAAACATATTAACTTACCAAATCAATATACATAATTATGTACACGTGTGTATTATATGGTGTGGTTCGGTTATAATCGTGGTTCTTAAATTAAGAGCCAGTAACCGAACTATAATTACCGGTTCTTATTTTTTTCAGAACCATAACCAGACCAATGAACCGCAGAACCTAACAAAATAGAACGGTTCGGTCCGGATCAAATCGGTTTAGCGGTTATATCGATTTTCTTGTGGACCCTTATACAACATTGGTGCACAACAAATGCACACCGCGTTGTGTGGGACTCATTTCAGAATTTCACACAAATGATCGGAGCTGCTTAACTTATTCAACATATGATTTTAAGGATCCCTATAAAAATCAACTCAGTCGGATATTAGTAAGAGTTTGATTGATTTTTTAGCTCAATTTTATGAGCAAATAACTGATCAAGCCTCTACCCATTTACAGTCATGCTTATCTTTTACAAGGATCTTTGAAAATACATTTTGAATAAGTTGAGTTTCGATCATTTTGTGTGAAACCCAGAGATGGACTCCCCACAATGTGTTTTGCGTGGCCTCATTCAGCGGAGCTAAATTAAATTGGTTTTTGTGAGTTGATGTACTATGAAAGAGTAATCTCTCATAAAACACAATAATTTAGTTTTAAGTGTATAAATGGTGTGCCTATGGTTTTATGCACGATGAAACTTTGAGTTGAGCGCTTCTATGAAAGAGTAATCAGATAAAACACAATAATTTAGTTTTAAGTGTATAAATGGTGTGCCTATGGTTTTATGCACGACAAATGGCGCTATGGGACCCACTTTTGGGTCTCAAATGAACGATCCTAGCCGTTCATTCATCTTAGATTGAAAATTCCTAGGGGCCCCTCGCGATATCACCTTAATCAGACGTTCGGCCCCGTTTCATTCATCTTAAATTTGAATGAAACGGGTGATTTTGAATGAACCAGTTACTGACGTCCGATTAAGGTCATCACGCGAGGGCGCACAGGTGGGGGATCGGTACCCCTTGTTTTCCCGCTTTGAGTTACAGAGTACTACTCAGAAAGGTCATTTTTGTCAATTACAGGAATGTCCGAACCACACGTATGGGTCAACTGTCAACAACATACGTACACGTGTCAGTACTCTCGAGCCAACAAGTGAGGGAAGGAAGAAAGCACAAGTGAAAGCACAAACACCGAAAGAGAAGAGGAGACATCTTCTTTCCTTTAAAGAGAGAGAGGGACAGTTAACCAATGAAGCCAAAGCACACGGATCGGTGACCTGGCAAGAAATAGATTTTTCAAAATCCCGCCCAAATCAAACCCGGACTTCAATTCACTCCTTTATTCCAATTTTAATTTTGCCCCTTCTTATCTCTCTCTCTCCCCACCCTTCCCTTCACACCTCACACTCTCTACATACACCCAACGCTAAGCCTCTCTCTCTCTAGAAACGCGTACTGTCCTTATCGGCAAACCCTAGAGGTAACTTGTTGACTCGCTGGCGGTGACTCGGCCCGATTCTAGCCGATTCCGAACGATTCTCACCTGTTTTGATCGTTTTTTCGCAGGTTCTAGACATGAAGGGAGGTAGATCGAAGGCTGAGCCCAAGAAAGCTGATGCCAAGTAAGCTTGGTTTTTGGATGTGTTTTGGTTGTGTTTGTATTGGATCTGTGATTTGTTTGGTGGTTGAGATTTTGATTGTTGATTTGCTGGTTTGTTGATAGGCTGGCCGTGAAGAAGGGCGCCGCCGCCGCGAAGAAGCCGGCGAAGGCCAAGGCTGCGAAGGATCCTAACAAGCCTAAGAGGCCTGCTAGTGCCTTCTTCGTTTTCATGTACATCTCTCTCTTTCTCTCGCTCTCTACCTATACATATGAATTAAATCTGTATATATACGTATGTGTTTTTATCTTCCTTAGAATCGGTGTTAGATCCAAGGTTTGTAATTCATGGAAAATAGCACGAGTATTGGCCATTTTTTGTTGCCCGTTTTCGATTCACGTTCGATAGTTGACCAGGGTGCTTTCATCGAAAATTGTTTTTTGAAAATTCACTACCGCCACGACAATTGATCCCCGTTTTGTATTGTTCAATACTTCTGATACTGTTATTTAGAATCTTGGTTAGATCTGTGATTTATTCGTAAATCAAATTATCAGTTAATTTAGCCGAATTATTGAAGTATATCTGTTTTGCATATCAGGGAGGAATTCAGGAAGACGTTCAAGGAAAAGCATCCCAACAACAAATCTGTTGCTGCTGTAAGTATTTTCAACTCATCCAAGGCTTTGATTGCGTTATTGACGTACTTTTATGGTTGTAATTTTTGTTTATGGAATAACGGAATATTGAACCTGATGCAGGTTGGAAAAGCTGGTGGTGACAAATGGAAACAATTGTCAAATGCCGTGAGTAATTTCAATTGTAGCACATGAAATTACTCTAATGATTTCCTGTTTTGTATCATTGAATTCTATTTGGTTCATTGCAAATATGTTTATGTGATTATTGGGTTATGAAAATTAGGAGAAAGCACCCTATGTTGCGAAGGCAGAGAAGAGGAAAACTGAATACAACAAGAGCATGGATGCGTACAATAAGAAATTGGTATCGCATCTGTCCACTATTCTTTTCTAAGTACCCGATGATCTTGTATACTAAATATTTTCTTTACTGGGTTTAATTCCAATTCACTTGATGCATCGATTATTTATGAGAAAAGGTTCAATCTTTTCCTGATTGCTTAATTCCAATGTTAGGCCGAGGGACCTGCCGAGGACGAAGAGTCTGACAAGTCGAAGTCCGAGGTAGACGAGGAAGAAGATGGGAGTGGAGAGGTATAGCAAATAGCTATGAATTACCAAGAAATCTCCATTGGGTTTTTTCAGTTGATTTTTGTTTTTCGACGATTGAAATGGTGGTTAAGAGAAGATTGCCTTATGAATTTGTTTGTTTTTCTTGTTCTTCAGGAGGAGGAAGACGATGATGATGAGTAGATGAAAAGCTACACACGGGTGGGAGTGATTTTGTGGTGAAAGAAGATTTGGGACAAAAAAGTGTGTAGGATTTTCTAGATCAAGATGACCAAGTCAATTTGTCTTTACTTCTTCTCTCTATCAAACAAAGTAGTGTTTCCATTTGGGTATTTTGGGATTTAGGGGAGGTAGGTGAAGAAAGAAATTTGATTCAAGAACTCCTGAAGTCCAGTCGTCAATATAATGGCTTATGTACTTTTTTACTTGATGTTCTTGAAAATTTTCAATGATTATGCTATTGTAGGGTTTCCTTATCATTGTTGAATCAATGGTTTCTTCTGCTACCTTGGAAATATCTCAATTGTTTTTTTGTCCAAGTATAGGACTCGAATGAGTGTTGGGTGGATCAATCATTTCAGTGCTCATGAAAAAAAAATCGACTTGAGCTTGTATTATATTTTTGGAAATTATGGCAAACAATAATGCTAAGGAAGACGGGTTTGCACCGATGCTCCGAGCTGTTCAATTTTAAAAAAAATAAAAATTGGGAGAGTCCATGAAAAAACAGCTCAATCCGTTGTGTAGATGCTTAATCTAATTTTTCATTTTGTCATTGAAATTGATCATTTGTCCTGGTCCCAGAGATGAGCCTGCGTGCTTGTCGGTTCATGATTGGTGCAAAATCCGTCGGTACCTATAGACGAACTGAAATTATTGTTCTATGCTCGAGGCAGTTGGTAGCCCCAGGGTTGGTTTGGTTGGTGGTTATTGGGTTTGTTCATCACATATTAGGAATGACGAATGACAAAAAATAAATTGTTGAGGGTTTGGTTTTTGGGGTTAGGGGTAGTTTAATCTTAGTTCAACGTGGATAACTTGCCTTTGAGCAGATTGGAAAAAAAGATTATTCGATGTGTCCATAAACTGACTCGAATCCTGCCCGTTACTATTAAAAAAACATAAAATTGAGGTAGTGGGTACACATTTGCGAATGTTGATTACTCTTAAATTTCACATGGCCTGCAGCATATTATTCTGATGCTGAAATAAAAAAATGGGATGTAGCTGTATTCTGACGCTGGATTGGGAATTTTAAAAGATAGTAGTACTATGATAGTGTAGCGTGAGTGGCCTTGTGGGTAGATCACATTTGTTATTCTTCCAAACAACCCTTTAATACGTTTGTATGACAAGTTGACACCTCTTGGTCTTACGTTTGATAACTGGGTGGCTGATGGATGGGGTATCGGGTGCAGCGCTCCCCATACCTCATCCATCATACTCCTCCATATTCCTCATTTCAGGGCTTATTTTTCAACCCACGTTAATGAGTCCAAACGTTGATAATTCGCAGGAAAAAAATAAGGTTTAAGATATCGGTTTGATTTGACAACGATAAAAACATGTTAATTATTTGTACTTAAATTGTTTATTTTAGTGGCGACTTCAGAAACTTATAGCAGAAATTATCATGATTCTATTAGCTATATTAACTAACAATATATTAGTATAAGCAATGTGGTTAAATTGCATAACATCCATTTAGAAAAGATTGTAATGAGAACATCCTTATCTCACACACAAAAAAAAACACCAAATTTAACATAAAAAACACTTTTTATAATTTAACAAGTCACTTTTCAAAAAATTCACAAAATCAGACACTCTATTCAAACTTTAGCAAGTCACTTTATAAAAAACTCATAAAATCAGACTCTCTATTCAAACTTTTACTCTTCCCTCCCTCTTATTTTTTGGTGCGTGAACAGTGCCTCCCTAAATTTGGGGGGTTACTGTAGCAAAGTTACAAAATGTAGCAAATTAGAGAGGCATTTGAGGAGCCTGATTTTAAGGTTTTTGGAGACTTTAACTTTAAAGTTAAAGTAGAGAGCCAAATAAGGATGCTCTGAGAACTTGGATAATCCTCCATATCTTTGTCAAAAAGTTTAAACCCGAATTTTTTTTTTTTTTTTGAGTTCTCGTACTGCTACGTAATTGAATTTCGTTTAAGTTTGTCCATAATCCTATGAGCTGGACAAACCAAACATTTAACGTAGTTTTTTTTGGTAAAGACCATCCGGTGTCCGGTAACCACATTGACCCCGACTAATCCGGATTCGAGCCGGGTAAGACCAGTTTTAACATAGATGCATTCCCAAGTCTCGAACCCGAGATCTTGGTTAAGCTAGCACAGCCCCTTACCAGCTGAGCTACGTGCTTGGTGGTATTTAACGTAGTTAATGTCATGAATACTAAATCAGTGCATTTTGATCATCGGTAATTGATGGACATGGAAAAAGAAATTAGACAAGGGACGGAGAGAAGTGTATAATTGTATGGATATTGGGTAGGGAGGCCCGGGCCTCCCTCAACCTTGCTACAATTGTCCTATATATATTACGAAATTTACATTAAATGACCATAATATGCTATATCGGTCCCTCCAAATTTTAAAGAATAAAATAAAAAGTGGCTATGCAGAATGCAGTGGAAGCAATTACTCTCTTTTGCGTATATATTCGTTTTGCCATGTATGAATAAAAAGTTGCTATATATTATATTAAAGTTCTATGTTTTATGAATAAAAAAACTAAATTTCTATGTTTATTCTTATAAACATTATTCCTAAGTTTAGGATTCAAGCTATGTAAGGAAAACTAGAAGTTTCAAAAACCATGCACGTGAGTATGTGAAAAAGGTTTCTACGTTTCGGTCTCCTCCATCTCAAATAAATTTTTTAGCTTTTTTTTCCATATTTTTAAAATTTGAGTTTGAGCTATATGGTGGGTCTTGAGTAAAATTTTGTTATTTATCTCTTTTTTTCCCCATATTTTTTAAATTATGAGTTTGAGCTTTAATGTTGGTGTTCCATGACGGTACCTAGCTATATTGATGGGTCTGCAATTGTGTATACTATTAATTTTGAAGCTTTAAAGTTAACGACTAAATATAGATTTTTTTTTTGGTCATGGTGGGAGTTGAATATGTAAACTTAGTAAAGAGTTATTTTTATTTATTTTTGACTAATTTTTGGATTATATGACAACTCACTACAACAAAAATCACTTTGTATAGCATTCATAAATGCTATGTGATAAAAGTAATAGATAGCATTTTAAGGAATGCTAGGTTAGAGTTAAATCGGGTTGGACCTTTTATGGAGTTATTTTATTTTTCTACTTGATTTTAGGATTAGTTACAACTTTTGATTACAATACTATTCACTTCTAATTCCAGCTTAAATTTAATTTTGAAAAGTAATAGATAGCTATTTTTTATACTTGTGAATGCTAGAAAGATTTTAGCATTATAAATCACCTTGATATTTGGACCGTTTTTGATTTGTAGGATTTTCTGGCCACTATTTTCTAATTATTTATTTCATACTTGTGATAGCGTTTCCCTCCTGCTACTTATATTCCAGCTTTCTCAGCATTAATTCGTTGAATGCTACATGGTTTGGTTGCTTGTACTGTGCTATAATTATTTCCCAATAATCTGGATAGCATTTCATGGCAGACTCATATAACGCTAATAAAAAATAGAAGATAACTCAATGATTTCCCAATAATCTGGATAGCATTTCATAGCAAGCTCATATAACGCTAATAAAAAATAAAAGATAACTCAACGACTGCACATCCCTTGGCACTATAATCACAGTAGTAACTGCATAGAAAATCAACGCTCTCCAAACATCGAAGTGATTAACATCAAACATCATATAAAAATTTACCCCAGGTCACATGAAACGGTTGAACGTGTATTATTTCAGCAATTTGTTTCGAACAAGTTGGTGATTCGAACAAATTTGTCAAAACAGATTGAAATTTTCAACTTACTATAGAGTATTGGTTTTGATAATTTAATGACCAAAAAATTATTGAAACCTTTAAGAAATAATTTTCTGGAAAACTTAAAACTGATTTGGCTTATTAATTATTATTATTTGGCCAGAGGGAATGGACTGGATCTCTACAGTTTTGTAAACAAAGAATTTAAGCATTTTTAAAAAATGATGAGGTTTCAAATCAAACTCGAACAAGATTTTAAATCAAGTTCGAACAATCTACTGATTTCCTTGTTTAGCATGTGATACATGAGAAGTCCACGTTACACGAGATCAGCTCATATTCTGCTCAATTGTGAGTGGTTGAACCTCTCCTCTTTTGAGTGATGAGTTCCCCTCACCCTATCATTTTTGGACACAAGGGGTCCAATCTTGAGCACCTACGCTCTTAGATCCGATTGGTTTTGCCGACGGATTTTTGGGAGCCCTCTCATAGGGTGATGGCAGCGTCTGCAGCGGATCCGGTTGTGGTCCTTCAGTCTGTGGCGGGAACGAGTTTCAGAAAGATGTAGATCTGGTCATTCCACCCTCCTTTACGAGTGTGTCTGATGGGTCTGTCCTCGACACTGATTCTTGCGGCTTTTTGGTTTGTTTTGTTTTTGTTGTTTTTTCTTTGTTTTTTGTTGTAATCTCTTCTCCCTTTAGGCCTATGGGCCCTGTAACTTGTACTTGATTTCTTATCAATATAAGTTGCATTTTCCCATAATTTTTTTTTTTAGGCTTCGTTTGGAATCCAAGGAGAATAAAGGAAAAGAAAATAAAAAAATCCCCCTCAGTTTCCACAACTTGACAACTTCCAAACACAGCCTTAGCCTTTTTGCTCCTAATTTAGCCAACTCTCCGTTACAGGGAAGAGAGAGAGACACAGAGAGAGGGGAATGGCAGCAGCTCCCGGAAAATGCTTCCTCGTCACAGGATCTCCTGTAAGCATACAAATACATACGTTTATACTTACAGTTTCCAAGTACCCCTCTCTCTCTCTCACATCGAATTTCATCTCCATGTTTTATCTCAGGGCGTTGGTAAAACTACTCTGATCATTAAGGTATTGGAATGCCTAAAAAATTCTCACCCTAACTTGAAGGTTCAGGGTTTCTACACTCGTACGCTCTCTCTCTCTCTCTAGAAATTAGGTCTGGGAAATTGATAATTAGATGCTGACATTGATGTTTGTGAAGAGGGTTGTTCATCAAAACAGACTTATTAGTTATTAGGCTTTACGCTTTACGAGACAGGTTAGCCTATGACAACACATCAACCCAATTTTACTCGATAAGCCAGTGGCTAGTTCCACTGACTGATTCCATCTTTACTGTCTTGATTTTATTTGGTGATAATGTATTACACACGTTGAAGTGAAAAAAAAAGAAAAAAGAAAAGAAAATATGCTGAAGTAACTGGATTAATAATAAGTGCTGATATCGGAAATTGTGTACTGCAAGATTTTGCTAGATTAAAAGTATGTTTTTTGGGTGCGAGAATTGATTGATTAGCTGCTCAAATTATAATCGCTGACATTATTGTTTCAATGCCGCACTTATGTTGTGGTTTTTTTTTGCTAGAATTGAATGATTAGCTGCTCAAATTAACGTCATATGCTGAACTTTTAGTATAAGAGCCAAAGTTCTGTTTTTTTTTCTATTCTGGATATTGTACATGAAAGCTGAAATGGTGTGTTTAGGTTGTTGGAAGTAATAAAACATCATGAAACTTAAATGCTGAAATTGTTCTATATTCACTGTAGATCTGTGTATAACGTGACATATTGACAAGGTTTTCAATGAAAAACACTTAAGTAACTGCTCTGAGTACTGAAATTGGAAAATTAAGTACTGAAGTTATTACTAGTTTGAAGTTGAATTCCCTCTTTTTTTGTTGTTGCTAGAATTAAATAATTAGCTGTTCAAGTTACAATCACATGCTGAACTGAAATTGTGGGCTTTTCCTGTGCTGAATATAGTAAATGAAGCTGGATTAATAAGTGCTGATATTGGAAATTGTGTACTGCAAATTTTTGCTAGATTAATGCTAAAAGTATGTTTTTTGGGTGCTAGAATTGATTGATTAGCTGCTCAAAGCCTCAAATTGTTAAACGCTAACATTATTGTTTCAAAGCTGAACTTGCGTTGTTTTTTCTGCTAGAATTGAATGATTAGCTGCTCAAATTAACATCACATGCTGAACTTTTCCTATAAAAGCCGAAGTTCCTTTTTTTCTATTCTGGATATTGTACGTGAAAGCTGAAATGGTGTGTGTAGGTTGTAGGCAGTAATAAAATATCATAAAACTTAAGTGCTGAAATTGTTCTATATTCACTATGAGTGTGTGTTTCCGTGTATAATGTGACATATTGAGAAGGTTTTTAATGAAAAATCGCTTAAGTAAGAGCTTTGAGTGCTGAAATTGGAAAATTAAGTACTGAAGTTATTACTAGTTTGAAGTTGAAATTGTGTGTTATTTTTCTTTTTTTTGTTACTGTTGCTAGAATTGAATAATTAGCTGCTCATGTTACAATCACATGCTGAACTGAAATTGTGGGCTTTTCCTTTGCTGAATATCGTAGATGAAAGCTGTTTAGGTTCTCGAAAGTAATGAAACATCATAAACCCTGTGTTTAGTGTTGAAGTTGTTCTATATGCAATGTGGGAGTGTTTTCCCGTGTATAATTTGACGTATGAGTACGTGTTTAATGAAATGAAGTTAGTTTTAAACGGTGATTGAACAGGTGAGATTAGGGAAGGCAATGAGAGGGTCGGATTTGAAGTGATCACCATAGACGGTCGCAGAGGGCCTCTTGCTTCTACCACCAATTCGAGGTAATTTCTGTCATCTGTGCTTTGAATTTTCAGACTTGATTCAAATTCATGGCCAATTTTTTCTGTTTTCTCTTGGCTTTTAGGTTAAATCTTGGCCTGTGCATGAATTATTGACTTGCGTTTCAATAATTCCTGTTGCTGTTTGTTTCAACTTTTGTCTTTGGACTAGGTTGATTTTTGGATGATGGATTGTTACAAGTTTTGTCTTTGGACTAGGTTGATTTTTGGATGATGGATTGTTCTTTGGATCTGTTGTTCACTTGCTGTTGTAGCTGAAAACTTTCTCAATCAGGAAAACTTTTCCTTTTCCATGAACTACATTGTTTGGCTGTGTTTGGATTATGTAAGGACTGACTTAGGGAAAGGAATAATTGGAACAATTTTCCTTTCCCTTGACAAATAGCTCAACACATACGTGATCCATGCACACCTGAAGTGGCATTATACACTGACCTGATTTTCTTTTTCTGTGTACAGTGGTTATAGAAACTGTTAAGTCATCGACCTGAACTTAGTCTGGTAATCTTTTACCAACTTTATTGTGTTCGATACTAACGTGTTGAATAAAAAAACTCAACTTGGGATCCTGACCTTGTGCATGGGGCTGGGCATGCCTGATCTCTCATATTGATGCCTTAGGTATGGAGTTTTAGCCGCAATTGCAAATGTTTCTTAGGGCCCTCGGGTGTTCCAGAAGCAAAAGTTACTGAACTGATCAGTATTTATGTTTTTGGATTTGAAATTACTTCATGGATCTTAATTACACACACAATATAGGAATAATAAAACAGTAAAGAAATCGACACATAAGATTTTATGTGGTTTCCCAAAACTGGATACGTCCACGGGAGAGAGAGCGAGTATTTGTAATTGATCAGTTGTTGCAAGGTTTACAATAGAGAGTATTTATATCCCTAATCTATTCCCAACCCTAATCCGAGTACATGGCCTGTCTTCCCATAATACCCTTATTACACCGTATTGTCCCCTGAAGCCCCCAAACCAATGGGTCTACGGTCCAGCCCGCTCCGCCGGATCTGTGATGGGCCAGATGCGACGCTCCGCTCTGCATCTGGTCTCTCTTCTAGAACTTCTTGGTACCTTTCCATATGAGCCACAAGTTCTAACATGATTAAAATGGTCGGCTGATTATGTTTCCATCCTGATCAAATTTAGTGCCCTATTGTTTATTGGCCTAATTTTGATTTTCTTTCAAGACTGGTGCCAAGCTATTCAGGGGACACAATGGAATTGTGATCTCTAATGCCTAATTTAAACACTCTGGGGTGCAAGTTTTTTGCCCTTCATCAATGCTAATAATAGGTTGCTTGCACATTTGACTATTTGTAATTTTTTAACCACTGTGTGTTGTTTAACATTTTGCGGACCCAATGTTTAGTTTTTCTGTTTCTCTCACTCTCAGAAGAAGTTCCTTTTACTTGTAAAGATAATAGATGAATGTTTTGTGATGTGAATACTGGTCAATTTTTTTGTTGCACAAAAACTTTTTGAATTTATGGTCAAAACTCAAAAGAGATTTCCTAATGAAACAACTGTTAAGGCATCGTCCATATCATGCTTTGAAGAGGATACACGAAGTTCAAAACTGAACCAGCTTTGAGAGTTTCAAGATGCTTGGATATTTAGAGCAACTAAGACAATGGAGATTTTAGCCTGTGGACATCATCACCTTTTTTTTTGGTAAACCAAGCTTGAAATTAAAAGGGGTTAAGCGAATATACAGCCTACAAGGGGCATACCCCAAGGAGGACAAAATAAAAAGAAAGAAAAGAAAAGAAAATCCCAGCACAACCCGCCGGGGTGGGAAAATGAGAGTACTGGCACAACCCGCCAGTATAAGTATAAATGAGCAAAAATGCATAAGCGTAGCCGGAGATGGAAAGACAAAAGATAAGGTGCCCTTGCACAACCCGCAAGGATAGGGATAAGTAAGGAAAATAAAACCGTGTGTACTGCCTTGCATAACCCGCCGGGGTGGGTATACAATTGCATGAAGCAATAAGAGTAGTAATATGGTGTCCAACGCTACGTATATCTTCTCAATTGTATCCAATCTCAACAATGGAGCACAACAATATAAAGCCCGATCCAGAGGAAATGGGCGTCCAGTATTTCGGCAAGCAATAGAAACAAGGAAACCTCCCTAAATCCCTGTGTTCTGCACCTCGCCTATTCTACCATATGCACAACATCTCTAAACCAAGCTCCAACATCATCATCCATCCAGAGTTAAGATATGATTCAGAACATCACACTTTATGGTAGCTAAAACATAGGATGACTGACTCTTATGAGACCAACAACAATGCAACCCGAACCCAACGAGGAGCCTCAGACTGTTAGACATCATCACCTTTGCTGATTCTTCATAGTTGATACATTCAACGTTACAATTTTTATGTTACTTTTTCTTTATAAATCATCGTAAATTGTGTGAAAACCAGTACTCTGAATGGTCATTTGCTGCTGAATATTCAAATGTGAAACAATGAGGAATCTTCTCTTACAGTATTTCTATTTGCATTCTTCAGTTCTCAGCTAAAGAATGTCATTGGCATCTTCTCCCATGCAGCCCAGATTCTCTCAAATGGCCTACTGTGGGGAGGTACAAAGTGGATATAGCATCATTTGAGTCGTTGGCTTTGCCCGAGTTGCAGGTGGGTCAGTTTGTCAATCTTTTGTAACCAAAAAAAAAAATAAAAAAATAGTGAGGATAGAATGTTTTAAGTGTCTGAGGTCCTTAGTCCTTACCACAGACTATACTAGATCATTCAACTTCAGTTACTTTAGGCAATCAACTGCGAGTGAATTTTACTTCCTGTCAGAGACTCGGAGCAGTTCACATATTTTAGTGGTTGAAATGATTCATTTAACTTCGATTTCGTGCAATCACCGTGTGTGAATTTACTTCATGTGTCGGAGCAGTTAAATATTCTGGTGGTTGAAATGATAAAACTATAAAAAGAGATTTGCTTCTATGATTTACTTTACAACTAAAAGAAAAATTCAGTAAATTTATGGTTTTGAAATTAGGTCAAGGGAGATACCGATCTCTTCGTCATTGATGAAGTTGGTAAGATGGAGCTTTACAGTTCTTCGTTCTTCCCTGCAGTACTGAAGGTTCTGGAATCTAATGTCCCACTCTTAGCTTCTATCCCTGTTCCTAAAGCCGGTCGGGACATACCTGGAGGTACATATTTGTCTCTCATATATCTCTATCCAACAATTATCAAAGATGTATGTTCTCCATTGAAACTTATCAAGTTAATGTGCATTTCAGTTGCATATTCTCTGTATGTTGATGGAAACAAGCCTTGAAATGGGAAAGATAATTCCACTGCAATTACATTTACTTGACCGGATATTTTCACCTTTCCTTAGTGACAACAGATCATGTCTGATTTTCTACAGTTGCAAGGTTGAGAAATCACCCGGGGGCAACCGTTTTCTCGCTGAATATTGGCAACCGGGATGCGGTCAAAGACCGGGTTTATTCCCTATTAGTGGATTTGCTTCAAAAGCATTAGACGATGTGCAAATAGGATAATGCATACGCCCACATCTTGCAAAATGTTCCCTCTTGCCATGCACGGACATAACCAGGTACCAAGAGCTTATTGTAATGGAAAAGAAACTGCTACAATCTGCTGCTCGACGTGGTTTGTCACATTTTGTGTTCTTATTTCTTCGAGATGTTACTTGTAATTTCCACCTTTTCAGGCGTGTACATGAATGTTCTGCAAATTGTTCAATGAATGTTGGTCACTTATAAGGAGATGAGTTTAATCCAATGGTTAAAAATTGAGATGAGTTTAATCCGATAGTTTGAATTTAAGATTGTGCCAAATGACACCAAATCGGTGCAACATCTTTGTTTTTTTGGCTTTTCGACACCAACATATGGCCTTGTTCTTTTTTTTTTTTTTTTTTTGGAGAACCGGAAATTCAATCCAAAAGTCAAATCCAGTTGAAAGTGTACACAGACAGATGACAACGGGAATGCCCTAATCCGAATACATAACAATTAAGCATTAAACCACAAACTGCTAGGGCCGAGTCCGCATTGAACTACATGTGCCCTTGTTCTTATGTGCTATGACATTTCAGGCATCCAAACTTCAAGGCTGTCTAGGATCATATATCATATTAATTTGTAGAGGAACAGGCAAGAGAGACTTGTATAGGCAACACTTCCACACTGAAATAATGAGATTTACTATGGATTTCAAAATTAGTTGAAATAATGAGATTTACTATGACAAGCAAAGCTCTTGATTGTTACCTACGGAATGTAAACATCTCTTTTTGGTGATAAATTTTTCTCTGATTTATTATTCATGTAAATTAAGTTCCAAGGATATGGGAAGGAAAAACAGATGCGAAGATGTGGTAAACTAGTTTCCAAATTATCTCGGCCTCGGATTTTCACATTTTCTAGAATCATGTACTCCGTATTAGCTTCAATCTCTGCAATATTTGTGACATGTGTAACGACCCTGATTTTTGCTAAATAAAAATTTTTTTATTAAATTAATTTTTCTTTTCTTTAATTATTTTCGTTAATAAATTACTTAAAGTTATTTTTGGTAATAATTATTTTGTCAATAATTGTTTTTATACTAGTATACCAATATATTTACTCTACTAGATTTTCTCCCAATAAATTCCTAGATTTTTTCCCCTAAATTTTCTTAGGAGTTAATTTTGTTTAGGAGTTATTAGTCTAGAATGTTTCACACATATAAAAACTTACATTTCATTCTAGCCATCTTTACAATTACGCTCGGATTTCCCAAAAACAATTTTTAAAAGCATCAAAACACCGAAAAGGCTTCAATTCGGGATCCTCGTCCATGATCCGGTGTATATATATATATATATATATATATATATATGGAGTCTTTTAGTCCGGGATCCGGGAGCCCATGATCCGATCATTTTTTGACGAGGTGAAATGTAAGTTTTTGTGGAGGAAATGGGAAATTTGGGAGTGGGTAACAATGGTTTGTCAATTGAAAGGTTTTGAATGGCCCAAGTGGGTTCCCAAACAAACATAAACTCCAACCAACAAATCGGATATCATATTATGCAAACAGACAACGAACTAACAAAGAACGGGTCGATAGACATTTAAAGGTTGAATGGCAAAAACAAATTCGATGAACAAATCAGATATCATATTATGCAAACAGACAAAACTAAAGAAAATCTTGTAAATACAAAACCAGAACTAAACAAGAAAATCTTGTAAATACAAAACCAGAACTAAACAGATTTGTTTCTCATAAACCAAAACAAAAACATAATTTTCCAAAATTTCAAGATTCTACAATATTTTTCACATTTTCTCAACAGTCAAACAGGGTATATATAGGCCGGCATTATATATCATGAAATCAAGTTTAATGAATATCATGTCACAAATATTGCAGAGATTGAAGCTAATACATGATTCTAGAAAATGTGAAAATCTGAGGTCGAGATAATTTCGAAACCAGTTTACCACATTTACACATCTGTTTTTCCTTCCCGTATCCTTGGAACTTAATTTACATGAATAATAAATCAGAGAAAAATTTATCACCAAAAAGAGATGTTTACATTCCGTAGGTAACAATCAAGAGCTTTGCTTGTCATTTTCGCTTCGCTTGCCATTTTCGGTTAATCGCAGGACCTCTTTGGCCATAGAAGAAAATGATTGTGCTGAGTCCTGCATCTCTGTGGTTCGGGTGTTGATTCCCTGTCCAATCAAAGGAGATCTCATTAGAGAAGAATCAGTATACAAGGGCTACCAGCTACTGCAGGTCTGGGGAGGGGTTAGATGTGCGCAGCCTTATCTCTGCAAGCGCAGAGGCTGTTTTTGCGGCTCAAACTCTTTTACCACCTAGTCACATCGGAGCAGCCTCACCTTGCGTCCGAACCGAGAGAACAGTTATATGATCACATCATTTTTCGCAAATAAAATTATGGGGCTGAATTTCCCAGGGAAATTGTGCCAGTTCATTGGAATCAAACTGAAAAATATCCCACTTCATAAAACTGGAAAAAAACTCAGGCAATTGAAATTAGCAGAAGAATATGAAACTTAAAATGTTCATTGATACCTGCAACTTTTTCACATTTTCGCTCAATTTATCTCGTGCCTCCTTTGCATTACTCGAATCCTGCACCCAAAGATGAAGATTCTGAAATTTTGATATTTTGTCCTCAAGCGAAATCGTAATGTATTGTGCAAACTTTTGCGGAACAGGAATGCACAAGTACATATTTTGATACTTGAAGCTCATGGTAAAGGTTCTCAATCTTTCTTTCGGCACTTCAAAGGACTAGAACAACAATTTGATTGCATAGCTAGTAAAATTACTAAAGATATGGAACTTCATCTGTGTGCATAAAGCTAAAAAGTAGTGGCTCTGTTATACAGTAGATATTCCTGTCTTAGCATTGTTCGAAAATCATGGATCTGTTTTATATAGGGTTTCTGATACAAAAATCGAGAGGTAGCATAATCCTCAATATTTGCATGGCGTAATTTCCCAAAACGACAAAAACCGTAGGAACTGGAGCCTCTTTTTTTCCGAATGCAAAAGAAAAGGTGTTGAAACTGACGACCTACTAGTTTTCCAACATACTATTTTGCAGCAAAAAAGAAAGAAAGCGCTGACCGTGCCCAGGTCTGAATTAATCCAGTACTGGAACTGAAATTGAAAGAGATGTGTACTTACGCCGAAACCAAATCCATATTTTTTCTTAATTTGATCAACTGAACCAGCCTTCTCATCTTTTGGCTCTTCCTTTGGTGGTGGCACTATTTCGTTATTCCCTTTCGTGTCTTTCCCTTTCAAGTCTTTCAGTTTAACTGCAGGGTGGAAAATTAATCAAGCCAATAGTTATCAATGCAAATTAAAGCCATGAACTTTGCACATCGGTGGAAACATACGGAACAAACAGCAAATGGACAGCTTCTTTCTTGAAATAGCAAGACAATAGGAATCAGAGATTTGCAAATGAACAGTCAATTGTATAGCGTCCTTACAACATGCACATGCATAAACACCAACGACAGGAAATTAGAGACAAATTGGCTGGCTGCACATCTTTCGTAGCCTTCCTTTTCTGGAGACCGAAATGTTTTAATAAATGGAAATCCACCTCCCTTTCCATGCTAAAAAACCCGATCTTCCAATGTCAGTGTCCTTGCGATACTGGAGTCTAGCACATCAAACAAATGTTGTTGAGGAATTTAATATGCTAAGCCTTTGTTCTTTAGTTTATTTCACCCCTTTGTAATGATGGTTTCTTTGATATCTTGAGCTATTGAATTTACAGTAGGCCTGACCAACATCCAGTCGAGAGAAGGCTTTCGAAGCAACAGGTTGGAAAAGCTAGAAAATGCTTCACATTTTCTTATCATAGGCGTATCTGTATCACTAAAAGAGGGATGAGAGTTGAACACAGTGATAAACTAACAAGTTCCTTGTAGGGCTACTCCCATTGCAAAAATTCTTGAGCAATGGCAAGCAAATATTGGGCTTCTCAAGAAATTTCCCCCATTTTCCAAGTTATAGATAGTGTGCTAAACAGAGTCTACGTCCACAGTTGCCAGTCAGTTGCATATTTGTGCAACGATGAAAGAAATATGAAGTCATAAAACAAAATGATAGGAAATAAAGAAATTCTATGCAGGTACACACAGTAAGGATCTATTATTCAACTGACCTGAAATTTGCTTGTTAATTGCCTGAAATTTGCTTGTTAATTTCTGTTTGTTAAGTGCTGCCATTATAGGATTTCCTTTTGGTTTTCCTCGTGGATCGTCGAGGTCGATATCATCTACAAAATAACAATACGAAAGTAAATGTACCCGGAAATCTAAAGATGCCATTACAAAACTCAAGGAAAAATCGAAAGTGAATAGAAGGAAAAGCGGAATGAGTGGCTCATATTTTAGCAAAAAACCTAGACGAAGTTGGCAAATAACATGATGTATGGAATTGTTTCTTTTCAAGTATTATGCAGTGGGATTCCAAGGTCCAAATATTAAAGAAGCATTTCAAAAGCTGCAATAACATGATGGCACAAGATATGAGCTCAAGCTTCCTACTTCTGAACCTGGCATAATAAATCCAAGATTTTCTGAGTAAAAAACTAGAAATACCTATACTCAATACAACTTCATCTTCATCATCCATGGCCAGGTTAGCCCTGCTTTCAGCAAAAGTTGGAAAGTTGTCAACGGAAAATATTGTTGAGAGGTCTTCAAGACTTTCTATTGCACTTTCAGCTTCCTCTTCGGGCATCTGTTTTGCTTTACTTGTCTTATCTTTGAGTACAGAGGCAAATATACCCTATAGCTCCAGAGCAACCACAAGAATCCGTTAGTTCTACATTCATCTGGTCAAGAGAAGATTTTGGACACCGTAAGCACAATAATTACCTTTTTCTTTTCTTTGGGGATGACAGTTGCAGAAATGACCCTTTGTGGAATTATAAGATCCTTCTTGTAGACTCGGGAAACAGAGTCCAAATGCCTAGAATCAAGGATAAGTAATTAACCAACACAAAGAGAAAAATTTACGTAGGCAACCTACGCATTTTTGCACTTTTCAGATTCCAAAAACAAAAGCAGTTCGTAGACTGCTTAGTATTTAACTCAGATATCCTGAACCATCAAAATAACAGCTACTCAACACATTGAAATTTTGTGCAAGTAGTCACATAGCATGAGCTAACAGAGGATTGCAATATTGAGTGAGAGAGAGAGAGAACACTTTTATTATTTTACACCATGCAAAAAATGTGGGTTTTTAACGGACTTTGGTAATTTGAAGAAAAACTGATAAAACAACGCGCTGGTATCAGCTCCATTGTATATTTTTTATTCGAGATGTAAAACCAACTGCTCTAATTCACTGAATACCATTACGATAATTCTATCGTCCCAAACAGGCAGACGAGTCATTGAAAGAACAAGAAACTACGCTAAGTATGATTTTCATGAAGGTTCTTGAGAAAATGTTTCAAAATTTATTAATTATTTAATTAGCCATATCAAAGAGGGTGGCGAGTAATGGGACTACTGTATGACATATCAAAAACTGAAAGAAGAAATGGATACAAAAGCAGAAATTGGAGAAGCATGCATACCGGTAAGTACTCTTTTGGAGCAAAATCGAGACGAAAAACATTTCCTGGTCACCATTCACCTGTACAAAGAACGCAATTAGCAGTTGGTCTACATACTCCAAACAGATACCCCCACGAGAAATGTAGTTTTGGAGTTGCAGTCTCACACCAAGATAAGTTCTCCGTCCAATGAAGAGCACATTGCATACGCAGCAACAGAATTTAGCTTTGGAGTTGACAATGTAAGACCTCTAAATGAAGTTTCTTTCAAACGAGACAAATCTGGTAGGGACCTGTAATTTCAAAAAGAAGCTTTTAGGCACATATACATTTAATCAGTTATGCAATGCACTACCAAAATCACAGTTCCACAGGACCAACTACATGTTCAGTTTTATTGCGTTCTTTTTATCATTAAATATCGGCAGCCATCTTATCTTGCACATGACAGAAAGACTACAAAACTTACCAATGATCTAACTTGAGAGTTAACCAGTTAACCAAAGCAATTGAAAAAAAAAAAACCAGATTCCTTTAGCCAAAGGGAGTCCTGCAAAATTGCACCATTGTCTAATATAGGGTGAATTTGAACGAGTCATTCTCTGCTGGACAACTAATGCCAGAAGTAGAAGAATACCTCTTGGTCTGCAGACTGAACAAATTGGTGGTCCAAATTCCATTTTTCTTACTTTTTAATTAGATCAAATCAAATACAGAACATGCACAAAAAGGTTATCACCTTATTTGAACAATTCCATTCGAGAAGACAAGTATAAGTCCAGCAGCATCAGGAGTGTGAAATGTTGATGCCCAGCAACAAGATGACGAATCGAACTTCTTTTTGTAAAGCACTTGCTTAATACCCTGAGAGAGAAGAAAGGAAAAGAATAGGTAACAGCTACAATAGCTCTCGTTACCAGAGGTACCTGAATTACTGAAGCACATTTACCTGGACCACATGCTGTAACGAATAAACATAAGTAGCTTTCTCAGAACAAATCAAAACTGATTCCTTCCCATCTGCACCACATTAACGTGCAATTTCAACAGTTAACTTAACATATGAGCATGACTATCATGTTCCAAGACCAAGAGAGCACAGGTCGTCCATGTTATCCAAGCATAGGATGAGGTATGTATAAAGAGGCAACTAAGTAAATGAGCACTGAATTACCTAAAACCTGCATGAATAAAGCTTTAGAGGGTTTCGTAGGACCGACTATGCCAGAACCAAGAGTATTTCCTGTATCACTCTCAATCGCCAAAACTGAAGAATCCTTTGTTGCCACGACTATAAGATTCTTCTCAAAACCATGAAAGTTGCAAGTTTCAAACTGCATAGAGATGACTCCTGTGCACAGTTCACTTGCAAAATGCTTTTGATATAGTACAGCTGCCCCCTCCATATCGATTAATGAGACCTGTATGCAAAAAGTGTAAAAAGAAAGTAGTTGCTTATATGAATGACCCAGAATGGTAATTTCTACCCAATAAAAGACAAGTTAGTATGATAAGCAGGTATGGGACTACGTGACATATGGTGTTCCACTCTCTTCCTCCGGGAAAAATACCAAATCAAACCAAACCGAGCTTTAAATTTCAATCAATTGGTGTCGGTTACATAAATTCGTTTTCTCCATTGAGCTCCATTGGTGGCATCGTTTTCTGTTATATTCAAGAAACCTGGGTCTTTTTGAACTACCCCTCTAAAGTCGAGCTCGGTCCATCGACCGATCTACGATAAACATGTGACATGTCCAAACCACCTTAGTCATTATCTCTCATCTTATCTTTTAACAGCATTACCCCTACCATCCTGTGACAAAGAAAGAAAGAACGAAAGAATAGAAGAAAGTATAAAAGCCATACCATGTTGTCTACACAAAACAAATTACTGGTTGCTTCTCTGGGCCTACATATTATCTAGGTGAAAGCAGGTTTCAAGCATAGGGCCTACATGTAATGAACACTTCTAAGTTCCAGGAAAAGGAGACGTACGTACCAAGTAGGCCATAGACCATTATGATCAAACTAGCCCCAGTACCATCTATGGAAATGGTACATAAGGAATTGTCCCACTTCTAGTCATTTAAGCTCGATCATATGAAGGGACCTCTAACATTTGACAAGTTAGGAATTGATGACGATATGGTACAGAAACTAGTATCGTTACATGGTTATTGTATCAGATTCTACTTTCAGCCGGACAAAACTTGAAAGTATACTTGTTTGACGGGACTGAAACCGAAAAAAAAAAAAAAAATGAAACAGTTAGTTGGGGAAAAGAAGAAGAAGCGTACATATCCCAGATCAGACCCAACAGCAAGACGTCTTGAGCTGAAGTTTACGGCAATGGAAAGTACAGCTCCGTTAACCTTCACAAGTTTAAGACTCTGGACAATGTGATTGCTTCCTTTCTTAGAAATTCCTGTCCATAACAATGTAATTTCTCAGAAAAGCCTATATGCAGCAGTTGTATCATTATCTGCACACAGTAATGTTAGTCCAAACAAAAATTCTGAACCACAGAAATTCTAAATTGAGCTACATATCGCCGCTATATATGTAGCCCTGATTGGATTTCACGGTTATGATGGGAACAAGAGCTGCAAAACTGGGATGTCGTGGAATCTTACGAGAGAACCAGAACATATATGTATGAAGTAATGATAATCAGCCATTGTATAAACACCAAAACGGGGAAAGAATAGCAACTCCAATTTTGCCTGCTAAGTTATCTAAAAGCCGCCAGTCTATGCTTCAAAACAAATAAATAAATAAATAAAATCAAGTACCATATAAGACTTCCTGTTATAGCCTTCCACTTCGTTTTATAAACATGTCAAAAACTATACCAAACTAAACAGAGCCTCAAGTCTCACTGTCTCAAACAATTAGGGTCCTTAATAAATCTGTTCATATTCATGATCGAATTTATGTTATAAAGGATCTAAAGGGGTATTTTATTTGTTAGCTGTCAACTACCTCATTGAATATAAGACTCTAGTCATGCAAGACACAGGTGAAGTTCAACATATCACAAACAACTTATTTAACACTCGCCAGTCCATACTTTGAATTTCATAATGAGCAAGTCTATATAAGACTTCTTGTTCCCCTTCGACTGTCTTAAACATGTCTCTAACAAATAATACTATGCAATACAATTGAGGACTATAATCTGTAGAGATTCTAAGAATTCATATTGGCAGTGGAATGGCTTCCAATCATTCTGTGAAAATCGATTCTTTAGCTATCCCTTCATAAGTGTCTAAAATTTAGGGTCACTCCATGGCACCCTCCAACTCCAACCATTAATTACAAGAACAAAAAATTACGCTATGTAGAGTAAGGCTGCATTCAGCAGAAAAAGATGTCATTAGAATTTGTAACTATACCTTGTAAGGATATGAAACTGCTTGCAGGGGAGAATGACTCAGCTTTAAGCCCAAAAATGCGAACCTGCGTCCAATAGAAATAAATCAATAATTCAAAGTTAGTTTCCAGAACTGCATAAGTAACATTTCGTCGTTCTTTTTCCTAGCCAGATCTATCAGAAAGGAAACTTCACCATTCCACTTTGGTCTCCAGAAATAAGGAGCCGGCAGTTGCAATCAAAATACAATGCTGTCAGTGCTACTCCACTTAAAGAAAAATCAACCTCACTCTGCAAACAAAGTAGAATAGAATAAGCACAAGCACAAGCTCAGGAGGAAATGTTCCAACTCAAAAGCTGCTAAACTTGCAAAATAAGAACTACTCCGTACCAACTTAACAGGAAAACAACACTACAGGAGAATAAGACATGCAATGCAAGGGTTCCTAACTATTTCAGATTTATTTTATGAATAAAATGAGATGCCACATTACAGTGAACAGATTACAATCTGGGCAGCAAATTGCTCGATTTCTTGTCATTCGGGATCCCTTCTACTCTTTACTATTGAATTTCTTTGTGGTACGTCTTGCAATAAAAGGTTAAAAAGGACGATAATCGAGCAATTTGCATGACTCCAGAAAGATATACAAACATCTAGGGCAATGTTTTCACGATAGGAGGGAGGAAATGGAGATTAGTGAGGTTGTATGACTCCAGACCTTCCTCAAGCATCCAAGGGCTAGGACACGTTTTAAACATTGCTTAGTTTCCAGAAATATGTGTCATTGGTCATGTCTATTCAAATGCTATCTCAATTCTTAAAAAAAAAGAAAAGAAAGAAAGATGCAATTCAAGAAGAATACCTGTTGAACAATTGATGCAATAGGGAGCATAACCGGGCATGATGCATCCCAAAAGTTTATGGCTCCGTTATTATGTCCTGTTATGTACAAGTTCTTACTCTTTGAAAATTGTGTAGACTGAGTTGTATCTTTCAGCTTCATGTCAAATGAAAATAGTGATGGAGCAAGCTTTTCCAGCAAACTAGTGCCCTACATAACCACAAATACGATACATATCACAACTCTGGAGATTAATAGTGGAATAAGACACAAATTTTACACTGGTATAACTCTCTATTACCTCATCACCGGAACCGAATGAATACTGATTTTCTGTGATGAATTTTGCTATACATATGCTTGAGTCAGCAAATGGAAGCTTTACCAATATCTCTTTTGGAAGTGATGGTGGGGACCTTGATTGGCTCTGCAGTAAATGTTTTTCTATTGCACTGTCATCATAGGCATTAATACGACCTGATTTCCCAAGCAGAAGGAGAACATCTTGTTTACGCTTGTTTTGCTCATTGTAGTTTGAAATGATCTCCATATCAACACAAGGCTCTGATGAATGAAGCCCCAACTTAATCGTCCTAGATTCAGTGTGCTCATTCAATAAGACTACCTGTCACATAAATTCCACTGTTTTGATAAAACCAACAACCTAATAATTAAGAAGGAAGTTTATCAAGCAGAAACAGTTGTTACAGTAACTAGTGTGGAAACTTTACTTTTTCTATGCTTAAGAAAAAGAAAAGAACTACAGCGGTGAAACTATACATTACGTTCTATGATCTAATGTTTACAGAAAATTGCAGTACCTGCAACAAGTTGGCAGACATGGCATCCGACAAGCCTTTTATGTACAATCGGCTTGCTTTTCCATCTGCATAAACCCACTTTAGAGAACCTATAGGGATTTTATCCAGCTTATATCCAAGATTCAGTTTACAAATAGGAGCACTTTGAGTGGCATATAAGTCCTTGTCAGGCGTTCGTTCAGTTTTTGAAGCCGAAGCAGGAGGAACACTCCAAATAAAAATATCTCCATTGCTATACCCAATAACCACTTTGCTTCCGAAAGGGCAAGCCCAACATGCAGCTGTCACTTTCTTGGACTCATGGCTCCCTGCAGGCAATATGTTTCCTCCACTCGAAAAAATGGCTTTGCTTTCTTGAATTGCCCATAGTGTAATAAAACCATCTCTATAAATTAAAAGGACCCTGCATCCAAACAAGAACCACGGGGGCGTACAAATTCGTCAATGGTACTTAAAGCACCATATGTTCTTGAATCATACAAGATAGTACACACAATGAGAATTCTAATTGCTCTATTCCAAACCAATTGATTAGGCAAAAACTAAATAACCAGACAGTAGGGATGAGAAGCATCCCAATGCCTAGAAGAACAAGATGAGGTAAACTAAATTGGGAGAAAAATATGAAAGCTTGTAGATTATCCGAAGTTAAGCCCATAAACTGGAAGTTTGGTAGTTGGAAAAACATCCACGTAGTTAGGTCTACATTGTAGAAGAACGATTCTTAGCATTAAGCATTATCTAAGGATGTAATCTCTACTTATTTCCCAATTGTTTGGAGCATCTAGTACTGCCGGCCAGTGCAGAAGAGAAATTTAAAAATGAAATGAAGACGGAGTACCTTTTACTTTCAGCTCTTGGTTGGGGCATTATATGCATCACAGAAGTATCACCTACAACTCCATCTGCATTCCAGGAATGTTGACAACACGTCAAGTTGCACGAACATGCAAAAAAGTTTTGCATATTCAAGGTACTTTGGCTAAGGCCAAGCCAGATTCATTCGTTGTACAATCTAAAAATAGGTGTTACTGCAGAAATACATACTACCAAAGGCTACAGGAGCATTCACAACTCCGTTCAGGATCACAATCACACACATCCAAAAAGTAAGAACAAGGGTAAATAAGTAAAAATTTCAAGAAGTTTCCTCACCATGAGATGCTGAAAGAGGCATACAGTATTTCATTTGCACTACATTCCATGGCTCCTTATCAAGCTTCAAGACGGAAATAGTGCCATTACAATCTCCAACATACCTGTAGATAGATTCAGAACAACCAATAATTAAAGCAATGCACACTTGTCTTTTACCTGACTGCATTGAAAGTTACGGAACTTACATGAAGAGACTATGCTGGATGACTGTAAAAGAGGTGATTTCTTCTTTAAAGACGTGTACATGAGATAAAACCTTCGTGTCGATGTCCCAGACCTAGAATATGATTTCCTGTAGGACATCAATACCAAGGATGGTGGCAATATACACATAAAAACAAATGCAATGTGGCAAAGAAACACAATAAATTAATGAAACATACACACTACTTCTTTACCAAAAAGAAAAAAACACATACACTACTTATGGAAAATGGAACACTGGAAGGAATATGCCAACTTATGAAAATGAAAATCTTCAGTAACTAGCCACTGGAATAACTTGCCTCAATTTGGTTATTGGCATTTACATTTAGAAGGATGCCTTGGTTCTCAAGAAACTGTACAAGTGAAATCATGAATTGCATCAGTTTGTCAGTTAAATGTAGCCATGAAGAAATGTCATATAGAGATCCATGCCAATAAAAGGTCGTCAAATGGTATAAAAAAGCATCATTGTTATTTTCCAGTTACCAAAAGGCTCTTGGGAAAAATTGGACTGGAAACTTCATGAAACACAAACCTTCAAAAACTTGCTTGGTACTGTCACATTGGATTCCAATATAGCTTGGGAGTAATCACTCCCGTATAATTTATTTCGGCCATCTCTGTGAACACAAAGATGTATCAAGATTCAGAACAACTTTCCATGCCGAATATAACAACGAACAACAAAAGTGGTCAAACTCATGGAGAACATTATCGCCAGCCAGCATATTGTACTACGAAAGTTGGTTGAGCAACCATTAATTTGAGATCATGACTGAAATCTGTATATCACGATAAAGCTTTCCAAATAAAAGAGCTACATTACAGTGAATCAAATGGGAGATAGAACTTACTTTGTGGAGATGGCCAGAATCTGCTGAATTGAGTCATATGCCAATAAGTTGGCTCCTGATGGGATGCCATAATGGAAAACCAGACGTGGGTCTACTTCTTCGGATTTTACACCGTCTAAGTTCGCTACAGGCTGCAACAAAACGTAATCTGCAGTTGTTACTAAACCAAACTTCAAAAGATTAAGTACATCATCACTACCAAAATATGGGTATTATCCAAATCAAATGGTCTGTATATCAGCAATGAGCCCGTCTCTTGATCAATATAAACATGGGATTGGACTATACATACAAGATGACCAGATATCTGATTTTCGGTTAAAATATTTACAACCCGATTTAAACGTGCATCCACATATACTGTCACGAAGTATGGGGCCTATAGTATTATGAGAAATATGATACTATTAATCCGCTCATTTGAATTATATTACTTCAGTTGAATTAGTATATCGCGTGCTATTAAACCCGTAAAACGTTAAACAAATTGCCCAAAAGACTTATGAACTCATGTTACACAGTTCAACATATAATTTAACTCGTGTTCCAGCAATGAGGACTGCCATGGCAATGAGTAGAATACCATAACTATGCTCCATCCACCTTGTGAATAACAGAAAAATTCTAGTTTCAAAAAATGCACAAGACCAAATGCACGTACCTTGGCTAACAAAATACTCCTAAATTTTAATCCCTTTGAAAGCGGTGATGATTTGCTAATGTGAATTTAGTTGGGTAAATTTACCAGGTGCACTTTTTTTTTTTCATTATTGATAACTTAGAATCTGCTCAAAAGAGCTACAAATCCCCCAACCAGAGCCCTCCGTTGGGAAAAACAGTATACAACTTTCGGGTTATTCATTTGGTATGGGAAGAATGTCACGTCCGGTGCCCCATTTCAAATACTACCCAATTAACAAACCAAGGACCTGAAGAGAAGCACGTGCAGGATTAAAATATCACATAAAAAAAAAAATCTATTTTTTTGAACGGAGAGAATCTTTTCGATTTTCGGGGAATTTAGAAATCGTGTGACGAATTTGAGGAGCCAAATTCAAAGTTTTGAAGAACTTTCTTGGTCGGAGCATTCAAGATTTCTTCACGAAATCGTATGAAACTTAATGCGCAGAAATTCGACAGCTTTAATCACCCTGCCTTTCGATGCGGAACTCAACGGTCTGCCTGTCTTCGTTGGGACCTTCGGTTTAACGACAGTCAACGACCAGCCACCTCTTACCATTTTTTCTTTTCTTTTTTTCTTTTTTCCGACAATGTTATTACTATTGGAATTTTGTTAATATGTTCCCAGACATATGATAAGATTCATTAAATGAGTCTAATTAAGTTATTTTTTTATAAAAAATAATAAAAGTAATTGATATATTTAGGTTTTTTTTTCATGCAAAAAGTAATAAAAGAGTTTGTGCCAAGTATTTAGAATTCAAATTTTTCATGCAAACAAAAATTTAATTAAGTTCATTTAATGAACTTTATCATATGCATGTGTGACACATATTAACAAAACCCTACTATTAATAAAGCCAAATTACTAGGATCACACAATACATAACGGCAAAAACCTACCCACTCATGATCACTTGAGCTAGCTCTGGATCTTTCGCAAGTCGACTGTCACTACCAGAGTGAATATTTTAGGCTTCTGGAATATTGTCACGTGGTGTTACACGAACCTTATTTGTCACAATTTTTGTGGGAGCTATGTAATTGATGATAGAGCTCACACAAATATTTTATAGAGAAAATTGTTAGAGTGAGTGATAATTTTCCAAACCACCGACCATCACATGGGTATGTTGGGGAAGTGAAATAAATGGGACGGTAGTACTATTTTTTTTTTTTGTTTGATGTACTTGTTCTCCTACACATTTTAGTGTGATAAAATTTCACATTTTATCAGACTCTAATCTCGGAAAACAAGGTGATTTTAATCTCATAAAAACAACTAAAATCAAAATGTAAAATGATTTTAGCAAATAAGGGCTTGTTCTCCTACACATTTTTTCCACATAAAATGTAAAAGTGATTTTATGAGATTTTCATAAAATCCTCCTAAAATCTATAGGAAAACCACTACATTTTATCATTTGGGAAAACAACTCTATTTTATCACCCCTCCATAAAATGTTCATTTTATGAGATTTTTATGAAATGCACATAAAATCTATAGGAGAACAAGCCCTAAAATCAACCGAACAGTCAAATGTAGCCCATGGTTTTGTTTCTTTCTTTTTTAATGCTGGGTTTAATCCATGTGAGGAGAGCCAGGCGCCCTTACATAATGCGAGGTACTATCATTTAATTATTATTCAAATAGATCTCGTGCTTTGAATGAATCATTTCAATGATGATTTGTTAAATGATACTGGTCATTCATATAAATTGTATCTAACCATATAGCTACTAATATTCAATTAATTTGATTTTTTACATGAATGATTTACTCAACATTTCGATAAATTATACGATTTCGATCCCAAATACAAATTATAAAATGTCTACAATTGAGATTATTACAAAGTTAGTAGTAGTAACTTGAGTCACTACAAATACTCCCAATTTCTTTACGAAAAGAACAAAAGGTGCAGTTAATGAAAAAAACATGTTGCCATAGGTTTGAAAGGTTTAAACATTCTTTTGGGCTTTTAAGGTGGGCCCCGATTTAAAAGATCATAACTACCGCACCACCGTCCATGCTATAGTATGTAATTGGTGGATTATCCTTTGGATTAGACAATAAAGATAAGTTGTTTGGGTCCACTAAAACACACTAATAACAATCTTTTTATTTTCTTGCTTTTGTAACACTAAGAGCATCAGTAATCTCACTCATCAAATCCCTTAAAAGCTAAATTTGATGAGTGAAATGCAGCAAAATCCTTCAAAATCAGGCTTAACAAATCTTTTGCAAATTTGTTAAACTTGTAGCTTTTCTACAGTAACGCCTCAACTTTGTTAACTTACTATTCACTAACCTTTCTAGTAAAATTTGGATAGAAAGTCTGATTTTGAGAATTTTGGATAAGTAACTTTCTAAATTTGTAAAATGTGTTTTTGAAGTTAAATTTGGTGAAAAATTTGGTGCTCTTGATAAGGATGCCCTAAAGATAATATGATGGCCTTTAAAGTTATCAACAAGATAGTGCTTTAGGTTATTCAGGACCACGTAGCAGGTAGTTATAGACAAAGGAGGTGATGTTTAACACTTTTTATTACTATTAATTAAAGAGGATAAAGTAATGGATTAGAGACTTGGTTTCAAATCTTTAGGAAATAGCATATGCTAAGACGCTTCTTTTTCGTTTTTTGTTTTCTTAAACTCAGGTGTCTATGCTAGTTTATACATATCTCAACTAATTCTAGAGGCGAATCCCACTACCCACTCACGGGAAGCCCAATTAAAATCGGTACAAAGCTTCGTATAAACTTGTCCGAAAAGATTTTCAACAAAAAAACTTAGAAGAAAGTAAACCTTTGGGTTTCAAGTCTTGATCACCAGGCCTGCTAAAACATCTAGTTGAGGGATTCAAAACAGGCAATGAAGCCAAAAGAGGGGCTTATTGAAGACTTCTTCTTTCTAATAGTAATAATAATTACTTGTAGAGAAAACATTCTTTGCATCAGCGGTGTAGCCGAAGTTTTCTCCAAATCGATTGCATTGCACCATGTATTTATGTTCTACCAAAATTCAGTGGTATGTTTATACTTTTTGATCCGGTCCCTATCAAAATTCAGTGGTGAATTAAATTGCATGATTTACATCCTTTTAATTCAGACAGCATAAAGCCAATTTGTTTGGAAGGTTTCAATTAAACCCCATATAATTTTCTGATTTACTCACCATACTCACCAATATCTTAAATGTTTCCAAAAACAGTCTATTTTTCACCAGAGGATCCAAGATTTTTGTCCGGACTAGGGCAGTGAGGGAATCAAGCCCACAAGGATTCAAACTTGCTACTATTATTAGGGCTCAACTTACCACGTAAGGGCAGTTTAAAAAAAAAAACATTATCCTGATCTTAAGAATGTGTCTAAGGGGGTGTTTCGCTAATGGTGTTTTTAGAATAAATAGGTTTTTTTGTTAGTGGAACTGGAACACCCAAATCGTCCACTTTAGAGTTTAGAGGACTCGACTTATATATAATTTGAGAGAAAAAACAAGCCAATCGGATTTTTGTAAGCTAATGAACAAACCTCAATTTCATGTGAGAGCTATCGATATTCAGACAATCAATTCCAAAAATGTGATTTGTTTTATTATGTTCTAATGTTCGATTGATTTGATTTTTCACGGGCGCGTTTTAAGTGTCGAAGTCCACAAAGTGATTGATTCATATCCCATTTTTCAGTCTCGGGACGACGCCCATTCATTCATTACAATTTACAACTACAAGGCGTTCATTACTTAGGATTCCAACATCAAGTATAAATTACTCTAGATTTCAACATCAAATTTTCTATTATTGGGTGTAATTGACCAGCTTACGAGTAGGCAGTCTAGGACTCAAGGTAAAATTGAGGCAATTTCGTATTTTGAGAATCAATCGTACCTAGTCATTTACTTTAAATGTAGGGAAACGTCTTCCACCATGTAAGAGGCGCATTATTTCCATATGCATTAAACATCAAATTTTCATTGGTTATAAAAAGGTAAAATTGATGTAATCGTATAGCATAAATCAAAAATAAAAAACCTAATTTTCAAAAAAAAAAAAAATTAAGAGGCGCATAATTTCCATATCCATAAAACTTAATAGTCAATCAAAAAATAAAAATTCATATTATGAATTTCTGCCTTTAATTCCTTAACTATTCCTTCTACGCAAATTCTGCCACTATCGTCGATTATTGCTTCTTCTCTGTTCTTCTTCATAAATCGGTGCCTTCAAAGGCAAAATATTTGCGTAATTGATAGCTAAATGGAGTACTTATGAAGTTAGTGATTGGGATGCAGAGATTCCAATGCAATCGATTGAAACGAAATACATGTCGCAAAAAACTCCAGGAAAAACTAGTAGATATTCAAATAGGAACAAACTTTTGAATCGAGATCTATATACGGCACTATGATCAAATCAAATTCAAACGAAAAATACGTGCGGAAAATCAACTCAACATTGTGTTTGCTGAGGATGATTCTGAAAATTAGTACTGTAAGTTTTACGCAACTTGATATTCGAAATTCCCGATCAAGAGATTTGAAATGCAAACCTTTTTTATTATAATAAGTTGCGCGTCCAGATCACCTTACGCGCACCTCGATTAGTTCCGAAGAATCAATCTCAACCATAACCGTCAACTATTGTGTGCTAATTAGAGTTTGAAATGCAAACTTAACAACAGAGATAGAAGAAGAAGATAAGGAGAGATCAGTTGATTACCTTCTTCGAAGCCTTCTCGACGAGCTTTTTGACGAACATGAAGACCAGATCGACCTTCTAATCTCTACCAATAAAAGTTCCGAAGCTATCGAAGATCAGAAATGGCGATTGCCGAAAATCTGCTTAGTGAAAACCGCCGGCGAGAGAGAGAGAGGTTTTTAGTGAGAGAGTAAGAGAGTGGAACGGTTCATTACAGTTTAATTTGGTTTGGGATTTTTGATAGAGACGGACAAAAGAGCGGTTTTATTTCCTTTTTCTACAGACAGATTGGGCGGTTGGGATTGGAGGATTGGGTTACACGTGGCGGGTGATGAGGTTTGTCCGAAGATTGTTGAGAGAGGAAATGACTTGGACGGCCCGATTTGGTACCAACTGTTCGCAAAAAGGACAAAAGCCAATCAGTTTACTAAGACTTTAACTTATTTTTTCGTCCTCATTTAATTTTTTTTGCGCTAGTTAATATTGCATCAAATTTTTGTCTATTATTGGTTCGTCTCGATGGGAATAATCGAAAAATTAAAAAATTATGATTAGAATTCTCATTTTTTTGAATAAAACTGAAAATAATTAAAAAATATATCTATCATTTTTACTTATTTTTTTCTTTATTCAAAATAATTTAAGCTTGGATGATTACTTTTTTGATTTTTTATTTTTCTCGTCGAGACACATAAAGTTGATGAAAAACAACCAAACACGAAAAAATTTAAATAAAGATGAAAAAATAAGTTAGGTGACTTATTAGGCAAAAAATAGGCCAAAATTAAATACTCTTCAGGGCCAATTTGTTTGTTCATTCTTGATGTTCGTGCTAATTTTTAATTACTTATATCTTTTAATATAGATTTAAAAAAATATGCGATAGGTATTTTGATTTGATAGTTTTTGATTAGTTTTATTGTACAAAGTTTTCAAAATCACGAAAAACATTATAGATTAAAAGATACAAGCAATTGAAAAGTATCACGAAAATTGAAAATGGACAAATAAATTGAGACGGATGGAGTAAAATAGATAAATAAATTGCAAAATATTAGTTTGATGATGAGAAAAAAACGGTATGGGAAATCTTTGATCGATACTATATGATATTGCCGGATGGCTTTTTGTTCCAGACGACGGTGAAAGTGACGCATGAAAGCGAAACTCAGAAACAAAATCAGCAGAATCCGAATATTAGCGTAAAGAAAAGGAAGGTGTTTATTCGAAATTAATATTTTGAATTTTTAAAATGTTAGGGCATCCTTATCAGGAGCACAAAAAAAAACACCAAATTTAACTTCAAAAACATCTTTTACAAATTTAGCAAGTCACTTTTCCAAACACAAATTCTCTTGATATCTTGATAAATTTGTTGATCTTTACTTTGAAAGTAATAATAAATGCTTGTATTAGCTTGTAGTACGTGAGTGAAAAGACTCACAAGTGACAGATGTCCCTTGGACTAAGGAAACTTAACAAATTTGACAACCATTTGGTGAGGATTTTGGCCTGATTTTGGGTTTTGAGCTGACTATTTTTAAACAACGTTAATTTGTTGGTAATAAGAATTTTTTTGACAAACAATTATTGCATTGTAAAAGCTAAATGGAATATTTTAGGATAATTTTTATTAAAGCTCTGAGAATAATTTTAAAACAATTTAACATACAAAATTTTTGTCCATCAATTTCAATAAAAAAATGCATAAAATTTGTAATTTTGTGTTGTTTGACAAATGTTTCTCAACTTTTCTAATTTCTTTTTGCAAGAACATTTTGCACATGAATAATGATACCTCAAAGTAAAAGTTGAATTCTACACCATCATTCTCTGATATCTTGATAAATTTGTTGATCTTTACTTTGAAAGGAATAATAAATGCTTGCATTAGCTTGTAGTACGTGAGACAAAAAAAGCAGTAATCGAGATTTAGAGGGTGTTTGACAACTCTTTCAACTTTCTAATTCTCTTTTTACAGATTTACCTCAAAGGGTGTTTTGCAAAATGACAAACTAAACAATTTTGAAGAAAAGAGAAGAGAAGTTAAAAAGAGGGTAGGAGGAGCTTTTTGATTTCTCATTTTTCACTTTTCCCATTTTGATTAACAAAAATACCTACAAAATGTATTCTACACATATCTCTCAAACACTACTCCTGTTGCAAAATGTATTCTGCACATTTTCATCCAAACACTCTACCAAATTCAAAATACATTATGTCCATAATTCAAACAAACAAAAAGACAAAAAGTTGAAAATGAAAAACCAAAAAGTAGGCTTCCAAACACCCCCTTATTCGCTCACCTATCTGCCCCAAAGGCTTAAGTGCCACGGTTGCGTTCGCTAGCTCTCCCACATTGGAGAGTTTGGATTTATGTGTGGTGTATTTAATGGAACTCTCTTCTCATCCAAATAGTAATTGCCCAGTGTGAGAGATTTGTGGGTCCGACCTATAAGAAAAAGAGATTCATTCGGAAAAAAGTGTGGAAGTTTTTATAACAAGTACGACAACCAATACGCCGACCCTACATAGTTTCAAACACAAACGCCTCTCCCTTCAAAAAAAAAAGAAAAAAATGAAAGAAAAAGAAAACAAAAACCTCCACAATTTAGATATATGTAATAGGAATTTAGAATAAGGGTGCACACCGCCTTGCTAACCTGCCCAATTTGTCTAACGTAGCTTGTTTTTAAAAGGATTTGAGAATTGTATGTAGATCCATAGAATTGGGTTTTTCAACTTTTAAACCCGCTTAGGGGGTATTCCACTAACACAAAACTATTTTTTTCAAACACCGAGACATGTCATTCTCTCACAACACATCACATAAAAAATCGTGAAAAACCAAAATTTTCAAAAAACTGGGTTAGTGGAACACCCCTAATAATGGGGATGAACTTTTGAGATTATTTATTGAAACCCATTCCGGTTTGGCCCGGACCACGTAGGACATTACTTGTATTTTTTTATTTACTTTGTGTACCAGTGATTTAAATATTAAAACCAAACATAGATAATAAAAAAGAAAAAGACATGAGAAACTTCCTAAAATTAAGAGGTTATACAAAGTAAATCCATTAATTAAAAATTTAATGAGATTGGGCTTGGGAATACGAAGCGAAACCCAATTACTTATCAGAAAATTACGGGCCAGTCCACTTTTATATGACTCTTTGCGTAAGCAAGTGCATGCGTGTCATTACTTTTGGGCTTTTATATCCAGAGAGATTGGGCTTGGCCTCTCATCTAGCCAACTTTTGGGCTAGGTCTCACACTGAATGGCCCAAAGGGGTATTTCACAACTGGGTTTGACTCACTTCATATCTGGACTCTGGATCATTCTCGACCCTATGAATTTAGTCTAAGGCATTAGAGCAATTTGTCTAACCTATACTTGTTTTTTTTCCTCAAATTGTATGTAGATCCAAAAATTTGGTTTAAAAACTTTTAAATACCACCATCTCCACTAACGACAAAACTTTTTTTCAAACATTTATGTCTATTCTCTACCACACCCCACTAGCGTGAAAAACCGCCGTCACATCACATAAAAAATCGCCAAAAACAAAATTTCAAAAATCAGAGTGGAACACTAATAATGGGGATGAACCATTATTTATTGAAACCCATTCCGGTTTGGCCGGACCACGTAGGACATTACTTGTATTTTTTTATTTACTTTGTGTACCAGTGATTTAAATATTAAAACCAAACATAGATAATAAAAAAGAAAAAGACATGAGAAACTTCCTAAAATTAAGAGGTTATACAAAAAATCCATTAATTAAAAATTTAATGAGATTGGGCTTGGGAATACGAAGCGAAACCCAATTACTTATCAGAAAATTACGGGCCAGTCCACTTTTATATGACTCTTTGCGTAAGCAAGTGTGGTCATTACTTTTGGGCTTTTATATCCAGAGAAATTTGGCCTTTCATCCCCAAATTTGGGGAAAGGTCTCACACTGAATGAGCCCAAAGGGGTGATTTCACAACTGGGTTTGACTCAAAAGAGTATCTGGACTTTGGATTTTCTCGATTTTGGTTTTGGGTTTGAATTTAGTCTAAGGAGATTACAGTCCCCACTCTAGGTCACATGCCTTTCAAGTGGGCGGAATTTGGGTTCATTGTTCAGTGCCTAGCGAAATCGCGCCACGCTCACCACCACCACATATTGTTGCGGGGCACGTTGTGTCGAGCACCCCGCAAATGTGTGGTGGAGCATGAGCCATTGAATTCAGGGGTCAAGCCCTTCTCTCTATTTTTATCTTTTTTTTTGTGCGCGCCATCTTAGGCCTACACTTAGAAGATCTGAATTCTTAATCTCGTATCCCTCACAAGTACGTGGTGGAGAAGGAATGGAAGGTATTGCGTGGTGTGGATTCCACGAGTACACGGTGGAGAAGGATGCGAGGTATTGCGTTGGGGGTCAATCTCTCCTCCATGTCTGTATCCTCCATTGGTGGTCCCATCTCGGGCCTACACTAATTATTTAAATCTTCAATCTACACACATTGATGCAGGTCTATACACTTTGTGTTGAGCTCAAGGAAAAATACACGAGTGTAATGGGAGGTATTGCTTCCACCCCTATTAGCAGGAGATTGGTTGGTCGACGAGCTTAAAGCCCGCCCTACTCGAAACTCTATCTTCTTGTGCGCCCCATCTCGAGCTTACACTAAAGATTTCAATTCTTAATCTTGTATTCCAATAAAATCACGCATTGATATGTGGCGGAGAAGGAATGCGAGGTATTGCTTCCACCCCTATTAGCAGGAAGATTGGTTGGACGAGCTTAAAGCCCGCACTCATCCAAATCTCTATCCTCTCAATTTTGTGCGCCCCATCTCAGGCTTACACCAAAGATTTCAATTCTTGATCTTGTATTCCAGATAAAATGACGCATTGATATGTGGCGGAGAAGGAACGTGAGGTATTCCTCCCACCCTATTATCAATCAAATTTTCAATAAAATCATGATCAATAGTATGTACTAACCATGTTTCAATCCTTATCACCTAAAATTTGAGAACTACTAAAAACATTCTTTGATGGAGAATTTTTGTTTGGGAGAATTAAAAAAAAAAAAAAATCTTGGTGAGCCAAAGAAACTGCCAAGTTTCAAGAAAAAAGAAGTCTTGTAAACAACACCAATCAAACCCGATGAAAACAACACACCCAAACGAAGCAATTGCACCCCCAACACTGCCAAATCAAAATCCGGCGGTGACCATAAAGTTATCTTCATCAAATGATGCCCTAATTGGAAAAATATTGTGTCTTGCAGCTTGAACTATTGATCCGTTTGATTTTTTTTTTTTTAATCCAAATATTGTGTCCCTTTCACTATTTTTTTCACTAGTTTTGACTTGTGCGACTGTTGACACATGACAGATGTCCGTTGGACTAAGGCAAGGTGGTGTCCTGGGACTACCTGATCTTGGTTTGAGCTGACTTTTCTAAACAAATATTACTAATTTGTTTTTGGTATTGTTTTGAATAAATTCGAAATCACAAGAGGATGTTTCGTAGTTTTCCTACTATTTGAATCCTTCAGGCTTCAGTCACTATTTATGAGGAGAGCTGGGCCGAAGTGGGCTCACGGGCCACAGCTCCCCCCCTTCCGGTGGTTTTATTACGGGCCGGTACAAAAAATAAATATTTATTACAACTAACTCCAATCATTCTTTTTAATTGCCACTAACTCCATTAGGTCAATCACTCTTTTTTGGGGCTTAGGCACTTGGGTGCACTTTCCTATTATAGAGTTTTTAGTGGTTTAAGCACTTTCATAGGGTACCCTAGGGTTCAGGTTTAGGGTGCACTTTCCTATTATATGGTTTTTAGTGGTTTAGGCACTTTCATAGAATCTGCCTTGGATTTTTAAAGACTTTCTGGATGGGAATGACTGCAGTGTTTAGTGTTTAGGTTTAAGCTGACTTTTGTAGGGTACCCTGCGAGGTTGGGGTGGGGAGAGAGAGAGAGAGAGAGAGAGAGAGAGAGAGAGGTGGGACTGACGGAAGGGGGCTGACGGAAGGGACCTGTTCCTGCGCACGGGGGTGGAGTAGTCGGTGCTTTTTGGATTTGCTGTGGAGTGCGTTGTCACCAGCCCTCCAAAAGTGGAGTGGCTGGTAAATATCCCTTATCCGTTTCATTGCGGAGCCCATAAGAAGGTGAGCCAACTAAGCCCATTAATGTGGATCACTGTCGACTTTATTTTCTCTAAAATCACAATTGGTAACATTTTTTGGGTGTCAATTCATAAAATTCACAATCTATTGTGATACTATTTTTCTGACAAACAATTACTGCTGTAAAAGCTAAATAAAAAATTTCTCACAGAATTTTCCATGAACACTTAAATTAAAACGAGAGTTATACATGTTCATCAATGTCACACAATCAGAAAGCAATCAAAATACCCAAAGCTACGAGATCCATTCACCTGCCTAACGGCCCCAAAGGCTTAAGTGTCTCGGTTGCGTTGGGCTAGCTTTTCCACATCGGAAAGTTTGGGTGTATGTGTGGTGTATTTAATTAATGGCCCACTCCTCTCACTTGGAGAGTAATTGCTCGGTGTGAAATTTGTGAGTCTCACCTATAAAAAAAAGAGATCCATTCGGAAAAAGTACGGAAGCTTAACAAGTACGATAACCAATACGCCCAGCTTAAATAGTTTCAAACACAAAAACCTCTCCCTTCCCAAAAAAAAGAAAACAAAAACCTCCACAATTTACATATATGTAATTTGAATTCGGAACCATGCCACTGAACCACATGGGCTTACATGGCGGCTCAGAATAAAGGTACGGTGCCAATTTGTCTAACGCAGCCTGTTTTTATAAGGATTTGGGAATTGTATTTAGGTCCACAGAATTGGGTTTGGGTTCAACTTTTAAGCCCGTTCAATAAACGGGATGAACTTGAGATTATCTATTGAAACTCATTCCGTCTCGGCCCGGACCACGTATCACATTACTTGTATTTATTTTTATTTTTATTTTTATGTTGTGTACCCACAATTCAAGTATTAAAACCAAAAATAGATAATAGATGTAATTCTAGTTTCTACACAGAAAAAGTTGCATGAGCATCCCCAAATTGAATTCTTAAAAAAATAAATGACATCAGAAATTTCCTAAAATTAAGAGGTTATACAAAATAAATAAATAAGTTAAAAATTTAATTAGATTGGGCTTGGGAATACGAAGCGAAACCCATTTATTTATTTATTGGGCAAGCTTAGATACATGTAAAATCTATTAGTATTATGTAGTTGGCCCAATCCCGAGAATGTGTTTGGGCCACACGCACTCATATGACTGTTTGCCTTGCATCTGAGTCGTTACTTTTAAATTTTGGTTTGGACCTTATATCAAGAGAGTTTGGGCTTGGCCTCTCATCTAGCCAACATGTGGGCTAGGTCTCACACTGAATGGCCCAAATGGGATTTCACTACTGGGTTTGATCAACTTCATGTCTGGACTCTGGACCATTCTCGACCCCATGAATTCACTATTTAGGCTTTAGTGGTCTTACAAATATTTATATGCCTTGACTGTATAATTATATGCCCTGTAGTCTAATGCACTACAGTCCCCACTCTAGGTCACAATTATAGAACAGAAAATGGACTGGTGCAATGGAATAGTACCGAATCCCTAAGCAACATTGTTTAGTGCCTTGCGAAAACGCGCCAAGCTCACCACCACATATTGATGTGGGGCACATTGTGTTGAGCACTCCGCAAATATGTGGTGGAGCATGAGCCATTGATTTAGAGGCCAAGCCCCTCCTCCATATTTTTATCCATTTTTTGTGCGCCCCATTATCTTAGGCCTACACTAAAAGATCTGAATTCTTAATCTCATATCGCGCACAAGTACGTGCATGGTCGAGGAATGCAAGGTAGTGCATTGTGAGAATCCCACTAGTACGTAGTGGAGAAAGAATGGAATGCGAGGTATTGCGTGGGGGCAATCCCTCCTCCATGTCTGTATACTCCTTTGTGGCCCTATCTCGGGCCTACAAAGGGAAAATACATGAGTGTTATGGGATCGAGGTATTGCTTCCACCCCTAGCAGGAAGGTTGGTTGGACGAGCTTAAAGCCCGCAGTCCTCCAAATCTATAACCTTTTTTGTGAGCCCCATCACGGGTTCACACTGAAGATTTCAATTCTTAATATTGTATTAAGATAAAATCACGCATTGATATGTGGTGGAGAAGGGATGCGAAGTATTGCTTCCACCCCTATTAGCGGAAAGATTGGTTGGACAAGCTTAAAGCCCGCAGTCCTCCAAATCTTATCCCATGTGCACCCTATCTCGAGCTTACACTAAAGATTTCAATTCTTATTCTTGTATTTTGCATAAAATCACGAATTGATATGTGGCGGAGAAGGAATGCAAGGTATTCCTTCCACCCTAATTAGCAATCAAATTTTCAATAAAATCATGATCAATATGTACTAACCATGTTTCAATCCTTATCACCTAAAATTTGAGAACTACTAAAAACATTCTTTGATGGAGAATTTTTGTTTGGGAGAATTAAAAAAAAAATCTTGGTGAGGCAAAGAAACTGCCAAGTTTCAAGAAAAAAGAAGTCTTGGGTGTGTCCCCATTTGGGTGGCGCAAGAACTCAATAATGGAGTTCAATAATGAAATGGCAAAAAACACTGATTAAGCTCACTTGTTCACATCTCATGATCATTCCCAGGCTTTTCCTAGCACATGACTTCACGCTGTTCACATCATTTTCTAAAGATTGCTTTTCCACACAAGTTTAATTAAAAGGTCCACATAACATTGGCCATCATCATAATATTCTTTCATTCATGAGTTGTAAGGGTTGCCTTTTTCCCTCTCTTTAACATTGGGGACTCCACTTTGTAGGTCATCCAAACTTTACAAAACCGAATAATTCTATGGGTATACCGAGAAAGCACGCATCGATGGTGCATAGATGGGTGTGCGGGACCCATTTTTCATAAAATAAACACAAATGGTCTAAGTTGTTCATTGATTTTATAATATTATTTTGAGAGGCCACATGAAAACTCAGCTCAATTGAATAATTGTAAGCACTCGATTAAATGTATCAATATTTTCATTCTGATTCGATTGAGCTGATTTTTCATGAGATCACTGTAAAAAATATTTGGAAATTAATAAATAGTTGGACCCAAAAGGGGCTTAGCATAGCTATTTGTGCACCATCGGTACCCATAGAGGGGCTGTTATAAAACTCCTTCGGGGGCATAGACATTCTAGATTATAAATTCTAGCAGTGAGTTATGGAGACCGGAGTCAAATCCTTCTTAGTAATGATTATCTTGAGTGGATTTTATGAGATAAAATCTAATTTTGATAAAATGTAGTTTTGTTTAAAGATGTGATTAAATGACATTTGTTTTCCCAATGGATTAAATCTAGGGTTGATAAATGTGTCATGTAAATGATTTTGTGAGATAAAATCTAGTGTTGATAAAATCTAGTTTTGCTAAAATCCGTTGAAAATGTTAGATTTTATCAAAACTAGATTTTATGAGATAAAATCCCTTCAAGAACAAGGCCTAAATTTTTTACCTGAATTTTACAAAAATTGTTTACCCCATTGCCACAATGTTGGTCTCCATTCTCTCAAACAACTTTTAATAATTGATTGATCTGGGGTGTTTCACTAACTCAGTTTTTTGAAAAAACTAATTTTTCACGGTTTTTTATGTGATGTGTTGTGAGAGAATGACCAGTCTCGGTGTTTGGAAAAAATAATTTTTTGTTAGTAGATCACAATGGGAAGTTCAGTAACGTTGGAATGTGATTCTAGAAAACTCAAAAGCTATTGAAAATTACTTTTTTGAGGGGTAAATACTATTGAAACTTTATTATTTTTTCGTAAAATCCAAACAGTTTAGCCAAGTAATTATGAAAAAGCAATAATTACTCTTCCATGAGATCGTAAGAGGTATTTTTTTCGAAAAGGCTTTAACTTAGATCTCGAAAAGTGTACTTCTTTTGCAAACCTAATGATAACAATTACTAGTACAATTTACTAGATTGATTGTCTGACAAAGTGAATGAATAGTACTAGTAGTAAGGTCACATAAAAATAACGGTTAATTGTTCTAGGGTACAGAGTGGAGACTTATTGACCAATTTAGTCCATGTTAAAGTTTTACAAGGTCTAAGGTCCACAATTTTTTTTAAAAAATTTTTGGTACTTTCAAAGGGTACCCTAGAGTTTAGGTTTTAGGGTGCACTTTCCTATTATAGGGTTTTAGTGTTTTAGGCACTTTCATAGGGTACCCTAGGGTTTTAGGCACTTTCATAGGGTACAAACTTTTTTGGCACTTTCCTAGAGGTACAAACTTTTTTTTTGGTAAAAAAAAAGAAAAAAAAGAAAAAAGAAAAAGAAAAGATTTCAACATTAGGACTGGATAGGTTATAAACTTGTTTGGTGGATTAATGGGGTTACAAATTCTTTGCCTAGGACTTTTGAACAAGTCTCCCTAAAAATAGTCAGCAAAGTGAATGGGAACATTCCGCTTCAACTTATGATGATAGATTAGGTAATGTAGAGTGTCTCGGGTTAATTTGTGCTCACTTTGGATTAATACCTACAACCCTTCCTACAATAGTTTCAGACGTTAGGCAGAAGTGAGACCAAGAATTACTAACAAGAAAAATTGAACGTGAAACTTTAAGAGACGTTAGGCAAAAGTGACACCAAGAATTACTAACAGGAAAAATTGAACGTGAAACTTTAAGAAGATGCAATCTCCGAAGTCAAAACCACTTCGCCACGCCAACCCTTGGAGTTTCCTACATTTAGTAGTACTATTACTAGTATATTGTTATTGGCACAGTACTCATTATTTAGGCAAGCCGCCGCATTCCTAATTATCATCTCACGTTCACCTCATTTGACCAAAAGGGCTCTCCGTCAAATTTTGAAATGCCCACCTCAATTTCCATTTCTTTATTGCTTTCCATTTTAAGTTTGTTAACCCTAAGAGCTTGGTAAGTAGACACGAGAAACCAATAAGTACTTATTTTCTATGAGATCGCATGTTCAAAAACCACAAAGGTCACTGAAAAGTTTGTCCGGTCATTAACATGAGGGTATGAGAATAACCTTGTTCTTGAATGAATTTTATGAGATAAAATCTAATTTTGATAAAATGTGATAAAATGACATTTTTGTTTAGAGGTGTGATAAAATGACATTTTTTTCCTAATGGATTAAATATATGGTTGATAAAAGTGTCTTGTAAATGATTTTGTGAGATAAAATCTAGTGTTCATTAAATCTAGTTTTGCTAAAATCCGTTGAGAATGTTAGATTTTATCAAAACTAGATTTTTTGAGATAAAATCCATTCAAGAACAAGGCCGACCTTGTTCTCGAATGGATTTTATGAGATAAAATCCAGTTTTGATAAAATCTAGTTTTGTTTGGAGATGTGATAAAATCACATTGTTTTCCCAATAGATTAAATCTAGGGTTGATAAAGGTGTTTTGTAAATGATTTTGTGAGATAAAATCTAGTTTTGCTAAAATCGATTGAGGATGTTAGATTTTATCAAAACTATATTTCAGGAGATAAAATCCATTGAAAAACTCCCCCAATCGATGGAGTACTGACGTTGACTTTTTGTAATAATCTAACTCCACTAACATCCTATCATTTGGGGAAAAAAAAAATGAATGAGCTAAGCTTGTCAGCAGCTAAGGAGAAAATTCACGGGTTACAGTTGGTTATTTTCCGGTCACTTGCTGGATTTTATAACTCGACAATCAATTCTGTTCACATTATAGACATCGTCGAAATGCATAAGCATGATTTAAAACCATGTTAATTAAATGCCAGAAAAACATGTGACCGAAACAAAAAATAAATCGAAATCTTGTTATTGTTATGCACACACTGAACAGAGGATGAACAGTACTAGTTGTAAGGTCACATAAAAATAGTCAAAGTGAATGGGGAACATTCCTCCACTTAAGGCATGTTTGGATGAGGGATGAGGGGGTTGGGCTAATTAGTACTCCTTTCCCTCCTTAATACCTTGTTTGGCAACCAAAACTGACCCATGACTAATTAGCGCAAGTAGTAATTAGTCAGGCCCCTCCCTGACTAAATATAAGTAGGGGGAGGGTGTCAATGTTTAGTCGGGGGGATTATCCCCCCATTTTACCTCCCTACCCACATGCAATTTTCTTCGGATCAAAAAATAAAATACTTCCACGCATAATTTTTAATTTTTGTTTGCACCAAATTACTACTAGAAATCTTTAATTCGATACAAAAAAAAAATTGAAAAAATTTATACTTTAGAATTTGAATTTATAATTTGTGTATTAACTGAAAATAAATATTATAAGTTACAAATAAAAATATATATTTTTATTTTTTTAATAAAAGAAATATTACAATTAAGTATTATAGCTTAAATGTTTGAAATTACATGAAATTAATTAATTTTGGTTTTTAAATAATTATATAAATACATAATTTGATATATGCATTACCAAGGGCAAGGAAGTCTTTTGACATGATTTTACATCATCTATCCTTCTTATCCCCCTTCTTTATCCCTCATCCAAACCATGTACTATTTAATTCCCCTTCTTAACTGCCACATCAATGTGGGTCCACCCTTCTTATTTAATCCCCCCGACTATTTTATCCCCCTTACTATTTAATCCCTCCAAAACTAATACGCCATCCAAACGGGCCGTTATGATTACGAGGTTAGTTCCTCCATTACAGATAAATTGGGTAATTTAGGGTGTCACGGGCTAGTTTGTACTCACTTTAAATTTTACAGTAGTTTCACACGTTTAGATGTTAGTCAAAAGTGACTCCGAAAATCGCTGCGGAATTGGGGGCTCTGGAATGAGCCAAACTCACTACAGGATGCGGTAATCAATGGTCCAGATTTAAAATAAACTTTTCCATGTAAGAATAATCTCTTATATGGAAGAATTTATTTTAAATCTGAACCATTGATTGCCGAATCCAATGACCACCGTTGCTCACTACACCCTGTAATAAGTGCCCTCGCTACAGGGCCCCCGTTCCGACAAGAAGAACTTAACGTAAAACTTTAAAAGGGACCACGCTCCCGAGCCAAGACACCACTCCACCATGCCAAGACTGAAGTTTCCTACGTTATAATATTTTGTTATTCGCATTGAGAACAATCTTGTTGACCCTCTGATGCAGGGCGCCTTATGAACTACAGAAAAAGACGTGCAACAATCGAACACAAACACGAAAGTTTAGAGAAAACGCTATCTAGACTCTTTTATCATTCAATAATAATCAAAAACTGCCTCGCCCTTAAGGCTTACAACTTATTATATAAGAAACCGGAAACCCTAATTGATTTGCCCCGAAAAGGAAGCCAAATCAATAAAAAACGCAAAATTACCAAAAATGGAAAATTCGGAATTAATAGCAAAATAAGAAACTAGATAAAATTCCAGAATGTTTCCCAAAAACGCAACTTAATTCGGATTTTCCTTGCCCAAGTAATTGACAAGTCAAATATTTCCTTAAACGGCAAATTTGGACATCCGGAGCCCTAAACAGCGACGAAAGCCCGAAAAACGACGTAGGCCATGGCATAAGCGATGGGTCTTGACCGTTGGGCCGATTCGGGTCCGACCCAAGTGGGCCCAACGCAAAATTCCACAGCGGCATAATTACGATTTTGCCACCCGAGGCTTAAAATGCCGAAAGTACTCTTCCTCCTTGGCTACTGCATCACCCTCCTTAAAAGAAGGTGAATAAAACCCTCCCTTCTATTGGTTGAAATGTGTGGGTCTCACCATAAAGTGATGTCATGCTTTTCCAAAGAGTGTATTGCAGAGGTAAGCATGACATCACTTTGTAGTGAGACCCATCCGAATTTAACCAATAGGATAGAGAGTTTTTTGTTGACTCTCTTTTAACGAGGGTGAACAAAATTGCTCTCATTGGGATTTGGCATAGTACTCCATTAACTATTTAACTTATTTAGGCAAGCCGCCGCATTCCTAATTATCAACCCACGTTCTGCTCATTTCACCAAATGACTTGGGCCTCCTTTGGGTGAATTGAAAAAACTGGTTTTTTGGTGGTTTTTTGGTTTTTTTGGTTTTGTCCTTATTCAATTTTTTTTTGCATTTGTTAGTTTTCGGTCGATTTGTTGTGGTTTCTTGGCTCCTCTCTACGAGAGAAATCTAAAAAGTATAAAATTATTAGTCAAACTTAAAGTTTTGTGAATAAAGACGAAAAATAAACCACAATGGTTTTTTTACCCAAAGGAGGCCTTGGTCAAATTTTGAAATCCCCAGCTCAATTTCCATTTCTTCATTGCTTTCCGTTTAAGTTTGTTAACCCCAATGACTTGGTTAAGTGGCCCAAGAATTAATTGAGGTGCATGCAAAGTGACTTAAACATCTGATTAAAAAAGATTACGTATTAAAGTTTTCTCAAAAAAGCCGATAGAGATACTAATAGGATGTCCAGCCAACCCCACTGGCGTGGTAGTTGATGTTCAAGATTTAGGGTTTGCTTCCTTTTACGTTTAAATAGATATATTGAAAGTGCATGATAAAATTTATTCTTCCAGATATTAATCGAGATACGCATGAACTAACTCCAAAATCAACAATATCAAAGAAAACGTGGATGGTAGCGTCCCATGCATCCCTTCCATTATTTTTCTAAGATCAGAAGAGCATCTCCTATTAAGTTTTATATCTCCATTTTGGAGACCGGATATGATATATTGAGGGATTATTTTGTGATTTATCTCATATTTTCTTCAATAGTTTGTACTTTATGAGAGAATCTTGGAAGGATCCATCGTCCTTTTAGAGATTTAAAACCAAAATAGAGATGTGATTTACCTCATATTTTGAGACTCACACATCTATTTCGGTTTCTAAATTTCTAAAAGAATGTTAAATTACCAAAAATTCCTATCAAAGAATGGTTTCATAACATTTCTGTTCTATCAATATGTCGCATTCTGTCTCGAAAATAAAGATAAGATATACTTCTTTCGTTCCTAAATAAGTGTCCACTACGAAAAAATCGTGCAATTTTTCAAATAAAAAAATTAAGTACTTCTGTGTATCTAAATTTCAAAAAATGATAAACGAAAGTACTTAATCTTTTGATTTGGAAAAAATAGTAACGAGTGAGAGAGAGAGAGAGAGAGAGAGAGAGAGAGAGAGAGAGAGGAACAGTATTTAGGAACGGAGTAGTACTTGATAAGAGATGGTGTGGCAAAAAGGAATAGTGAAACAAACAAGTAAAGTGAGTTCCAGTTATACTACGACGGGTACAGAGCATGCAAAAGGCACGCGCGCCGTAGAATGCAACCAACACATTCCGTTAGTACGGTTTTTCAATTGCCGCCAAACAAGGTGGGCGGCCAACAGCAAATATTCTCTCTTTTTGCGGTTCCAAAAAATGACTTAAAAAAAAAAACTCTCTTTTTGAGCTGTTCTTTTTATTAGGGCTGTTCAGCGGATCATCCGATCTGTCCAATCCGCCAAATCCGTCCAATCCGATCCGTCCGTTGACTCATCCGTGAATGTTCGGTTCGGTTTCGGATCGAGAATTTTTATTCTGCGGTTCCGGATCCGGATCGGATCCGCTCGATCCGCTCAATAATCCTTCTTAATATGTCAAATCCGCCCGATCCGGATCCGATCCGTGGACACCCCTAGTTTTTATATTCTTTATTCCCAAATCCCAATTATCACACCCCGAAGTGGGAATTTAAGTGTCAATGTGGGAGATTTTAGGTTTAAATAGATGGAGGGACGTTGGCTTGCGATAGACCGTAGTAATCTTACTTTACTAACATCCTATCGTCTAACAAAAAGAAAAAAGAATGAACTAAGCTTGTCATCAGCTAAGGAGAAAATTCACGGGTTGCAGTTGGTTATTTTCCCGTCACTTGCTGAACTTAACTCGACAATCAATTCCGTCCACATTATATACATCGTCGAAATGCATAAATACAGTTTAAAATCATGTCAATAAAATGCCGAAAAACATGTGATCGACACAAAAAATAAATCGAAATCTTGTTATGTACACACTGGAATTGAAATCCAAGAAAATTCGGTTATGAGTTAGATTTGTGTTTCAATCACATATTTTTCGGAAGTCAATTAACATGATTTTAAATCTCGGCTGTACATTTTGACGATAATTATAACGCGAACGAACCGATTGTTAATTTATGTCCGGCAAGTGGCCGGAAAATTACCAACTACACCTCGGCACGGTCCAAATTGAATACGTATGGTCGATTGGGATTCTATTCTTCTACAAGCGGGACCCTCTGGCTCTACACCCGCTCTGTCCTCTACGTGTACGACATCCGCTCAATCTCACAACTGTCAAACGAAAAGTCTTTGCAAGTTGCAAGGGAATGGATCGGGTGCTTTTCCACCTCTCTTACCACGGATCAAATCTGGTAGGATCGATCTTTCTTTTTTTTCCTCGGTGAAAGTCAGTAGAGTCAGCTGTACTTAGAGATTTGAATTCCAACCAAATGCATGAGATTACATAGTGCCTAGTGCCTACCTTTGGATTGCCACTCCACCGGCTTGATTTTATCGGATTTTAATGATTTAACTTGAACCATTGATTAATTTCATAGGACCCAGTGAGTAGGTGGTACGGAAGCAACCATGTTGATACCCATCCGCAGTCATAACTTTTATGGTACAAAAGTTAAAACATAGATATGAGTGTTAATCTCAGAATCATAAATATGAGAATCTATAGCGCCCAACAAACCTATATTGAGATCCGATCTACGATCTTTTCAGATGCTACAAGCGATAAAGAGTATGTTTACACAACGATGAGCAAAGAACTATCGATACTTATTCATTGAATTACCAACGACTTGATATACGGTTAGTTACATTATTGCACGTTTTTACTCCATATTTTTATACTTTTTTTTTGGTGTCAAATCGAATCCACTTATGTAGCTTCAAATGTCTGATCAACTTGAAGTTTAGCGAAATTGCCAACTCAAATGAGCCTAAAAAAATTAAAGTAACTTCCATAAAATAACATCGGTCCTGAAGGAATAGGGTTTTTATTAAGCACAAGAAAAGACAAAAAAAAAAAAATACCTTTCAACTCATTTTTCACTTTCTAATACACTTTCTACCCACTTTTATACACTTTTCCATACATTTTTTTAAACCTTAACAAAAGCCGGCTGAGCTTATTTTCCAAATAATAGAAACCGAAGTGGACCTGATAAAGACCCTCATAATGCGTGCTTTGTCCTTAAGACAGACCACAAGCCCTAGATTCTCCTTTAGCAGTAGGGGAACTTTTCATCAAGACCTACGCTAGTACTCTATAAGATAACAACCAAAGCAATATAAGCATATGTTAATTATCACCCAATTCAACATTCAGGCCAATGGAGTTCAATTCTCATGCTTTCCACTCTGTCTTTTACCCCATAAGCTCACATGTAGATCATATCCAAAACGACAAGAATCTCAAGACAAGGACTAATTATTCCATGTCCCCAGAGCATAGCCACGTGGTGCTACAGAGCACTCAAGCATCACACATGAAATTGTGAGATTCACGAGTAAGTGTATGGATCAAACATAAATGTGTGGTGCTGGAGTGATCTAGAGCACCAGGGCTAGAGCTGGGATTTAGGTTCGGGGGTAACGCTATTCAACGGGAGTCTACTGATATTGTTGTATATTTTTAGTAAAAATATGAAGAGAAATGTTAATGGTAAGTTAGGTTTCGTTATGGGCTTTATTTATGTTAAATAAATAAAAATCTTTGAGATATTTTTATTCATGATCAGAACCATTTATCTTTTAAAACGTTATTTTAGCATCGTTGGTGTGAAAAATCAAATTGTATAGATACCGGCAGGTGCCTATTACTGTGAAATAAATTTATTTTTTGAACCGGAGAAGACACGTGCCGCCCCGCCTCAACAAGTATTTCCGTCCCTGCGAAGTACCACGTAATTGTGATCCGCGACTAGTGAATAATTACTCACAAGACAAGGCATTTGAAGGTACAACCTTCGGGGTGCTTTGGCAAAAAAGAAAAAATTGGTTTTTTGATTTTTTTGTTTTATCTTTATTCAAATTTTTTTTTGCATTTGTTAGTTTTGCGTCAAATTTTCGTGGTTTATGGATTCGTCTCGACGAGACGAATCCGAAGAGTATAAAATTATGGTCAATTTTTTTTTATTCTTTTTCAAAAAAATGTGTTATTTTTAAATTTTTGGTACTCCGTTTGCTTACCTCTCTATTGGGGAATGTTTCAAAATATTTGAATTCTTTGAAAAGTCAACAAAAAGATGTACTACTATATATTTCCATAAACTAGCCCCCTCATAAATGAACAAAAATAATTTAAAAATTAAAGACTCTTTCCTCGTTGTCCTTGTAATCTCCATATATAGTGATCTCTGTTGTAATCTGCTTAATTTGGATTTGGGATATATAGAATTTTTTTATTTTCCCAAAAAAAGAAAAATAAATAAAGAACAAATAATTGGAAAGAAGGAAATACAGTTTTATTTAATCATTTAAGTTGTTCATTTTGCAGGTTGAATGCTTGTTATTTACTCCATGTCCATGTACAAAAGAATTGGATTATTACATTTGAATCAATTGATTATCCATTTGAAACATGCACATTTGACATTTGTTACGGTCAAAAACTTGAAACTTGATTTTTCGTTAAACTCGAGGGTTTGCAAAAGGTAAATCTTTGGAGTTTAATTAAGAAGTTTCTTCAAAATAAGATCGGATTCGATTTTAACAAAAAAGTTAATTTTTCATTTAAACCCTAAATGATTAACGCATGATTTAAAAAACGAGCCACTCGTAGTTATTTACAAAAAAGTTGATTTTTTATTTAAACCCTAAATGATTTTTTTGATTTAAAAACGAGATTCAGTATTAATTTTTGAGTCTTATTTTTTGAGTCTTTTTATCGATTTCTGAGTTTAAGATTGAACGATTTCGATTTAAGATGAATATGATATGTGCTCCACCATCCCCGCTTTCCAAATTTTTCGCGAGGGTGATCATCCGTCACAAAACCTCTCACCCAACCAAAACCCACATAACAATTAACGTGTCAAAAAGGGCAGAAAATCCCCATCACAATTTATTTTAACCGATACCGATTGATTAAGACCACCTACGTAGTCTGGTCCAAGTTCTACACGATTCCTTCCCGGTCCCTTTCTCACATTTAAAAAAAAAAAAAACCCCAACCGCCTTCGCTTTTCTGGTCTCGTGTGTGTGAATTCCAGCAATGGCCTCCTCCTCCTCTCTCTAAAAAGCTCACTTTTTCTCCCTCTCTTTATTTCCTTTCCTTTACTGTTGTTTCTAGGGTTCTTAACCGCCTTTCAAAATTCTCTCTCTCTCTCTTCAATGCGGTGGATGATAAGTTGAATTGAGAATTCTCTGAGCATTTAGTTCGATGTGATCTTTCAAAGGTGCATTGAAAATTCTACTTACTCTTCTTCTTATGCTTATTATTATTCTTCTGGAGACTGTTCAGTGTCCAATCCAGTTTAGTGTTTGTCGGTGCTGCTTCGATCATGGTTGGTAAATGTTTTCGAATTTCGATTCACTTTTTATGAGGTTTATGTGAACTGAATTGTGAGAACTGAGTTGAATTTCTCAAGGTTATCGAATGGTTTTTTTCCCTTCCTTCATATCTATGTTAATTTGATATCGTGTGATCTTTGAAAGGTACATTCGAATTTCTATTATTGATCGTCGGGCAACTGTTCAGTATCCAGTCCAGTTTAATGTTTGTCGGTGTAGCTTCGTTTTCGGTTGGTGAATGTCTTCGTTATATGTTTCTTGTTTTTTGGGTACTTCGGAAAGTACTTCGGAAATATGTCTTCGTGATATGTATCGATTGCCTCCTTGCTAGGTTTCTGTGATTTGGAAAAGGAGAATTGAGTCGAATTGCTCAAATTTACGTAACGGTTTTGAGAAATTGAGTACATCAAATTTGTCAGTTTCCGTTCATTTTGTCATCGTTGTTATCTTCCAAAGGTACATTCAAACTTTTGTTTGTATTCTTTTTGCGACTAGAATTGAGTCTAATTTCTCAGGTTATGGGACGGTTTCAGATGGATTTGAACTTGTCAGTTGTCAGATTCATTAACCTGAGGGGTTGGCAAAGTGGTCTTGCCTTGGACTTAGGGGGTTTGCTCCCACTAAAGTCTCAGGTTCGATTTCCCTTGCCAACAAAACTCTTGGGGGCCATTAGGAGTTATGCCTGGTCGTTACCTCCATGGTCATGGAATTAGTCGAGGTGCGTGCTACCTGGCTTGGACATCCGGTTATTAAAAAAAAAAAAACGTTTTGGTTCTCTTTTTGTTTCTGTTAAATTGATAGAAACTTACTTGTTTTGGTGTTATGGTTCTCTTTTTGTTACTGTTAAATTGATTGAAACTTACTTGTTTTGGTGTTTACATATGAGATTTGGTTAATCAATTCTCCTACTTTTGAGATCCATGTTCATGCGTTGCTTTTTGTTCCAATTCGTTGATTGGTTGGAAGTCCTCAATTAGCTCAATTAGAAATTGGTTTTGGTACTTTGTGACAGAATGTTTCGAGTTTCACATCTAGACTGGCAACTCCTCTTCAAATTAATTTTCATACATCCTTTTAGGTTTCTTTAGTCATATTCTTTTAGGTTTCTTGTACCATGTTCTTCTTCAGCATGTATATACTCTTTTTGCAACTCCTCTCAAGTCAATTTCCCTACAATCTTGTCCATTTCTTATATAACGTTCTGTTTTGTTCATGTTTATTCTGTTTGTTACTTTTTTGCCTTATTTGCTCTTCCGTAATTTGCATAACATGTGATTTTGTTTTGTCAATGGGGCTGGGTTACAAAATTCCCCTATGTCCCCTGTTTAAGTGGTCCGGCATCAATTACATAATTATATGTTATTTGAAAGGAAATGAAGGAAGGATAGCTAATAATGATTCTAGATTTTGAGACACCCTAGTAGCTATCTTGATCATTCAGTTGATTGTGCCCTGTTATGGAATTTTTTTTGTGTGTGGGTAAGTGTGAATAAAAATTTGATAATTGTGCAAACTGCATTCAAAATCTCTCACTCTCTCTATGGTATTTTGTGTAAGACAATTGCTCGGTGTCTTTGTTTATCGTCTCATCGCTTTTACAAGTTATCATACACCTAAATTATGCCAGAGAGACAATCTCTCTCACAGATTGAAGTTATGCCAGAAACAGAACTCACCATGATGTGGCAAGTCATTATACCCTCTAGTCTTTTCTTGGACCTTTCTGGTTATGCAGTGATACTTAATTGGGCTGTGCTGTGGGAAAACCCATGGTTGATCCTCTCTTGTCTTTTGAGCTATGCCTGACTGTCGGGTTTAGTATTTTACTAATAACCTGCATTGTGGCTTCGCAGATCTAAATTAAGTATTTGGCGCTGTATTTGCTCGATGACAATCAGTAACTGTGAATTTAGTGGGGCAAAACGTAGTTATACTACGAAGGAGATTGTGGCTTTGGGTATGATCCACTGGATGCATGGGAGAATTACCACATCTTTGTGACTTCAATCAGGGAATCATGGCAAGGAAAGTTATTACACAAAAAATACAAAGCGGTGGTAAGTTCATTTTCCCCCTTTTTTATGTGTATTTTTGCATCACTTCAAAGAGTCGATCCAATTGAATAGTAGTTTAAATTGTTACCAGTGAAAAGAGAGTAGTTCAGTATCACCAGTGGCAGATAATAATAAAAAAAGAAGTATCACCAGTGAATAGTAGAATATAGTTCTTCTGGGCAATGGGTTTTGTATACATGTATCATACTGATGCTATCTTGGGTTGGACTGTGCCAATCTGAATGGCTTACAAGGGAAGGCAAACTTCCTTTTATACAATCAATTCACTTTGTCCTATATAGTTTTGCTTGCCATAAGTTGTAGAAATATATAAACATCAGTGCCATGTTGTGTTTGACACACTTACCTCATCACACCTGAATGTGACCAGAGAGAATAAATTGAGTATATATTTCTTTCTGGATTTCCTTTGTGCTTCTTAAACTAGAAGTGACATAACTACTCTGCAGGCCTAGAGGCTCCTCGAAACAGCTTGGAACTGCCAGTAGAAATTTCACAGAGCTATTTTGCTGATGGAGACAATATTCCGGTATTAATCTTATAACATATCTTGATTTAGCTTTATGGAGTATCATGTTATGGGTTGGAAGTAAATTGTGACTACGAAAGCATAGGTGTCACCGTGTCAGCATTTGATGTCAAATGATATAGTTGAAGTGTCCAGGAATTTCATTTTGCTCTACTTTTTTTTTTTGTCTTAATTTCTCCTTTACTTTCATGGTTTGCCTTTTAGGATATCGCTTGCCTGGCTTGTGAGACCATGATAACAAGAACTGGGAAATGGTCCTTGTTGAACATCTATAGTTTCAATGTTATAGATTCTTAGACAGATGTTTGCTTCGTAGTAATTGACTTCCTCTTGTTTGTACCCTAAGTTGACTTCAATCCACTGCAATCCCATTTCTATGGTTCTCTATTTACCTCTCCACGTGCTAGTGAGGATTGCAAAAGCAAGGGAGTATATGAGCTTATCCAATATTGGTAAAAAGTAAAAATCACCTCTTGAACTAGTATATGAACCTTGGTCCTTGTTACTCAGTAGTAACTAGTTTCAAGTTGGATGCGTTATGATTATTCGACAGACGACATAGTCACAACTCTTACATATGTTTTTCTTGCCTTTATAAGAACAGGCCGTCAACAATTCAATAGTGCACAAGTTTTTTATACGTGCGTGATTCTGTAGTGTTTCCAACAACCAATTGCTCTCTATCCCATCTTTCTATTGTTTTGCTTTGAATGTGCGTGTATGCAGGTCTTTATTCACTTGTACTTAGCTATCTTAATTTTTTCAGTACTCTTACGAAGTCAGAAGTGAGTGGTCTGAGAACTCTTATCCATCCGAGGCTTCAATGAAGAAATTGATCAATGAAGAGATGTCCAAAAGACCAAACAACAGACGAAATGGACCAAGCGTTGTCGCTCGTCTGATGGGAATGGATATGCTCCCTTTGGAAAACAAAACTGTATCCCAGCAGGCAGAAAAAAAGAATGAAAAGCCAAGAACGAGTCTCCAAAATAAGGAACATAACAAAAGAGGCTCAATTGGCCATGTCCATCGTAACTCAAATTCTTCAAAACAGATAAAGTTTGATGAACATAATGAGGACAGGGATCCCAACCATCAGCATGTTGGCCTGAAGTCGAAAAAACCAAAGCCTCGAGAACATCCTCAAGAGGAGGAGCTCCAGAAGTTTAAGAAAGAATTTGAAGCGTGGCAAGCAGCAAGGTTTAGGGAATGCACAAAGGCCGTTGAGCTTGACCGAATTCGCAGCCAGTTGCTTGCTCAAAAGACCCTCAATTTGAAAAAGATTGCTCTGTGTGAAAATTCAAGCAGAAGTACAAGAAGTGAGAAGAAGCCTGTAGAACTTAAGAGCCACACAGTAAAAGAAAGGTCACCAGGTGGAGGTGAGTTAGAACATTGTGGCTATGGAAGGGAACATTTTTCATCACAGCAAAAGGAATCGTATACTTTAAGGAGTAGAACCCTAAGTAGAGACTTTGACATTTCTTCTGCTCCAACAAAAATAGTTATTTTGAGGCCTGGCATTGACCGGATTAGCAGCATGGATGAGTCTTGGGTAAGTTCGTCTGGCACTTCAGAAGAGAGAGGCAGTATAGAACATTTTCTTGAGGAGGTAAAGCAAAGACTGAAATATGAGTTGCAAGGGAAAGTTCAAAGTGGAAACAGGATCAGAGGAGGTGGAATTGAGACCCCATATAGTGAAAAGCCATCCGATCCAAAACAAATAGCTCAACGAATAGCAAAGCAGGTCAGAGAAAGTGTTACTAGGGATTTTGGAAGGAATTTGCTTCGATCAGAATCCACAAGATCTTATAGAAGTGAGATTCAGTATAACGAACCAGGTTCTCCTGAGTTTATCAACAGAGATACTAGGAGACTTTTAGCAGAGAGGCTGAGGAATGTTCTAAAGGGGGAAACAAATCTGCATAACCCCACAGGTCCCTGTAGCAGCTCCAGTAAGTTAAGCTGCAGCGACATTGTAGAAGATGAACCCGAAATACAAACCAGATCATTCAGACGTGGTTCTGATGACTATTCAATGCATCATAGAGATTTGTCTCCTTTGAATCTCGTTAGATCTTTGTCAGCCCCCGTACCAGGAACATCATTCGGGAAGCTGCTCCTCGAGGACCGCCACATTTTAACTGGAGCCCACATCAGGAGGAAGCACGAAGCCGTTGAAAGTGTGACAGGGGATTTGAAAAAAAAGCGGAAGAAGGAACGGTTCAATTTTAAGGAAAAAGTTTCCAGCTTTAAATACAGTTTCATTCTCCGGGGTAGGCTGTTCAGTAGAAAGATTCTATCGGCCGAGAAGCCACACAAGTATGAATGTGATTCCTTGAAAGATATCACAAGTGGACCAACAGTTGTGATGAATCTCAGAGAGAGGCATGAAGGATCTCGTGTAGGTTTTTAAATAAAAAGAAAAGAAAAGAAAATTTTCATACAAATTGTTGGTTCATTCTATATTGACATCGTATCGTGGTTTTAGGAGAACTCCACCGAGGTGCCACCGAGCCCCGCATCTGTGTGCAGCAGCAGTCATGAGGAGTTATGGAGGACAGCAGATCATCTCAGTTCAACATCAACATCAGATCTATCACCGCTGGATGATTCCATGCCTCAAGTTTTCAGAGAGATTAGCTCTAATCTAACCGGTATGGTATAATTTATGTCTTTTTACAATGAATTCACAAGCATATTATTTTGTATTATATCTTGATCATGCATTGCTGACTTGACTCTGGATTGTTATATTTTCATATACTACAATTTTGATCATCTATCCAGTGAGGGCTCTGTTACATTAAATCCAGGCTTACATGAATATTTCTTGCAAAGACAATGTTCATATTTCCTTTTCCATCCGCTAGATTTAATTAAGTTTCTTTGTCCTTTCAATTTGTTCCCTGTCGGGCCATCAAATATACTCATGAAGTTTCAAGATAGATGTTGCAAATATAGGACACACAGAAATTTAGTTTTCCAAGGAACTAGTGTACTAAAAGCCAGCCAGTTTGAGAATACTGATGACATTTCTGCCTGGTGATTATGCAGAGTTGCGGAGGCAGCTGAACGAACTTGATTCCGGTCTTCCAAAGGAGACAATCATTGAAGAGCATACACTGGAAGCTGAAATGGAGTTGGAGGACGAAGCAGAATCTTACGTAAGAGACTTGCTTGTTGCTTCCGGTCTGTATGAGGGCTCATCAGAAAAAGTTTTATCGAGGTGGGACCCATTTGTAAAACTGATAAGTACCCAGATCTTTGAAGAAGTAGAAGAGTCTTATAGGAACGCGACCAAGAAGGATAGAGAAGGATTGAAAAGAGAGAATGTGGATCACAAGTTATTACTTGATTTGCTAAATGAGGCACTTGCAATTGTTCTCGGACCTCCAGTGACCGTGTCTAGGTTCAGGAAGAAGGCTATGGGTCCGACACGGCGACCTCCACGTGGAAGGAAGTTATTGCGTAGTGTGTGGGATATCATTTGTGGACATTTATACCCTCCAGCAGACAAATGTCTTTACTCGCTCGATAGTATGTTAGCCAGAGATCTCGTTTCCACCCCATGGTCGGGGTTGATGAATAATGACATTGATGCTTTGGGGAAAGAGGTGGAATCCCAGATTACTGGAGACCTGATTGAGGAAATGGTGAATGATATGCACTCGTGAAGGTGTGCATTAAAAACCTTGTATGTTGTGACCATACCTCATGGTCACTCAGGTTGAAACCACCTCGCGTGCCAAGCACCGATTGGTCAACATAAAATTCGACCGGCTTGTAAATTATTTTTCGAAGTGCTTATAGTCTTATATGCAGGCCCAAAGCTGGTCTCTGCAATGTTCGGTTACTTTGTGTTAAAGATGATATTGCATGTGCATTTTCTTGTGTTATTTGGGGGGTATCAGGGTACGGTTGTGGTATAGGATTGAGGCTGGTTTGGGGTTCATTTTAATTGTGATTCTTACATTATTTCGCGTATGAGGCTATTTAATTTGTGATATATGATGATGATTTCTTGATACATTGATTTCAAGCAATGCTACACACATAACTATAAAACACAGCTCCGGACACAATTGTGTCCGGAACCGTTCGATGCATATGGGTTTCAAAAATACTAGGTACACAACCATCCAACAACAATCCAATCTACAACTCTTCACATACACGTGGTGCCCACCTCATAATAACATACACGTGGGGCTCATCTCATACTTGTGTGTGAGCCCCATGTGTATGTGAGGGGTTATGGATTGGATTGTGGTTGGGATGATTGTGTATGTACCATCGGTTCAAACACAATTATGTCCGGAGTTCTGTTTGTAAGGTGTGCGTTGAGTTTCTGAACCGAATAAAGGAAGTGGGGCTCACCTTTTGAGGTTGTAAGTTGTAGTCCACTCAAGTTTTCTTACAAAAGCAGGTACTAAATTTCAACAAATAGAAAGTTGAATGAATTGAAAAATCTAAAGGTAGGCAGGCCTCGTTACAAGAAGGGGAGTGCTGGTGCGCGTTTTTGAGTGTGCGGTTTTAGTGTGTGACATCCGAGTTGTCGGAATGTGTTTTTAACGATCTTAATAAAATCTCGTGCAAACTACAAGAGGTGGTAGAAAAAGAGACCCCAGTCCCCACCCAAGGGTAAGGAGTCTTGGTATGGAATAGAATCCTGTCCGGTCTTTTTTAAGACTTTTGTTCAGACCATTTTTGGATCTACTTCGTACGATATGATTTCCTTGTACATCATTGATGCTCTAGATTTTGCACGAAGAAAGCAAGGGAATGAGCACATAAATTAAATTAGATCTCTAGGTCTGACTTCTCTGATCATGACACGATTCTACGACATAACGTCGCTTGAGTTCCCTGATTTCTGAAAGTACAGGAGGGCCGCTATTTCAATGGTAAAACTTTCTAAGAGCAACCACTTTGGTATATATTACCAAAAGTTAAATCTGTCACCGGTCCTCCCCGCCATATACCATCGATCAAGGATTACATGATATATATATTGGCTCGGCAAAAGCCAGTAAGTGAGTTTGAACCCCAATCAAATGCACAGAGTATGTAGTGCTAACCACTGGGCTACCATTCCACTCACTAGATATTGTTGTTATTGTGGTTGGAGGACATTGAGAGTGTTTTTGCGATGCTGTGTGTGTTTATGACCATGCGATAACCCTAATTTTTTTTTTACACAATTGATGTTTTTAATGTATTTTAAGAAAGTAAAATAGTATTTTGATCATAAAAATGAACTTACACTGAACGAGAGTGTCTAGTCTTAAAGCATCGGAGAAGATCCATCCATAAAAATTTTAGGTATACAAAAATTGGGTGCTACAAGGCAGTCCTATAGTGCGGCATCCGAGTCGTCGGATGTATTTTCAACGAGCAGATCCAAATCGTCTATTGTCAAGATGAAATTCGAAACGTTGATTGTTGAGATCAACTGCTCAAATACACCACTACAGGGCCGCCCTACAGCACCCCAATCCCTTTACAAATCTGTCAAAAAATGGTCCGTAACATCACCATAACCATCTACAAGAAATGCCACCGGATCTGTGTTGGGGTCAAAACTGAGATCGATCCATAAAAGAATGTGGCATAAGGAGGTTGACATGTCTATCAAGCTTAAAGAATGCATCTTCTTCTTTTAATGTTCATCTCTGAATAAAGACAGAATTTCAAAGTTGTTGTTAGGTACACCAAATTGTACTGTTCGAGGGAGAATCCAAAGGATAGCCAATCATCAAATTTATTTTTCAACAGGGAGGTGTGTGTTGGTCCAAGGTGAATCCATCAGGCCCTTCCAAGATAAAATTAAAAGTATAGGAACCCAATCTCCAAATATAACTTCGAAAAAACACACACACATATATGGAACCGTTCGATGTATGCCAATCGACGTGCTTTGAACAAGTTTGGAGACAATTTGTGTTTCATTAAGTGACCAAATAATATCAATAAATTCTAGAGAAAACATGTGTTAGACTCCATAAATGGAACCTAAAATGTTTTTGGAGCTTCACAGTGGAGGGAAATTGGTAGTGACAATCTTGATTAGGTAGGGCTGGTCCCATGACAAAGGCAGACTCAATAAATTTACTGTTCTATGGGAAATGCATTGGTCTTTGTTTGGCAGCATGAATTTGTTGAATTATTGTCATGAGACTAGTTTCTTTATAGTGTTTTGGAGGGCAGTTATAGGTAACTATCAAGCCTATCGATTGCATCATTCTTGAATTCAAGTATGGTTTGTGGAGTGATAGGAAATTTTTAAAAATACTAAAATAAAAAGAAACTAATCAATCAAAATTTAGGTCTTACCGGGTGTCCATCGTTTTTTTTTTTTTTTTTAAAATTATGTTTGTTGCGACAGCAAACTGTAAATCGTCCCTCAGTGCTAGGGCTGTAAACGAGCCGAGCTTTAGAATATTCAAGTTCGTTCATTAAATTTTTAAACGAACTCGAGTCGAACTCGAACTCAATGAAAATTTGATGAGCCGAGCTCGAGCTGAACTTGCCTAGGTTTGAGTCGAACTCGAACTTGTTCACGAGCATTAACGAGGAAAAAATATTAGATATTTATGCTCTAATATAAATCTAGAACTTCAAAAAAAATCTATTTTGTACATAAATAAGTTCATACATGTATAAAATTATAAAAACATATTAGTAAAATTTAAGTTTATAATACTTTTATTGGTTTATACAAGTACAAGTTATAAAATTTTCATTATCTATATGTAAAAGTTTATACATATCCAAGGTTATATAGAAAATTCTTATGAGATATACATATATTCAAAGTTCGCGAGCCTAATCGAGCCGAATATTGTCAAGTTCAAGTTCGGCTCGTTTATTAAACGAGCCTAAAGTTGAGATTCAGGTTCAGTTCATTTAGTATCCAAATCGAACTCGAACGAGCCTTTACCGGTCGAGTCTCGAATAGTTCACGAACGGCTCAGTTCATTTACAGCCCTACTCAGTGCCCAAAGCTCGGCCATGGTGCTTGCTCAACGGAGATTTCTATATCTATATAGTATCTTTTTATTCCGATTTGTATTGTTAAATTCGTGTAAGAAGACTCCACGGGGCGAAATACCCTAGATTTGTATCGCTTTAATTTCTTTTAATGCACCTTCCATTACCAAAAAAACTAATCTTCAATTGATAAAGTAAGACACATCCCCAAGTAGTCTTTTTCAATGACTATGCGACAAATATACAAAATAGTAGGGGTGTACATGGTCCGGTTTGGACCGGTTTTGTAGAAATCTGGGAACCGAACCATATCTAACGGTTCCAAAGAATTGAAAACCATAACCAAACCAATAAACATATAGAACCAAACCACACCAAACCATTAGACCGGTCCGGTTTGGTTCGGTTTCTGGTTCTAAACCATGTTAACATTAAAAAATTGCCAAAAAAAAATTGTCCTCAAAATTGTTGCAACTCCTTCATAAAACTACTACACCATTACACAAACCCACAAATAGATTAAGAAGTCCATCAATAACTAAAATAACTATTAAAATATCATTATTGATATAGATGGCAGATGTAACATTAAAACTTAAAACTAACAAAATTATCAAGCATGTGTAGGTATATAGGAGTGTATATTATATTATGTTATATAACGGACCGGTTCGGTTCAAACCACGGTTCCTAATATGAGACCGGGGACCGAACCAAAATATTTGGTTCCCATTTTTTTTAGAACCAGAACCGATCCATTAAACCATAGAACCAATCCAAATAGTCTGGTTTGGTCTGGTCGGTCCGGTTTCACGGTTTTTTCGGTTTTCTTGTACACCCCTACAAAATAGTACACTAAATGCATACATGACACTACCACATCAATAAATTATTGAATACAAAAGAGTGTCACGTGCACTTTTATTGTAATAATTCATACATTAATTAGTGACTGTAGCATTTCTAGACTATGCTGTAGCGCACTAATAAAGGGTCATTTGGTTATTCATTTTTTCTTTTCATTGGTTTTTTTAAGGAATAAAATAATTTGACACAATAAACAAATATCGTATAAAGACATAACCACAATAACAAGTAAACAAAATAGACAGAGAGAGACAAATAATAATTTTTTACTTTCTTTGTTTCCCTTATTTATCTGAATACAACAATGGGTCCGGATTTTCTCCGGTCCAACATTTGAACGGGACAAAACAATCATTATCTATAGCCTTTTTCTTGTTGCAATCACGATGTAGACGAAGACTGTCTCCTCCAATCTAAAATTAAGTTGGATTAGAGAGTATCCATTTTATTAAATAATTATCCATTTCTTTAGATATGTAGAGAGAATTTAATATTTCAGATTCTCACTCACATGGTGGGGATACAAGGGTAGGTGTCTATTCTTGACACTTTTTTGACCCGGTGGTGACGGTGTTTGGCGGTGGCGCACATGCCGTGTCGGGTGGGTGTTTTTTTGACTTACGATCAAACGGATTAACATTTTTTTAAGTACAATTACTACTAATAAAGGGTGATTAAACTTGCGAGCATGACCATCGGATTTTGTATTGTTAGAGGTCTGAAGTTCGACTCCAATGGATAGAATTAGGGAATCGGGACCTTGATGTGCGGCCTTGGTGTGCGATATCCGAGCTGTTCATCTTCGTAATTGATGGTTAGATTCGCAGAAGTAGTAAGAGTGAGTTAACAAACATATCTGAGTCATTGATTGCCGAGATAGACGGTTCAGATGCGCACATCAGAATTCCCGAGTCCAGAAACTAGGAAATTGGCCCTCGTAGCAATCTTACAGAGACTAACATACAAACATCTTTTGGCACACAAAAAATAAGAAATTGCAAGTGTTTCGGATGATATATATGATGGGTACAAAACAATTTTGGAAAAATCTCTTCGTCTCAAAATGATAGTCACGTACAAAAATAATTCTAATTTTCGGATCAGATTAATATAGTACCCCGTTCATAATGTTTTTAATTTTCTCGCACCAAATTACAGAACTAATCAAGATCTACGAAGAAACTCTAAAAATCATATATGGAAATTCTTTATTTTTTATCCAAAAATTACATGTCTTTTTATAAGGTATTATCATTTTAAGACGGAGAGAGTATGTGCATATAGATGTGTACGCGACACTGTTTATCTTTCTTCTTCTTTTTCATTCTCTAAAACGGGTTGAACAATGCTCTATGTGTTTTGTGCTCCCACCCAATTCACGTCTATAATTAAGTTTTCAATCGGTAAACTCCAGAACGCTATTATAGATTGCAAGATATAGGTGATAGACACAAAAGAGACAAAATAAATAATATTATTGATAAACAAAATGGGACGGAGGGAATATCCAAACTAGACATGACACCTTACACAATCATATGCATAACTTGCTTCGGTGGCACTAGGCAATGGATGAGATGCTATTTCAATGATATAGTCCCAGATAAGTTCGTTGTATTATAGTATTTTTTTGTGTAAAATGTTATTTTAATAAACTTTTCTTTCGATGAATTCAACACGACTACTGACGATGGAAATTGGAAGAAGAGTACTACTAGGGTACATGAAGAATGGAAAAAGATACGCGCACCCCAAATGCATACCAGCACAGACTGCCGTCCGTGCGCATTTTCGACGGTCCGGATTTTAAATAAATTGTTCACGCGAATAATTTGTTTGTTTGCGCGAACAATTTGTTTAAAATGCGGACCATTGATTCTTGAAATGGACGATCGAGATGTGCTGATGTGCATTTGGGGTGCGCGTATATGGTGTGCGCGTAGCAGTGTTCCATGAAGAATTATTCCAAAATTGTTTAGGAAAGAGAAATCATGCGAATTCAGACTCTTGATTTTTCTTTCTTAGACAATTTCGGAAAAAACTTTGTAGCATTTTCCGAAGAACAATGATAGGTACACACCCTCTCAACCACTCCCCACCATACCCTCTCTTACATGTGTGGTGGAGTCCACTCGGACACATCGGGTGAGCCCCACCACACATGTGAGTGAGTGTGGTTGAGAGGGTGTGTACCTATTATTTTTGTTTTCCGAAATTGGAATATGATAGTAGAAGACTTTTCAGAAAAAAAGGACAGAATTTGGCGAAGACGAGGGGAAACATTCATTCTGACCGCCACCAATTCGTGGTACAGCCACAGCATGCACGTGCCTCAGAGGAAAAGATTCGGAGGAGACTGATAGATATACACATAGGAAAATGCTAACGTGTGGCTAATAGGCACACGTTAAGATTGGAAAAATGTATTGAAAAATGTAAAAAATGCATAGAGATATGTGAAAGTGTATTGAAAAGTGTAAAAAGTGTATTGGAATGTGTGTTATTTTTGTTTGTTTATGTACTTATTATTGTGTCTCTATTAAACACACATTAGCAAGACCCTAAATTGAACGGCTTTAGTAATTAACATGAGACTATGAAATGAGTCTCACACAAGGTGATGAACATTTGGTGTATAAAAAAGATGCATCAGATTGTGTGGGGATTCATCTCAATTCCACACATATAATCGGAGCTCTTTAATTAGTGTAAAACATGTTTCTACGAGTTGCTGTAGAAAAAACCTTATTCGAATATGGGTAATGGATTGATCAATTTTCAAGTAATATTCGCAAACACAAAAATCGAATGAATCAGTCAAGCTCTCGTCGTCGGTATAGCTGAATGAGTAAATTCTTTAAGGAACCCTTAAAATAATTTATTTTTTTTATAAAAAAATTGAACAACTCCGATTAGTACCGTAAGACTAAAAAAATAGGTCTCACGCAATCTCTTTTACATTCAACATTATACCAAATGGTGTACTCATAATTTAGCTCATATACTCCTATGTTCGTTTTGGTTTTCAAAAATCGGTTTTCTCAATTATTATTCAATTATTACCCCTATTTTTAAATAATATTATTTATATTTTTCTCTCTATCTCTCTCCAATCATTAATATCTATTTTTAATTATTATCCCTATTTCTCCTTCTAATCATTACAAAAACCAAAACTCAAAACTCAAACCAAACACAACCGGAGTCCTCTGTTGTGTACTAGGTGGATGGCATCGTGCCACACACTCTATTTGGCCGTCTATTGTAATAATGCACAGCTCAGAATAAATCCGAACCGTATACTTTTGCAACGGACCACCGAATGAGTTTATAACACGGTACCATGCAATTAGTGCACGGCAGACTCCCCAAATCCTCAATTTGGAGGGTTGAAATTACTCGCCATTCAATTCAATATTAGTCTGTAATAGTTGCGGGCTGTTCGCCAGCGCATGTGCAATGCAACCTGAATGCCCAGCAAAACATTTTATTATACTCCCCACTTATAACATGCACGGTGCTCGATGATGCAATTGTGCCTTCTTATTAAAAACCCTGATTATATAAATAACCGTGTTATGAACGGTGATTATGAGAACAATTTTAGTTGACAACCGGACATTCGGGCTACTTTACGCGCAGCTCGATTTATTCCTGAGCGTTGAAGTTAATGACCGGGTGGTCCCAAGGTTCAGAATGTTTAGCCTATAGTAAGAATGGAGCATGTGACCTTATGGAGTAGCGCTTATTGAGTTCTTGCTTTCTCACGATCACTTGACCAACCTTTGGGAGTTGTAATTATGAGAATATTCGGTGCACATGTGTTTAGACATGTATCCCGACGAATAAATAAATTAAATTCTTATAGTTAAAAAAATTTAGATCTGTTTATGCAATCATCTCCCATGTATTACGGAAAAAAAAAAGGATTTCTTATTAGTCTTTTCTTAGAGATTTTAAAATTTTCATCTCCACATGTGCATCATTCGTCTCTAAAAGAAGGTTTGGAAGGCCGAGTACTCACTGCCTAGGCGCTAGACTAGAAGGCCCCTCGCCGACTAACCCAACTAGACCAACTATCCCGACTAGGCGCCGAACACTCAGCCCTGGAAACTAGAAAGTGTCCGGCCGCCCTGAGAGCGCCTAACGAGTTTTAGAACCTTGTCTAAAACTATGTTTAATTGCATATCGGTATCAATTTAAACTAGTCACGTTTAACTTAATTAAGTAAACATGATTCAATCGATCATTTATCATTGCCCTATCTAACTGATTTTTGCATATTGTGATTTACCAAATGAATGGTTTTCTGTGGTGGCTGTTGGGTGTTTTGACAAAATAATTTGTTTGGATTTTTTTTTTCCCTTATCAGAGAAAATTTGCCTTTATAAGTTTTGCGTCAATTTTTTTTTTCTGAATTATTGGTTCGTCTAGATGAAATGAATATAAAAGGTAAAAAAATGTGTTTGAAATTTAAATTTTTTTGAATAAAGAAAAAATAGTAGATTATTTGACAGTTTATGTCTTAATTCCAAAACGTTTCAATTCTGAACATATTCTTTTATTTTTTTAATAAGGAAAAAAATAATCCAAACATATTACTCCCTCCGTTCCAATTTCTTTGTCCCTTTTGGGGGATCCAACTTATTAAGATGTGTGAAAATTTTGTATTATTTTTTCTGTTTTGCCCTTAAGTCCAGTCGATATTAACGAGACCCTTTGTAGATAAGGACTTTATATGATACTCAAACCATATGCAATATGGATCTTATTTGATAGAGATATTGATTAGTTTTATTATACAAAATTTTCAAAATCATAAAAACCGTTATAAAATAAAAGATAATTGACAAACCAATTGAGATGGAAAAAGTAATTTTTAAGGGTAAAACTGGAAAGTGAATCTATTTTGATAGATGTTTTTGGAAATGTGACATATATTTTGGAACATTCCAAAATAGAAAGAGGGACCAAGAATTTGGAACGGAGCAAGTATCTTACTTTACCTTACAAGACGTGTATGAATTCCATTTGCTTATGTTTTGGCAAAAAATAATCCAACTTCAATTTTTTTTTGCATTTGTTAGTTTTTTTTTGTTTTTGTTTAGAGAGTTTTTTGTTTATTTGGACGAGAGGAATCTAAGAAGTCAAAATTATTAACCAAACTAAAATTTGATATAAGCTTACAACATATACAAATGTTTTTACTCATTTTCTCATATTTTCCAAAGGCATAAACCATCACCAATTGAATTGTGCTCTCAATTTATTTTTGCAAGCCTATATATATTTCTTTTGAGAAATTTTCACGTGCTTTTATTTGTGAGAGATTGTTACACAAATTTTACAATTACAATAAACTGGTTTATTTTCAGTTTTATTAAAAAAAAATAGTTTTGCCCATAATATTATATTTTTTAGATTCATCTCTTCGAGACAAATCAATAAAGCAAAACTAAACAAATGTAATTTTTTTCGAATAAAGACAATGAATAAACTAAAAAACTAGTAGTTTATTTCTTTTTTGTCAAAGGAGGCCGTAGTATTTTTTTTTCCCTGAAAACAAAAAGAGCCAATGGGGAAATAGGCGCACGGGACGATGGTGGCACTAACATGCGCGGAAGAGCAGGATACCACCTCCACTAATGACCCATAAATCACGGTCTTGTCGGCGTCTTAACAAAAGAAATCCCCCCACCACTACGAAATTTATTCAATAGTTCCGGTCCTCCCGGAGTACTCCCATACGATCCTCTATACCACTCCACAATCACACATTCTCGTTTAGTCCCCGACTACGTCTGAGTTTCCACTATCGTCTAAATTATATTTTCAATATTTTTGTCAGCTTTTTACCAGCATGAAGACAAATTATTCTCCTCACATACATCATAAAAATACAATTTAGCACAAACTTTTCTTACTTTTGACTACAAAGTGAAGACGGTACTTTTAGGAAAAACTCACCCTAATGTACTCTAGAGTAGTCCGGAGCACCACGAGCATTGCCAAGTGGTACTCTAGACCACTCCACAATCACACATTCTCGTAGGGTCTCTGACTAAGCCTGATATTTCCATCTAAAATGATACTTTCAATATTTTTGTCAGTTGTCTACAACATGAAAACAAATCATTCTCCTTAAATAAATCATCAAAACAATTTAGTGAGAATTACATTCACTTTTGACTACTATGTGAAGACTGTATTTTTAGTGAAAACAACCCTATAAATGTATGGACAGGACACGCGTGGTTCTGCAGTAGAGTTTGGAACACGACGCAGCGGTGCTCTCGGACTACTGAATAATTAGCTCCCACCATTTCCTTTCCTTTACTTTCTCGTTACTTTTTTGTTCTTTTCTACAAACAGAGTCCACTCTATACTATAGACTCCTCTTCCTCCTCCCCTGTTTGTTACGTCTTCCCAAATCACAAATCCAAGAGAGAGAGAGAGAGAGAGAGAGAGAGAGAGAGAGAGAGAGAGCAGAAGGATGATGATGGATTGGGATAAACAGCAGCAGCAGCAACAACAACAACAACAAGAGGAATTGATGAATGGAAATGCGAATGGGAATGGAGGGATGTTTGTGAAGGTGATGACGGACGAGCAAATGGAGATTCTGAGGAAGCAAATCGCCGCTTATGCTACCATTTGCGAACAGCTCGTCGATATGCACAAATCCCTCACTTCTCACCCCGATCTCTCAGGTCCCTCTCTCTGAAACTTCTTAATTCTTCTTCGTTCAGGCATTTTTTTCTTCAATTTCTCCCTTCGTTTCCCCGTAAAATCGAAAATCGGTCGACTGAAGTCGATGAAAAGTTCATTTCCTCTGATTCTCTCTTTGTGGCTCTGAATTATGAATGCAATTGGAGAAGAAATGGTTCCATTTTGATTTCGAATCGAGAATTGATTTTTGTTTTTCTTTCTCGCAGTTTCGTGATATTTGAATTTTGGCGATTTATTGTCGCTTTACCATTTCAGATTGCAAATTTACAAACCTAGTTCCCTTGTCTGATTGCTGACCATAAACTAGCATTGTTACTTTTTGACGTTTTATTTTTTTCATTAGGTTTAAAAAGAGTTTTTATTTTTTATCGGCAAATGCTTTAGACATATATTTCTAGACATGATTGTGTCCGAAACCGTTGGATTTACATAAGCCCTACGTCCATCGTATGGACCCACCTGCATCGGACGATTCTGAACATTTGTGTGTGCAGCACTGTTCCTTTTTATTTGATGCCTAATTTCGTACCGCAATTTGAATGTGGAAAGTTACCTAAAACAATTAAGGAAATGAATTTTGAATTTTTTTTTCCCTTTTATAGAGTGTTGAGTCATCTCATCTTTTTACAGTTGTGATGAGTTGGCCAAAGTTGAAATCTTACCTAGTTTGATCCAGTATAGTCAATTCTCTTCTAATTCCCATTTTTTTCGCAATTCCAATTCTAGTAATTTTTACACTTTTGTCACGTTTATTGGGGAAATGAGTCCAGCTGTTTGATTGATCATACCCAACCAAATTTGCAATAATACACGTGCTTGATCATATCCAAATATTATGGCTTTACTAAAGAACTGCATCTTCATGACAGGGCCATAGGAGTAATCAATTTGCCGTATTTGTGACCATTTTTTAAGAGTACGTTACTACTACCTCCGTCCCAAAATATTTTGTTTGGTCTGCAAAACGAGAACTTAAAAATTATAAAATTTTCCTCAAGAAAAAATTCAAACATTTTTCATAAATTAAAATAACTCATTGATACCTAGTAAATTGTTGAAAAGATTTTGAAATTTTCATGAAAAAATTATATTATTTTTAAGTTCTAGTTTTGCGGACCAGACAAATTTTGGACGGAAGGAGTACTATTTTGTCATTCTTACTTATTTTTTAATTTAGTAGTAGGGGTACTTACCACCAATGTCCTACCATTTCTTGGGTATCAAGAATTTATTGTATCAATCCAATGCTCTAGAGTTTTCCTTATACACATTAGGTTAGGGAGCTAGGCGATAATAGCTCCTCCGCATCCCAAAGCGCCCTGCCCTCAAGATTGAAAATTTGCAATTTCAATTTCTTGACTTTGCAAGTGGGTTCGGTTGGTTTACTGGTTTATGTTCACTTGACTGTTTTTGGTCCTTTGTTTGTTAGTTTATTTCTTTCCATATGGAGCTATCTCTTAAGCTGTTTTCTGTTGGGCTTGATTTAATTGTTGCAAATTCTCAGTAATTGATGTAGTATTGTAACTCTCCTACAGCTGGACAAACACAATTTAATTGTTGCAGATTCTCAGTAATTGATGTAGTATTGAAATTCTTGCACTGCTTGACACGCAAAAAAGTGGATTCGGTTGGATTTGTTACATATACAATATTACCATTTATTACTTGCATGTTACTTCAATCATTTTCCTACAATAATGTATCTAGGTAACTTGTCTTCTAGATTGGTGTGTTTGCTCGGAACATTTATTTTGAGTATCTTTTGAAAATAACTCCGTTGCCTCAAAGATCTTAGGGTGTATTATGTATTTTTTTGTTTCACAATGGATATATTCCTCGGGTTCTGATTAGAGGTTTTTATTTTTCTTTTGGGTCAACTAACGCGTACTTTGATTGATCCCTCTGTGGTCTGGTCAAAGGTGCATCAAAGTCGGGACCGGAAGATTCAGTTGAGAAACTTTGTTGAACTTTATGTTATATGAGTTTTGACTTTTGCACCGGATCAAAGCTATTCTAAGGAGGGAAGGAAAAAGGTATCACTAGTGAAAGGAAGCTGTCTTCCCACTGCTGTTTGCTCAAGTAGGAAAGAAAGGAAAGATGACAGACGGTTAATATACTTTCACCCCACTAAAAAAAGAATGATGTTTTTTAAGGTCAAAAGCACATTTACCTTAAATCAAGGCCAACAGAATTGCCATTTTTTCCCCTCGTGAAAATTTTCCGTCGATCCCTCTTTGCTTTCATGCAAATACTTCCTCCATTTTTCCTACCTTGCCAGTTAAGAAAAAGGCAACACATATTGGAATTGGGAGGAAGCTCTGACCATGGTCCTTTTTCCTCTTCCCTTTGATACAAATGAGTAGTTTTCTTTTCTTGACGTAACGTCAGGATTAACGGAAAAATTTGTTTTTTAAATGATCATGCTTAGAATTCTTCTAATTGTCTGATTTATTTCCCCCTTCTGTTGATTTATATTATCTTCTTCTGAGATTAGTGCATGGTCATTTCCCAAACCGGACAAGTATTCGAGACCATTAGTTTTCCAGTCATTTCTTGTTTGTGTTTCTGAGATCTTTACCAATTTGTGGGTGTGGCCGCGTGGGTATGCATGTTGGGGAAAATTTGAATTTTGGTATGCCTGTGTCCTATTTTTTTGTTCGTGTCGAGAAATATAAGCCCTTTATAGTATGTTCAAACTGGAAATTTCCACTACATATAGTTGGCCAAGTGTTTTTATATTCCAACCGGTGATCCTTTGTTGAGTTTGTTTCTTTGACCTTTAACATTTCATTTTGCTTCCATTCATGTTATCACATATTAGTTGATATATAATATCACAGTATCACTTATAGATAACCTAATAAGATTGTACTTTTATTCTTGTCATTATTAATATGTTGTTTTTGTTCACAGGAGCCAGGTTGGGAAATCTATACTGTGACCCCTTTGTTACATCTGTCGGTCACAAAATTACTGGAAGACAACGGTGGACCCCGACCCCCGTACAGCTTCAAATTCTTGAGCGTATGTTTGAACAAGGCAATGGGACACCAAGCAAGCAGAAGATCAAAGACATAACCTCTGAGTTGGCTCAACATGGTCAGATTTCCGAGACTAACGTCTACAATTGGTTTCAAAACAGGCGTGCTAGATCAAAACGGAAGCAGCAGGTCACTGCAACAAACAATGCTGAATCAGAAGCGGAAACAGAAGTTGAATCGGCCAACGAAAAGAAGACAAAGTCAGAGGATTTCCAGTCTCAGCCTAACTCAGCTCCAAGGGCTGAGGATTTGTGCTTCCAGAACCCAGAAGTTAGCTCTGCGATGCATTCTGTCGATTCACAGTTGAATAAAGTGGAGCCGATGTATCCATCAAATGGCAGTTCAAAGCCTGGTAGGAGTATGGGACAGATGTCTTTCTATGATACCATGTTATCAAACCCAAGTATGTATATATCCTTTTAACATTTACTTTCTTTTCACTGGAAAACCCCAGCAACCAAATTTCATTTTGTTTAATAGATTTATATATACACGTATTCAGATGGATCTCGTGCACATGAACGTGCACTTTCACACCATCTAATTCATTTTACTTTGTTTGTAGATATATCTAAACGACGGTACAGATTTATTTCTTTTTTATGCTTCCCGTATTTGTGATATCCCAATCCCACAAGTCCCACATCGAGAATTCATAAGTAAATGAATTGGAATATAAGGGAATCCGACCAGCTATTGTATAACTTGATGTTAACTTTTTGAGCCACGTGGTTATGCTAAAAGTTAGCAGTTATGCTAAAAGTTAGCAGGTCAGCTGGGGCGGGTCGTTACAGTATTATTCCTCCACCTGTCCCTCCCTAAATCCTTGATCCTAATACAGCCTTAGAGTACCTTTATTTTATAGGCCTTGTGAAGAAATACGGGAGACTCGCGCATCTTCTATTCTCATGTTGAATAGTATTTCCACCTTTATGCCTTACCCGCTTTACACGACAAGATATTTGCATCTATCTTACATGAATCCTTCAAAATGTAGAACTTACCTGTGTTGGACATGACACTCGGATAAAGATATGAGATGCTTGTCGGACATGTTTAGTTGGACAATAACTTAGCAAGCATGTTTAGTTGAACTCCTATAAGATACATTAAAGATCTAAGACAACTACTAAACACCATTAAGCTCGAAAACATATTTATATCCTAAAGATCTTTGATATTCCGGAGGATTCGTGTTACCTTGAAGAAAAATTAGGAGAATCCATTACATGGACGCGTATTTGTACCCGCACAGTCACAGCCGACATCTGCACCATTGTCCATGTAACATAGATATGCATTGATACTTCTTTCCTAAAGGAGGTTTCCTAATTGCACGTTCGTTAATGAATGCAGGAATCGACCACTTGATTGGAAAGATGGAAGTGTCCGGTAACTACAACCCATATCTGCAGGAAGACGACTACAACCTGACAAACTGATTGTGTTTTGCAGCGTTGCGATTTTGCTTTGGTAAGTATGAATTGAAGGCAATTATAACATGGAACTTACTGGTCTAGATACCAGTTTAAGCAAACAACTTACGGTTTGTTAAAGATAGACGGACCACGCCCTTAGCATATTAAGGCTGCTTATATAGATAGTGTTAAATGGATTTGTTTCGTAGTGTTGATATATTTCAGGCTTGTGTATGATATTTCTCCGATGAAATTGTGTCTTTGACTCTTTGGTTGAATATTGAATACTGGTAATGCTTTTGGTATATATTCTCATCAGACCTAAGTGTTCCATTCCTTTTCTGGTTTCCAAATGGATGAATGCTCCTATCCATACCCCATCGGCCCGTTGGATTGACCAGGTAAACATATATTGGTGATTGATTTTTTCCATTCTTGCCCTGGATTATAAACATTCATCAGATATATACGCCATGAAAAGTTAGGAGATTGAATATCATAATTTTTTTTTTTGACTGGAGAAATATCGTAGTTGTTTGGTATTATTAATCGAATCACTTGTAATCCAACACGATAATTATATGTATGTTTGTATTTCTCTTCACTATGAGTCCCGTGAAACTAACGGCTATTGAAGAAGGGGTCGATGTAAGATGACGTATAAATGTAATGAGACGTACTTTTATGGTTTTTTGCTTTTAGAGTAATTTCTAGATCCTGAAATATACATGTAAAAAAGAGCTGTATTAGTACTTTTTATTGAAATGATTTTCTCTAGACCTATTTTATTTACGAGTTCTACAAAATTGTAACGATCAACTATGTTTCTCATTTTAAAGAAATTATTGGGATAACCATAGCTTTTTAAGGTTGACATTGTCACCAATCACGAATCTATCCAATATCCTGTGACGCGTGTGCGAGAGCATGTATTCAGGATTTAACCTTCAAGGTTTGACCTAGTTTATAGGGAGTACTTGCCGCGAAACAAAAAGAATTTTTTTTTCTCTATAGTGCCAAAATGATTTTCACATGAATTTCATGACTCATGTTCAAAAGCATATTGTTGGATTTAGCCGAAATCCAGTTAACTTCCCTATACTTTCTGCAAGCAAAAAGGGAATGATCCTCAAATTTAGGTTCTAAGTACTCATAAACCTTGCACAAAAACCTCACACATATTACTTAATTACTACACTATAAGTAAAGACATTAAACATTCACTTAGATGTAAAAAAAACCCATTTCCATCAAACCCCCAACTCCCCCACACCAAGAAGCCAACAACAATTCCCCAAACCTTTCTTTTCTCCAACCTCCCTTTCTCCCCACAATGCTCACCAAAATGCTCACTTCCTTTACACTAGCATTACTCTTACTTGCTATCATTCTCCCTCTCTTTACGGTATCGTCTCAGAGAACTGATGGGTCTTCTTTTTCAACCTTCGGTAGCCAAGGCGAATGGAGGTTGTTGCAAGCGAGCATCGGCATATCCGCCATGCACATGCAACTCATGCGTAACAACAAGGTCGTCATGTTCGATCGCACCGATTTTGGTTCGTCCAACATCTCTCTCCGAGATGGGCTCTGTCGCATCGATCCGGATGACACTGTACTAAAAAGCGACTGCACTGCTCATTCTGTACTATATGACATCGACGCAAACACTTTCCGGCCGCTCATGGTACTGACAGACACCTGGTGCTCCTCGGGCGCTGTCAGAGCCGACGGAACCTTAGTCCAAACCGGTGGGTTCAATGATGGCGATCATGTGGTGCGCATTCTAGCCCCATGCGACAACGATTCTTGTGATTGGGTCGAAATCCCCGGTTATTTGGCGCAGCGCAGATGGTACGCAACAAACCAAATACTACCGGATGGCCGGGTTATAATCATCGGAGGACGGAGAGAGTTTAACTATGAGTTTTACCCTAGGAGCTCGGATATTTCCCCTTCAAGCACAAACTTGCTTAATTTTCTTAGAGAGACTAGTGATGAAAATGAGAACAACTTGTACCCATTTGTGCACTTATTGCCAGATGGAAACTTGTTTGTTTATGCCAACACCCGAGCAATATCTCTAGATTACAAGCAAAATCGTGTAGTGACAGAGTTCCCTTCGATGTCCGGTGGCGATCCTCGGAACTACCCTAGCTCGGGCTCATCGGTGTTGCTCCCGATAAACGATAATAACGGGCCCGTTGAAGCTGAGGTCATGATATGCGGCGGGGCCCCACGTGGCTCATTCTCAATGGCCATGCGCGGGAGCTTCTCCCGTGCCCTTGCCACGTGTGGACGAATAAAAGTAACCGACAAAAATCCTAGCTGGGCGATGGAGACCATGCCCATGGCACGTGTGATGGGTGACATGGTAATTCTACCCACAGGGGATGTGATCATCATCAACGGTGCCGGGTCGGGTACTGCCGGCTGGGAGCACGGAAGGAACCCGGTTACCCGACCCGTGATTTACCATCCACAAGCAGGTCCGGGCACCGGGTTCTGGGTCATGGGCCCATCAACCCGGCCCAGAATGTACCATTCCACAGCAGTGTTGTTAACGGATGGGCGTATCTTAGTTGGAGGCAGCAACCCACATGTGCTCTACAACTTCACTGATGTAAATTACCCAACTGACCTCAGCTTGGAAGCTTATTCACCGCCGTACCTAGCACCAGAGTACCATCCAATACGTCCTACCATTATCAATGTCGAGGGTATTTTGGGGTATAAGCAATCATTTTCAGTTACTTTCACTGTGTCAAGGTTTCTAAAACAGGGTATTGTTTCAGTGCGGATGGTTGCACCGTCATTCGCTACGCACTCATTTGGTATGAATCAAAGAATGGTGGTGATGAGGACGATTGGGGTATTGGATGTGGGGCCCAATACGCATATGGTGAATGTAGTTGGGCCATCAACGGCTGAGATCGCGCCACCGGGGTATTATATGTTGTTTGTTGTGCATTCTGGTGTACCAAGTACTGCTATGTGGGTGAAGATCCAATAATTTGAGATTTGTGTTTTGCTGCCATTTTCAGTTCAAAAGAATATATAGAACACAATATCTATTTCGTATAAAAGTTCGAATATGAAATGCGCTCGACTCTCTTTCATGATACAAAATGGGCGTCGAATAATTTTGTTCTTAATGTAAGTGAATATACAACTCGGGAGAAAATCATCTTTCACTAGAATTCGTAGTATAGTTAATTTTGCATGGATTTTCAAATGTATCGGCCTAGAATTTGGTAAAGTTAATAAAAAAACGGATCAATCTATCAACAAAGAGGACAAGTAAAAAGCATGAGCCCACAAATGGGGTGAGTTCTCAACCAATTTTATTTCCCTCCAAATATCGCCAATTAAAATGATCGAAATGTTCATTCTACAAGAAGAGTATGCACACCAAAATCAATTTGATCGGACTTTGTTTTATATATGAACGAATCACATCTGTGCGATAAAAAAAAAATAGAAATCGAAATATAGATTGAAACTTCATATGCCAATATTTTTTTTTCCTTGCATAAACATGATTCGTTCATACAACAAAGTTTGATCAAACTGCATAAACATGATTCGTTCATACAACAAAGTTTGATCAAACTGAATTATGGCGACCATATTCTCCTCAATAATTTCTATAGTTTGTGATCGGAATCGTACAATTTGTATTTGGGATCGGGATTGTACAATTTGTCGGGAATGCTGTGTAGATCAATCATGTGAAAAATCAAATTAAGTGGCTATCGGTAGTCATATGTTCGCATACCATTATATGGGTGACAAACCATTTGGAGAATACACTGTAAGAAAAAATTGTCTCAATTGTGTGTCTATCAATCTCCGATGCTCATAATTTTTTGTACCTGTAATGTGCTCAACATTCCTGAAAAAAAATGGTTCTGATCCTAAATGAAGATTTCAGAGGGCCTATAATTAATGTCAATACGAGAATGTAGTGACTTAGCTAGTTACGGGAGCCCGTCCACAATAACGATTCCGATCATTTTTTTCTGGAATGAACCCCAAAAAAATGAAAAATGGATGGAAATTGGAAAGTCCCTCGCAAATGCAAAGCAAAATTCACTGCCCAGTCTCCGTAAGCCTAACCCCATTTTCTCCAGTATAGCATCTGCCACAGCGCCGGGCGCCGGCTGATTAACCGATTTACGGTTATTTTACTACTTTATTAAATAAATTGTGTCATTTGTGTGTCTTTTAACTTTATTCTGAAACTACGTTAAATCACATTTGCTAAACACGTTTTTAAAAAACCGTGTTTGCAAAACACGCCATCTCGATAATTAATGGCGTAATTAACTTTCCGTTAATGGTTAATTGTTAATTGTTAATTGTAAACCACACTTTTAAGTTTTAAGGATATAAAAACGTTATTGTGAAGCACGCTTTCAAAGAGAACGAGTTTTTTCAGCATCAGGCTTTTTCTGTTCCTTCTGGTCTCCATCACAGATCGCAAACAAAAGCCACAAATCGGTTCAGTCGCCGATTTCTCTCTACAAATGGCGGCTGAATACTGTGGTACGAATTCTCGATACACATACGTACACGAAGATCAAAAGGGCAACCTTGAAGCCGTTGACGCTCACCATATCCTCCTTCGAAAGGGAAATTCGAAGTTTGTCCTCCTATTTCTCTCTGCAATTCTCCTCACTACAACTGCGTTCTCTCTCTCTACGCTCAAGGTAATATATACCCATTTCACCAAAATCATGATCTTTAATAGTACACTGCAAAATTGGCTCTGTTTGTCTTTGTTCTTCACTTATTTTTCCGATTTAGACACATACACGCGTATGCAGTACTATCGATTTACCATAATCCTTCACATCTGATAGTTCAGTTTTTTCACTTCTGCTAGTGCTAGGGTTTGGTGAAATTATGCATTTTTTTTTTTGTTAATTTTGTTTTGAATGAGGATTTTTTGTTCATGTATTGTAGCTGATAATGCCTTCTTAAGTAAAGCTTATTTGAGATGGATCGATAAACAAATCAAGTTTTTTGAACACGTTTTTGAAGTTGGTTAACGTTTTGAATCTAGCTTTAACAACCAGTGGCGGCTCGACTCTTGACCAAGCATGGTCAAGCGACCTCGCTGGCTTCAAAATATGCACTGAAAAAAAAAAAGATATAAATAAATTTTTCTTTAGCATTATCAGCGCTGGGTTACTCATGCGAGGTTAAAGAAAATGAAATTCTAACTAATTTGAACCAAAATGTTATAGCACATGCAACAAAACAAAACAAGCCTAGCCCAATAAGTTATGGGAGCCCAAGGAAAATCCGGGAGCCTAGTTATATTTTCTTTAGTTTTTTGCAATCAACTTTTCATCGTAGACACGCTATGTATTTTTGTCAGCGCTGGATGAAAATTCTGGAGCCGCCCCTAATAACAACCCCTTCTCAGCTCGTTTATTTCCCTATCGATGGCGTGTATTATTCAGTGGGGGGATTAGAACAGGGAAAAAAAAAGTAGCGATGTTGTCTAAATTTATTGAAATCAAGAACATACACATCTGGCATCACACATGGAAGATAAAAAAAAAAGTGTTAGTTCTCGTAAAGACTATTGGAAGTGGTAACACATAAAAAATTTATCTTCGAATTCAGAATCTTTTTTACTGTGTTTGAAATTTTGGAAAGGGGAAATGATCGTAGAACTTTCCTTCTTATCCAAATGCACTTCCTTTTTTGTTTTTATCTATGTGAAATTAATTACAAACTATCCTCCATACGCCGTTTTTCCGTGCATGAAAAGGGGAACATTGCCATTTGGATAAAAGAGGAGTGTTTCAATTCTTGATATGTTATTGTCGAATTTGAGGCAGATAAAACAAGTTATTTTGTCCCTCTACGGCAGTCGTATCTGTTGTTACTGACATAGTGGTATGATCCAACAAACAGCATGGTGAATCAAGTAACATTCTTCTTTGGAGCTTACTTCTAAGTACAACCCTTGTCATTGTTTTTCTTCGGAAGCCTGTTGAGAAAGGTGAGAAACAGGGAAACAACACTTTCCGTATCATATTCTTGCAGATATTAGTGCAGGAGATAATCTATTGTTATTTGTAATCCGTAATCAAACTTCATTTGGATTGTTAGATATCACTTTTTGTTTGTTTGGTGGTATGCTTGAGCAGAGGTCTTATTTTGTATTTCTACGGTTTTCTATGGTTATCATTTTGTGGTTGTTATCGTTGTTTGCTTTTTTCCTTAGAAACGTTTGTTCTCCTTGATAACATTATTGGACTACTCAAACTTGCATTTCATACCCCATTCAGATAAGTTTTTTAAAAAACTAAAGGCTTAATTAATTATGTTCGGCATTACAACATGATGCCCTTATGCAAGTACTTCCAATTTTACCCTTTTGTTGAAATATTCTCTGTTCTGGTGTTTTCTCTTGTTTCATGCCTTCCGAGGTTCCTTATTGAGGATTGGCAGGTTAGATACCTATTGATTGATCACCTGGAATCCCACTTGTTTGTTTGGCACTGGCGTGAGTCTCTTAATTTGCTTCAAACTTTGTAAGTGCGTGGAATTACATTTGTGAAAGTAGTGACAATGGCAAATAAATGGAGCTGTGCACCAAAAACCAGAAGCAATGAAATTGAACTGACGTGTGTTCTGCTAGAGCCGGTATTTTTTTTTATCACTGAACGTGATTTTCATAAAACTAGAATCCTAATATTTATCATGTAATAAAAGAATAATGGTAAACTTAGCCTTAACTTGTGTAGCTGATAGTTGGTATATGACAAGGTAAGATTCCAGTTACTGCTTGTGTCCCTCGTCTTCTGCCTTTTCTTTTTTCCATTCCAATTATCAAAGTTAGATCAGATATTTCATTTCGGTAAGGCATGTTTACTGTTTTCATATGTTCCTGTTTTGTATGTCGCAGAGTCCGTTATAATTATGCCAGCTTTTGGAGTCCAACTTGAAACTCATTACCGAAGGTAACATGAAAATTTACCGTTGTGAATCTTATTACTGCAGGTGGATAATTGTTAGGTGTTGTACTGGCAAGGAAAATTTAGTTTATTGATACTAGTGTTTATTTTGGAGATCATTGCTAGACACACTCTTCGTACACGCGTCTGACACTCAAATCAATAGTGTCCTATATTTTTCTCAACAATTTTCATTTGGACGCTCCGGGGAAACTCTAGAACATGCTAGGACAATCAATGGACACTCTCAAGACTGGTGGGGTTCTTTTCATGTGGTATAGTGTTTATTATTGAAACACTTTGGTGGATTATAAACTGTTACATCTGGAAAACAGCATATATGGTGTTTTGACTTGGGTCATGCTAACGGGTGCCATAGTGCACCCGTTAAGGGTACAAAAAGTACACTTTTGTGGGTCCCACTTGTACAAAAAAATACACTTGTACGTTAAAGTACACTTAAAGATGTACTGTAATTAGAAACTTGTTCTGTTATGTTGTACTATATATAAAGATAACTTCCACATATATTTGACTAAGTGTGTTCCCTGCATTCATGTCCTCCAATTTTTGACATTTACGTGTCAAAAGTGTCGGTAATGTGTCCGTGTCATGTCGCTTGTTCATGTCCGTGCTACATGGTTGCTCGTTATTCGAATATCAATGCATTCAAGACAATAGATACCCTACTTAAAAGTTTTAATTCGTGATGCGTTTTTGCAATACTTTCTAGTATCCATATTCAACAAAGTATGTTATATATTTGGCATTGGATTTTAAACTCCAACAAAATTGTAGCATCTATATGCCTGTATCTTTCTCCCACCCTTTTTCCAGGACCAACCATCTCTCTTTTCTAGGCTAAACTGCTGTCGTTCAGTTTTGCCTAGGATTTCTGTGCTGTGGCTCTATTAGTCAGGAAGATAAGATCATTGCTTAGTCTCTTCTTGTTATGTGTTCAGTTTTCCTTTCGTTTATTATAATCATTGTATAATAATAGTATATCTCTTCTTTCTTTTTTTCTTGCATCTAGTGGGAGAACAATCCACCGCTTCATTCCCATCGACAAGATTCTGAAGCCCGTCTTAAACGAATGTGTGACACCAGTCACTTGTTACTGGAGCTTATCTCTAATTTTACGTGAGGAAGAAGAACTTTTTTTAGTTTTCAAGGTATGAATGATGTTTCGTTGATGTTTGGTTTGATGGTTCTACCTTTATACAGTGAACTATATTTCAAGCGCCAGGCCGACTGTTTCCCCAACCCTTGCTCCCCGTACTGACTCATAAACACTTGAATCCATTTTCCAGGAACTTCGTCCACCAGTCAAAATGTTAATCCCTGTTTGGAAGGCTTTGTGCGTTGCTACAGACAGCCCAGAGACTATTGACCAACCGGGTTGAACTAGTTGGGATACCTGACATAACACCATTGCATGAAAAAAGAGAAGGCCAAGTGACAAGGTGTTCCCTTTACCTGGATGTCATCCTGGGTTCGGTTATCCACTCGTGGTTCCTCAAACCTCCAGTGCCGGATGAGATTGTACATGGCTAAACTGTTGCAAAATTTCGTAGATTGTCGGTAGGAAAGAGGCAACCGTAAAAAGATGGTTTTATTGGTTTATTCCTTGTTCAGTGCTTTTACAAGATCATTAGTGAGAAAACTGTAAATTTAGGAGCCCATCTGATCGAGGGGCGATCACAGCTTTTCCTTCACTTCCAAATGTCTTCAGTCATTCTGAATTGCCTGGCCGAGAACGACACAGCTGGAAGCTCCTGAAGGTAATTTGAAGGGCCCACTCAAGCGACCCCCAATCAAGAGCTTTCAGCAGTTACTCTCGGCCTCGCGCCCGAGTTTCCCCATTGCTGCCCGTTGGAGGAAACTGTATTCAACATTGTATTGCAGTCCATGGTAAAGCAGTGTTTGCTTCTGCCCACTCCATTGAAGACTAATGCCCTAAGCTTTAAGCTTTTCCCCACTTTGTATGCATCAGTTGGGGGGTTTGAAAGTACTTAGTGAGTTAACAAATGGGGTTCGATGTTTCTTTATAGACTCGAACTTTAGACCTCTCTTTTGAAAGCCAAGTGATAAGTCAGAGCCACATCTGTGCTTGCCTGGGGATTGCTTGGACCCAAAAATGTTGTATCGGAAGAAGCTCTATCGAACACAGTTTTTGTTTGTTTGATAAAAAGATGGAGAAAACTTTTTTTTTTATTTTGTCATCGACCATAGTTTGATTGTTAATACAATATAAATATAAATATGGCAGTTCAAAAAAAAATACAATATAAATATGGATTGCTATTACAGAGAGTATAACGCTCTTTACTACAATGAGTATTTGAATGGCAAAGATTGCAAGCTGAACCCAGTGAAGTGTATGAAAGAAGGATGCTTCAAATTCGATGGTCAAAAGATTTCACAAAACAGTTGAAAATTTAACGGGATTGGGTTTGGGAATATCAAGTGAAACCCATTTATTTATTGGACGGACTTGGGTAATTAGAAGTCTGTTATCATCGTAGGGCGGCTGCGTACTACTGTTGTGTTGTAGGGCGGCTTAAACGACGTAGTTTTAGCTTCGAAAGGACGTCTTGATCAACTATGCTACGAATTACTAAGTGGACGTCTTAAGTTGTCATCATACGTTCCGTATTACACGACTGTTTACCAAAAAAACACAACATTGCACCGGGAGCGGGGGGCCTGTAGTGACTACAGGTGTAGTGAGTGAATCTCGGCCGTTAAAAATGTTTTGAACGGTCCGGATCTAAAATAGTGAATAATGTAATTGTTCACGCAAACAATTCAATTAAGATCCGGACCGCCCGAAACAAGAATGGACGGCTGAGATTCTCACTACACAGCGTGTAGTAGCACTTCTGGCGCGAGGCGCATTAGTAGTGGCGTTGTGATGCCAAGGGCTTGGGCGGGATATTCCATGGTTTTCTGAAAGACTTCATGCATCGCCAAGCGTTTTGTGTTGCAAGGGAACAGGCGGCACGTGCCTTGCCGATTGAGATCCCTTGTCGAAGGATTGCGCGAAAGTCCCACGGGCTAGTAGTGCTTTTGGTCGGCCTTGGATCTCCTTTGGCTGTGGCACTGTCCCTCCCCCGAAAAAGTGCCGCGTGTTTCAAGTGCAATGCCGAAGGCTAGCATGGATGTCTTTCCTGTTGCTCACTACAGGCTCCCCGGTTCCGCATTGCACCAATACTAAACAATAGACACTTGCACCGGTCACGATACAAACTTGAATTTTTCACTTCAGGCGCTTGCACCCCTCGTATTGAAGTCTAAACCAGCAGCTCTGTGTTGCCAAAGCCTCAAGTGCCTTAGCTTGTACTTCATCCTGGCTCGAAAAAGCATGTATCAATGACCTCGCCAATGTTGAGAACAACTTAAAATGTTTATCATTTTTTTTTTATCGGAAAAATAAGTTTTATTAAGCAACTTGATAGGGGTACATCAAATAAGGGGGAAAGGAGAAGGGGAATTCAACCAAGGTTGGATCGCGGGACGAAGCCCAATCTGAGGGCCTAAAATGCCCGAAAACAACAATACAAGCACATAAAATTTCATGCATACTTAGCTAAAGAATGTCCCCTGCGTTTTGTGTCCTCCAACTTTTTTGGACATTTACGTGCCAAAGTGTAGGTATCGTGTCCGTGTCGGGTTGCTCGTTATTCGAGTAGCAATGCCTACGTGATAATAGATACCCTACTTAAAAGTTTTGATTCGTTATGCGTTTTTGCAATGCTTGAAAAAGTATCGGTGTTTGCCAAAATATGTCGTACATTTGGCACTGAATTTTAATCTCCAAGTAAATTTTAGCAGCTGTATGCCTATATCTTTCTTCCTCCCTTTTTCCCTTTACCAGGATGTCATTCCGGGTTTGATTCTCAATGCGCGGTTCCTCTAGTGCCGGATGAGATTGTACATGGTTGAACTGTTGCAAAATATCGTAGGTTGTCAGTAGGAAAGAGGAAACCGTAAAAGATGGTTTTTGCTAAATCAGCCTAGAAGCCCGAAAGGGCTGAGAAGAGTTTCCTCAGCAGGGCTTTACCACCCTAAGGTTGCAAGGTCAATTCTCCATAGTAGCAACTTGTCTTTAGGGTCACTTCACCCCACGCAAACGCATAGAAAGGGATGAGAAGAGTTTCCTTGAAAATTTTCGCAACAAAACCTCCATGTGACCAGCTGTTGCACCTTGATCTTTCAAGCGTGCTACGCTGAGCTTAGGGTGGCACCTTGCACCCAACCTAGTCAGCGAGGACAAGGCATGAGTAGGAGGCATGCCGTGACAAGGTGAAGTGTTGGCAGTGTCAACACAGTCTCGTTATCAAGTAAGCTATGATGGTTGCACGTGAAGGCCCAAGACATATTGTGGCATGGATGCATGAAGTTGCAGCTAGCTTGTGGGGCAAAACAATCAGAAATTCGGCTAAGGCATTGAGCTAGGGTTGAGTGACGAATTTGGCTAAGGCATGGATAAGATCGGGCAGTTTTCGGCAGTTACATTCTGCACAAGTTGCTGGCAGGCTTGGACAGGTGTCCCAAGCAGAACCGACAGGCAGTTATTTCCAGCAAATGTTGTGGACAGCAAAGCCAAGCAGTTACTTCTATGTACTGGCAGATTGTGGGCATGCCAGCACAACCCTAGGGCAGTTGGGGGTGTCAACTACAGATCATGGGTGCTTCCCATGATCCCCATGTATGCTTGTATCCCGTTTTCCTGATTGTAAGCCTATTAAGGCACTCCATTTTCGAGTCTAAGGCAGAGAGATGTTTTGTCTAGCACTCTAAGGTGTTTCCTTGTATTGTTGGTGCAATAAAAGGTTGAGACGGTTCCCGTAAACGTGTGTTTGTTTGCTAGACGTTCATATAAACCTGGTGTGTGTGTGTAAACACTTTGTTGGCTGAATCAAGTTGTTGGGAACTTGGTGCCATCACGGGAAAAATTTAGTGTTAGTTTTTAATCCCGTGACACCAGCTCTCGTGGGCATGGCTTCTTTTTCTCACCAAAAAAAACCCATTACCGTGGCTTCTAAATTCTTATTTCAAAAATAACATGACAAGAAATCAGAGAAAGGCAACAATAATTTGCTGGTCATGTAGCCTCTGCCGGTGTTCATTAAAAAAATCGTAATGTCTATTTTTGACACAACAGTTTTCAAAAACTTTGATCAATTACAGGGGTGTTTTTTCTTGGAATGAAGGCAGAGTACGCAACTGCTGAAGTTTGCCCGCTCGACTGCAGGGCTGATGCACTTGAGTATGAATATCCCACACCCAACACCTTATACCCCACTCATACAAGAACTCACTCTCACCCAAGCCAAAGCTTAACACTTGGTTGCACCACCACTCTCGGTTCTTGGGTGCTTCCGCGTGTTATCCCAACACATTATAGGTGTTTGTAGATAGTCCAGTCCACTGCCCACTTTTACAAGTCCTCGTGTCCACTATTAAAATTTTTGGTAGGCCTCAGGTCCACTCTTCATTTTTACGAGACAAAAATGCCCCTTTTTCCCATGAATGAAAAGAAGAAAATGAGAGAGAGAGAGAGAGAGAGAGAGAGAGAGAGAGCAAATGATGGCTAGATCGTTGTTCTGTATTGGCAGACTCTAGAAGGTTATACCGCATAATATAGAATCCACATTCCACCAGCCCAATTATGGATACACCATTTATTGCAGTACACCAAATATACACCGTGTGTTTTATATAACCCAGAATTGTATAAAAATGATTAAAACCGCTTAATTTGTTTAAAATGTTTTCTTAGGAAACTTTGTACAAAATCAGTTCAGTCAGATATAATGGCTTTATCAGTAGAGATGGCAATTTCACTCAAAACCGATGAATACCTGAACCAAACCGATCCTATCGGGGAGGTTTTTTATTTTATTTTTTCTTACCCATGGAACGGGTTTGGTTTTTGAAATATGATATTCAGCAGGTTTGGATTTGGATTTGGTCTTAGCAAGTATTTGGCCAAACCCAAACCTAAACCTAAACCCAAACCCAAACTAAATCCAAAACGATCCATATAATATTACTTATAGGATATGTTAGCTATCTCCGTGTCTTCTGTTGCTTCTGAGTCGGCATTTAGCACTAATTGTAGATTGGTGACTCTGCACCGTAGTACTTCATCCCAAGACAATGGAGGCATTGATGTTACTTTTTTATTTTGATGTATAATTTTTTTCCGTTTATTAATGGAATGAATATTAATGCGGGTTTGGTGCGGTTCGGATAAAATCTAAATCCATATGGTTTGGTTATGGTGCACTTAAAAATCATACCCATCGGATATTGGTTTGGATTTGGGTATAGATAAATACTTTGGGTTTGGGTATGGTAATCGCAAAATCTGGACCAAACCGATCCATTGCCATCCCTATTAATCAATTCTTTGGTTAATTTTTTTCCGAAAAATTGAAAAAGAACTAATCAAACCCTTACCGATAGCTGATTGAGTTAATTTTTTTTACTAAGATCCTTAAAAAATCATACTTAAGTAGTTATGCGGTTCCAAACATTTTTAAACAGTAGATTCTGGAAATGAATCCTGCACATTAATAGGGGTGAAAATCGGTCGGTTCGGTTTTTGAGGTGTTCGGGACCGAACCGATCGGTTTGGCGTAATTTATTCGGGAACCGATACCGACCGAAAAAAACAATAGACCAAAATTGGTTCGGGGTGGTTCAGTCCGGTCGATTTTTTCGGGTTTTTCAGTCCAACATTAAGATTGAAATGAATGGTTAAGATTGAAATGGACGGTTGAGATTTTTTTTTTTTTTTTTTTTTGTTTAAGATGGACGGCTTTGAGTGAACGGTCCAAATCAGTATGGTTTTGGGGTATTTGGGTTCGGTTCGGTTCGGTTCGGTTCGGTCTGAAGAAATTTCCAAGAAACCGAGACCGACCGAAAATTGATCGGTTCGGTTCGGTCCAGACCAAAGCCGAAGAAACCACCCCACCCCGACCGAAAATCGAACCGATCGGTTGTTTTTTTTTCAGTTTTTTGGGTCCATCGGTTTTTCTTTCACCCCTACCGCACAATGTCTTGTGCATTAGATTCCGGAAATGAATCCCACACAATGCCATGTGCATTTGTTTTGCTCATTACAAATCCCTCCAAAACGAAACTTGGCAGCCCTAACAAGCTGCTAACAAACAATCCGTTAGGGTGGATTCAATTAGGAGGAGGGAAATATTATCTGGTCAAATGGGGATAATACAACCTTCCAAACAATTTTGCCCAAAAAGTGTACTTTATGTATTTACTAGTTCTAGTGCTTCGTGCGTTGTACAAGTGTGATGCCCGTGGGTTTGACTCTAGATTTTTCTACGAAACATTGCAGCATTTATTTGCCAGAGTAGCATAGTTTATGTACATATTGAGTCTTGGAATACATTAACATGAGATTCTAATGTTACCAAAAGTCTATGCAGGAAGCAAAGTGGTACACCAAAAGTATTGCTTCAGAAGATTTGGTAGCTCTAGAGCTAGTCTTTTTTCTGCTTGTGTATATGGTTTTCTTCTGTATCCATGTTACTGTCAGGTGGTGGAGATTTGTCGGCTGTCACTTTTTGATCTTCTACCTGCCTTTGAAGCTTTTCATCTGTTATCTTTTGCTTCAAGGTAGCTCTCATTCTGAGGAAAAAAAACCCATGAATTTGTTATAGTTAATTCTGAATTGCTGGTGAATACATAGGCAGATGTTGACAAATAGCTAATATGTGTCATTTCCAACTGACTGCAGTGCACCAACAAGTACAAACAAAAGATGTACATTCATACGTAAGTTTACACATTTCTTGGCAAAAGAAAAGCCATAGCTTTTGAGTGAGGGTGCTCTCACACTTACACACCCATGCATGCGAGATTTTGCTTCACATAGCTAACCTCCCATGTTCCATAAGATGGAAGCTCTAGGAAGAAAAATGAACCTGTAGTTTCCCCTCTTGTCTCTGTCAATTGGATGTTATTGGTTAAAATGCCAAGGAATTTTTTCATCATTGTCCAGCCCTATCCCTTTTGTCTGCGGAATTAAGGTTTGTATAATTACTTTTCTATTTTTTGTTCAATTGTTTTGTGAGGGTGGAATTTTAAGTCCTGCAAATGCTGAGGAAAGAGATTGATGCAGCATGTCCCGATGGATTCGGATTTGTGGCACAAGCTATCCTACTAACAGTATATTATTTACCGATTACCCAGAAATGCACATATGATCCGAGTAAAAACAAAAAGGACTGCAATGGCTTCCTAGCCAGGTAGTAGACAGCATTACCTGCTAAACGAATTGGAATCTCACATCACAAGCTTTTTTAAGTCGAGCATTGGCTAATTACAGCTCGCCTCACCTGCTAAACGAATTGGAATCTCTAACTCGAACTTGTTTACAAATCTAATGAATTGAGTTTGAACAAGAACTTATTGAGTCGAGTTTTGAGGTGCTCCATCATCAACTCGAACGAATCAATCAGTCCATAGAAATCGACGATAAATTACTAATCTAAATAGACTAAACAAAACCCTAGATATTCATGAGAGAGAAAGAGACCGTTACAAATCGCGGATGTTATCTTCATCTTCTTCGCCACTGGAGATCGCCCTTCGAGCTTGACAATCGGTGCTAGGGCTGAACAAAAAAACCGAAGAACCGAACCGAATTCAAGAACTAGACCGAACCGGTTGATTTTTTCGGTTTTTAAAATGTTTTGGTTCGGTTCGGTTCTCAAAATTAAATTTTTTTTGAAACCGGTTCGGTTCCCGGTTCAAGTGATTTTGAGGCGAACCGAACTGGTTTTCGAACTCACGACCTAACACAAGGGATGCTTAGCACAAACCAATTGGCCAGCCAACGCTGTTGATTCAATTTACGTAATAAAATTATTTATTAGTTCTTAGGATTCTCTTTCCTATATATATATATATTCGGTATTCCTTTCATTCTTAAATCATCACTTCATTTTCAGCTTTTCACGGAAGCCTCTCTCTCTCTCTCTCTCTCTCTCTCTCTCTCTCTCTCTCTCTCTCTACCACTCTCCAGAAACACCTTCCCACCGCCGACATCTCTCTCTCTCTCCCTCTCTCTATCCCCCTCTCTCTCTCTCCGGCGTAAAGATGGAGGGGAATCCGTCTAGTCAAGGCACAGTCACCTGTGCAACGTGGATCCCATCTCCGGCACTGCTATCTCCGGCGTTTTCTCTCCCTTACGCATGTGTATATAGATCGAGATCGAGGAGGGCCTCTTCTGATTCGCATATGTAGATGTGAATCGTGTATGTATCTATTTCATTCGCGAATGAATCTCTTTCAATCGTGTATGCATATCTCGTATCTTAGATCTGTGTATCTTAGATCTCTTTCATTCTTGTGTATGTATAACTTAGATCTGTGTATGTATATATATATCTTTGGTAGTCCTGATTCGTGTATACCCAGAAATCTTTTTGTGATTTCCTCTTTCTCTCTCTCTGATCTACTCTCTCCCCCCGAACCGATCGAACCGGCAAAACCGAACCGAACCGGCAGAACCGAACCAAGAACCGAACCGACCTTCAAAACTCGGTTCCGGTTCCTAGTAGTCCCTGAACCGGTTTCATTCGGTTCACTCAAAAACCCCTCCGAACCGAACCGAACCGGTTACAGCCCTAATCGGTGCAACCTGTGCTCCGATGCCTTCATCTTTGCCGGTTGCGATTTCTCCGGATTCTCGGCACTGTAGATCGCTACTCGCCATTTCAAGAGAGGGAGAGAGAAGGGTTCTTCGTTCCTCTTCTTTCTGAACGGCTTGGAGTCGATCGAAATCTAGCGTAGAGAAAGCGGCATAGCGCGTCCTAAAACAGTACCACTCGGTACCCTCCGAAATTTTCTATTCACCACACTCAGGCAATAAGGGATACAACGAGAGTTTTCAGAAGATTCCCCAAGGCCTTTTTGGTAATCCTAGCAAACATGACGTAAAGACGAAATTGCCCACTTTCAAAACTCATAATTCCAGGCAATTCAATAGCCAGATTTCCAATTGAGGGGCAAATTTGTCCCAAATTGGCAATTTGCCATGCACAAATTGGAAAAACCTTCTCATAGAGAGGCTCCTTTGGTGTGGATAATATAATTGCTAATAAATAAATAAAAACGTCTCTCTCTCTCTAGACTTCAGATCATCTCTCTCTAAACCTCTTCCAAACCCTAGCCGACCTTTCCTTCCCTCCCCCTAGGGTTTCTCTACCCATGGCGGCAGGAGGGGGGGATTCCGATCCTTTCTCCTTTGAGCGTACAAGGAGCTATATTCTCCCCTCCCCCACTCATTTCATCCTCTCCTCTTACCCTTTCTTCTTACCTTCTTCATTCGGCTTTATTTTCTCTGGAGGACCGAGATCTGCTCTAGAGCGCTGGCCACATGTCTACGGATCGTGGCGGGCTTGGGTTTCACGGCGACAACCTCCTGCGAACGGCGAGGCGATGGAAAGGCTAGGAGTGCGGCGGCGATGGAGGTTGGATCTCTGTTCATGGGGAGGTCTACCTGTTTCTTCTTTGTTTTTATTGTTTTTTTGTTTTCCCCTGCGTAGGAACTGCCCCGCTATGATAATCTCCGATCGGTAGAGAGACCTCTGTACCGATTTCATCATCTGTACTCAGTGCATTACTATCCAAATCATATGGATAACCCGTTTAATCCGTTGTGGGTTTGTCCCAACGGAGGGCTCCGATTAGGTTTTTGTAGCCCTTTAGGGCTTTTCTGAGTTAATGAATTTTGGTTTAAAAAAAAACAATAATCCAACATTAAAAAAAAAAAACAAAGAAGTCAAAATGTCAAACCTGGTCCAAATCGCATTAACGGGATTAAGAAATTAGAAGGGTCTTTAAATTTGGCAACAAATCGGTTCCTCATAAGTCCAGATCTCTCTAGTATTCAAGATACTAGTATTTGGCAACAAAGCCCTTCTCTCCTTCTCCCCGCCTATATGAATAGTGAATACCCCTGTCTACATCAACTTGCCCTTATCAGATTCGAAAACCCATTACAGCATACTTGTGAGAAAACACAATGGTGAAGCGAAAAGACAAATCAGCGAGAGAACCCGAAACAAAACGAATGCAGACTGTAATGAGGAAAACCATGGAACTGTCTGTATTGTGCGGAGTCGAGGCGTTAACAATCTGTTTTGGGCCGGATGGGAAAGCGAAAACATGGCCGGAAAACCCCATTGACGTGAACTCAATCATCAACAAGTACAAGGAGTACAAGGGGAAGGGAAACAGGGGTAAGAAAGTAATTCATGTCCAAAAATCTGGGATTTCTGGTTGGAGTGATGATTGGCTTCATGGGTTGTCGAAGGAGGAGTTGACAGATTTCTTGGGAGTGACGGAATTCAAATTAGGAGCCATAAACGAGAGGATTGAGTCCTTGAAGATGTTCAATGAGTTAAATTATGTAATTGGTAAAGAAATTGAGGTTAATCCAGTTGATGAGGCGATTGGTACTAATTTAGGGCTTGGGGATTATGAGATGTATGGAGATTTACTTACACATGGAGATGGGTTCGCCTCGTTCGGTTCATTAAATAATGAAGTAATGGGTAAAGAATTCGCTGTTAATCCAGTGCAAGAGAGTCTTGGTACTTTCGGGTTTGGGGAACGTGAGATGCATGCAGATTTACTTACACATGGAGATGGGTTCACCCAGTTCGGTTGGCTAGATAATGTAGTAATGGGTAAAGAATTCGCTATTAACCCAGTGCAAGAGACTCTTGGTACTTTCGGGTTTGAGGAATGTAAGATGCATGCAGATTTACTTACACATGGAGATGGGTTCGCCCAGTTCGGTTCGCTAGATAATGTAGTAATGGGTAAAGAATTCGCTGTTAATCCAGTGCACGAGACTCTTGGTACTTTTGGGTTTGAGGATTGTGAGATGTTTGCAGATTTACTCACACATGGAGACGGGTTGTTTTCGTATAATTTCCCTTTGTTTGGAATGATGAACGAAATTCAACAATTTCCGGTGCAGGATTCGGATAATAATAACTCCGATCTCCTATGCTTTGAGCCCTACCCCTTGTATTCCTACCCACAGTATTGAAACTTCTCTCGATCGTCTCTGAACCTTTTCTTGAGCTCGGGGACCCATCTGCAACACCCCAAGAATCAATGGTGGATCAGAAGTTGGTTACTGTTTCTGTATTCTACCCTCATTACTCCCAGATTCTTAGAAGCTATTGGATTGTCTTTGGGTTTGTTTTTGTTCAGATTTGTTGCGTACCCTTTTCGTTTCCTAACCGTTTCTGAAATGGGTTGTGATTATACTATGGTTCTGTGTTTGAAATTGTTAGTAACATGGATGTTCTTGAACGATATTGCTTGAAAATTCGTCCGAGATTGATGTTCTTGAATTCTCAATAGTAGTCGAGCTCTATCTGGGTATTAATGTTAACTGATTTTGATGTGGGAAAGATTGGTTGCTTGATTTTGTGGGTCTATAAGGTTTTTGTGTGTCTAGATAAGCTAGTGAATCCAGAGGGTGCAGTGGTTGTGTTGTATGAACAATGAACTCTATGTTTTCTTGGTATAGTTGGTATATGCTACAAATGATCGAAACCTACTTTAAGATAAAACTCCAAAATAATACAAAAATGATACATGAAAAGGACCTACTTTAAGCTAACTTTCAATTTGTTGGAGGGAAATAAAGAAGCTTTTTGGTGTTTAATCGAGGATATGCCATCCATGCTCATTTTTGTATATTGAATAGTGTCATTTTGTCAAAACAATGGCAAGGGTGCTGCCCCCATTTATGACATCTCATATTGAATAGTGAGGAAGAAAAGTAGGAATATTATTACGTAAAGAGATTGAGGACTTTTTACATAATTTACAAATGCAAAGGACTTGTCTATTTATAGGCAAGTTGGTCATAAAAAGTCAAACCTAACTTTATAGATGTTTCAAACATAAGACAAAGGCCTAGCTTTTCTTTAATTAGTACAAATGTACAAAGGTATTCTCTCTCTCTCTCTCAAACGGATTTGCCATAAAATTTTGCTATATATGACAGAAATTGACATTGCAAAGTTTGAGAGAATTTTTTGTTCCGCTAGTTTTTGCCATTATAGAGGAATAGTAAGGAATTCTGTCATTTGCAGTAGGCTCTTTGGCTAGGAGAGAAAAGAAAGGATTTTGATTTCTCATAATAGTTACAGTGAGTGATGAGATTAGGTAAGAACAAAAAAAAAAAGGAAAAACATACCAATTTAGACTCCAATCTTTTTTCCTTTAATCTCATCACCTATAACATCAACATATATCCAAAATCCTTTCTTCTTTTTTAGTCAACGATTGTCACGATCCAAAAGGGCTAGGAAGCAATTGCCGTTCTTTCATAGAAATTATAGGCGTGCAACAACAAACGAAGAGAGGGAAAAGAGGCAAACAATGGACTACTAAAAGTGAGGGAAATGGTTCTGATTTTATTATCTGCATACCAATGCCTTTACAAAATACAAGCCTCATCCATACAATTCTCACTTTATACACCGGTTGTTACACTGCTACAACATATTATTGCTCCTTAAAAGTCAAATGCAATTCCTATACCCTATACACAATGATGAATTAAAAGAATAAGCTCACAACAAATGTGAAGCACTCGAAAAATCACGGCCACACAGGTATCAGTATGACTGGGAAAACCAATGTGGAATCTCATCGACCATCCCCTATAGCTGAGCTTAACCGGTGGGATGCACGTTCTAAGCTGAGTTGATGTCGACGTAAACTGTGCCAAGATCCATTTGAGCCACCATTCCATGATCCAAGCTTCGCTATCTGCTTATGCAATGCTTCCAGGTTGACAAGAGGCACGGTTGTTGGTCGACCATGAGCACACTGCAGATCAAACTCAGCAGTATTATTCAACCGCAAAGCCACACAACACACATTGCTATTGGCCCAAGAAAAGAGAGTAAAGGTGTGAAATAAACTCACTTGGAAACACAATGAGGTCTGCTTCAGCTCTTCAACAATTAGGGAACACTCTGAAGGTAGCAATGGGTCCCCAAACATGATTGCACCTAAAGAAAAGGAAAAAAAAAAAAAAAGAACAATTTGATTCGTGTGGAGTTCAGCTGTTCAGAAAAGAAACGAAATACAAATCTTTTGGCTACTCTTCAGCCAAACAATGAATATAACAAGCATCTATACTAAAGCTACAGTGATTGTACTTTGTACCTCTACATGATTTAAAATTAAGGACCCTGTGGACAGCAGGTGGTATTGTGGATGATCCATCTGTTTCAGCAAGCTATTGATTGGAAATACAAAGGGAAGACAGATCAACAATGATAATCAGGACGGGAAAACAAAATAAATCACGAAAAAAGAAGCCGTCATAACTTCTCCAAATTACCTGTTGAAGAAATTCTAAGAGATCTACATCAGTCAAATTGACTCCCAGTATACATGGAACCTACATGCCATCACAGTTGTTAGGTTTAATAATGAGACGGTACTCACAGTGCAGTATCAGCAAAACAATGAAGGTCCATAGCGTAAAGCAAAGCTAGAGTTACCAAATAATTGCTTCCAAAACCATTGAAAAATAAAATCAGTGGTGTCTGTTGCTGTGGGAATTACATTTCCCTCAATATGCAAGTGTAAATGTATATATACAGTACACAATTGGGTATCAACAGAACCTAACTGATTTAGCTCATAGATGCAAGTGCGCAAGTGTGTGTGTGTGTGTGAGAGAGAGAGAGACACAGAGAGAGAGAGAGACACAGACAGAGACAGGTGTCTACCGCAAGAACTCTGACAGAAGTTGGCTGCTTCTGTAGAAGATTCAAATTCCTGTAAAAACAGAGAAAACAAGGGTGGTGGTCACAGAAACCTCAGTTAAAATGGATGATACTACCAAAAAAAGGTTCACAGTTGTAACAAACGTCTGAGACCAATAAGGTCAACACCTCTTATCATTTGCATTGTATTTGGATCTTAGATTTGTGGAAGGAAAAGAAAAGGGAAGCATATCTTGGATTTGTAGAGGAAATCCCTTGCCTTCTCTCTGAATCCCTCCATTAATCCAAGATCCAAACACAACCCCAAGGTCATTTGTATAATGATTGGTGAGCAAGAGGGTTCATATTGGAGTACTTTTTAAAAGACTTTGAGCCCCGAGCATGAATATTGCAGAGCCAACCCCAGCTTTGAATCTGTTCGGCATAAGTGTGTAATAACTGATACTCAATTTCAGGCAGGACCTGTTGAAGTGTTTGAAATCAATAAAAATCAATTTAAGAATACCAGACAGATGTAAAACTTAGACCAGAATTTAGGGCTATCAGCTTACAATAGGAACCCAAAACCATGAATTCACATACCAAGTTTTCCTCATTGTCCAAATAGGTGACTGTCTTCTCTTCTCCAGATAGCACCTAAGATTAAGAATTTCACCAGTCTAATAAGCCACCGTATCGATGTCGTTAAAAAGATTTAACATAATAATAAGGCATTCACCTTTTGACGCAATTCTTCAAGGCGAATCCTTTCATCTGCAGCATGCTGAAAATCACAAAAACTTGGCATAAGTTTAGTAGCCAATTAGCCATCCAGTAGCATTATGATTTTCCAGTTACAAACTTTTATTTGGGAAAACTTTATTTTGATGTCTTAATCCACTTTAAGAACCCTATGCTACATGCATTTCATAATCAGTTACAATCAGTCCTAATTGTAGGACAGTATGATTCCTGTCCAACACAAACTCACGTAGGATATTTCTCTGCATCGTTTACAATTGTAGTGTCAATCTAGATTTGAATTCAAGTACAGTGTATAATGTCTTTTAAGAATGATGAGCACAAGCTGGATGCAAACCTGGTCGATGATTGCAAGTACTCCACTACCCACCACTGGAATAAATTTCTTATCCACCTGTTGAAGAACTTTAGCGTGTTCCAAACAACTCTTATTGATGGATTCAGGAACCAATGATTCACCAGCTAGGTGCAAGATGCCAGAAGAGACATCAAGCACAGTATCCTCGTTGTGAACATTCTGTAATCTTTCTGCATGCTGCTATTAAACAAAAACTTTGTGATCACTACTTTACATAACTTGAATCCTGAAAAAAACTATAATCGTGAAAATTTTTGTTTTAAATTTTTTAGGGTACTCAACTGCATTCCTGGGATAGCTCTTCCGCCATTTTAACCCAGAATCAGAAGGATCTTGATTCTCTGAAGGACAAGAAAGCAAAATATCAAAATATAACATTCGTATAGAGAGACATACAGGGATAAGTAGAAAGTAAAAAAATAAATTGGAAGAAATGGCGAAGAATGAAGCATATGCGCATATATAGAATACACGTTATCCAAACCAATGCTTCTATATTGCTAGTGAATATGCAGGCTCTAGAATAGGGAAAGAAAAAAAAAGTTATTGAAGGAGAAGCATGACTTATTGCATGCATGCACTTATCAAAGAATTACCTTCACCCGAATTCATACTGTAAACGCGGTCTTTTGACTTCTGCTCCGTCACAAAATCTTGAAAGTCACTCATGTCAGTTGCTTTCTTCTCATCTGGTCTGAAAGAAAGAACTCAAAGAAGTTAGAAACGCAGACTTGAGCTTGCAACTTATGGTTAACATGAAAACAAAGAATCATGGTACCGGGTATAAACCAATAGATCCTCCACAGAACTTGACTCCGAGTGGAGTTTGCATACACCAGCTGATCTTTGTGAATACTTCAACTCACTAGTTTCTGCAAAATACACATGCATCTCAGTTGTTCTGCCACAATCGTAGTGCAAATAAATCACACAAAATAATGGTACAAGAGAAAAACCTTCTGAAGAAGGGACATCATCAATGGTGGTGTGGATTTTCGTTTTCCCATCTTCCATGACCAGATTACTCAAAGCAACGAATTTTTTCTTGCCTCTATAGGATGGCGGAGCTGAATTGCTTCTTCTTGGCCTTTTCTTATAAACATACTCTTTCTCTTGATAGGTAAACTGAGTTTCTTGGTTTTCATCCTTGTCCATGTAAACTGATGAAGAAATGTGGTGTGACATCGGACGCAAGTTACCATTATGTTTACCATGTGAATCGAAACAAAACCACTCTGTGTCATCAGTTAAGACATCTGAATATTTAGGACAAATAGCATCATATAGTTCGCGATGTTGGAGAAATGCACGACTGTCTCCCGAAAAACTATCATAACTTTTGGAATCTGAGTACTTGTTTGTCCACCTTGAAAGGGAGCAGTTTCCATTTGTTGAGCTGTCTTGCATTGTATTATCAAAATGAAAAATGTGGTCCTTAATTTCCCAGTCTTCCAAATAGTCGTATCTAGCACCAATATCACATTTAATGCAACTTTCAAGTGCATTCTCACCAAAGAAATGCTCTACAACAAGCGGTTTGGTTAGAGATGATGGATCTGACATCACAGGAGACTGTTTAGAATCAAAAGGCCAATTAGAAGAGACAAAAGGACTATCGTCTACAACCTCATCAAGCCATTGATTCCTTTGACCAAAGTCAAACCTCTGGTCAATATCATCCACTTCTCCTATATCAACCTGGTCATAAGGTTCAAGCCGCTTTCGTTTGGTTCTCAAGCTATCTATCTCAAAATCGAATCCATCAGAGCTAACCAATGATTCTCTATCAAGGCTTTCCCGAGCGGAGCAATGCCGCAAAAAGGGTTTTGTAACATTGTGGCTGACATTGTCCACCTCATTGCCCCTTTTGGAACATTCGAAAGATAATGCACACCCTGTATATCCATTGCTCTTGTGGCAATCCATATTGAGATGCCCATCCTCCAAGCTAGAATCTAAAATGAAGTCTTTCGATTTTTCTTCCGCAAATAATTCATTCTTCGTGAAATGGTCTTTGGCAGGAAAGACATTAGTATCAGGTTCCTGCAATCCATCACATGACTGGAATGAGTAGTCAACTTCACAATCAAATCCTAACCCAGTCTGGTGCTCTCCAAATTCTGAAGCATTAAATCTATTGCCTTTCTGATAATACATCATGTCCCCCTCTTTATTTTGCATCGCACACCTCCTTTTTGGAATTTCATATATACCTGGAAAATATGAAAAATTAGGGCAACAAAAGAAATCTTCAGCTACAATTGAAGGAAAATCAAAGCATGCTATATAAAACATTAAAAATCACTCATAACACAGTAGATTCTGTTGTCCTGCAAATGTGTCATGCTCTCTCCCCCTAACAGTTTGAGGAATGTACAGTCCAGAAAAGTGCACATTGGTCATAGTCTATTTACAACAATAGCTAAAATATTCTAAATGATGACATCTATTAATATATGCATCATACCTTCTTCTAGTGATGATGTCTTGTCAGTTTCTCTCCGCATATTATCCTCTTCTGAAATATCGATCCTGTGACCGAGAGAATATCCTAGAAGCATATAGGATGAAGACAATTTTAAGAAATGAATTAAGCAAAATAACTAGTGAATAAACAATCTGCTTAACACTGTTAACAAGTTTATCCTTTTACCATAAGATAACTTTTCACTCCAAAAGCGTATCACAGTCTTTTCAATAAAACCAGCTAGTGGAAACCAATCCTGAAATCACAAAGGTACAAAATTACAAAGGAGCAAGGAAAGATAGAAGTTCTACTACTTCAATATGTAGTGGTGACTGGTAACCAAACAAATTAACTTAGTAAGATCAAACAGCCTTTTTCCTTGTAAGGGAAAAAGAAAAAGCAGCACATTTAAGTAAGAAAAACTTTGACATGATTTTCTAGCGAGATTTAATGCAGGGTTCTAGTTTCTTTCTTCACACATAAATACAGACTCAGAACTTTTACTCCCGACATATAATTGTAAAAGCTTCTTACTATATGACAAATGTATGACTACCAAACGCCAAACAACTGCCTGTGGAAAGAACACCGTATAGTTTAAAATCTTAAGAAACCAACAACTCCAAATCTCCGATCAAGAAATTGAAACATCCTGATTTATTTCAAGACTAATTAGTTTCAGTATACAATTCACTTACCCATGTGAAACAACCAAGAATTCCCTACAACATCTGGCCCTGTAATGGGAGGGCCCCAACTGTGGGTTTCTAGGATCAATGAAGATCCAATAATACATGGAAAAGGAAATTCTTAAAAAGTGGATCTCCAGTTCTTCAATTGCTCAAAATGAGATTTTGATAATACTTTCCTTTTTCCACTACAAGTGTTCACCTCACATTTACTTAACACCGCCCTCTCGCTGGGAGGTTCCCATAGTCTTTTCCTAGCTTAAGATAACCCATTACCGGATTAAATATCTAAATAATTCACTGACAACAGGAAGAAGAGGCTGGATATGCTTTTTCTTATGGTAACCTGATAACCTCATGTGGAGTAATCCTGCCCCAGCTACAATTGTATTTCAACATTCTGAATTATCATAAAGTTTCAAAAAGATCACTGAGAAAAGACTCCAAACATGAAGCCAGTCAAAAACTCACATTTAAAAAAGGCCGGACAAATCTGATGAGCCAGAAAAGCTAACTATCAATCAGCAGATAGTTCATACCACATTTCGTGGTCAAACATGTTCAATAAAATAACAAAAAAAATAATGGCTAAACAAGAAGGATTGTTACCTTGAATTCAACAGATGTATTTGACGGCTCAAAAGTAATATCGTACCAAGATCTCGGGCAAATTAAGTTCAAAATATAGATTGTGGAAGTTTGAGACCTAATTCGCTTCGCCTTGTGGGATCCAATGTTGTTCTTCTGCTGATCCACATCGTTAAATCTAGTAGCCAACTGATTCAGCAGTTTATGTACTGGGCCTTTGCTTATATACCTAGAGTTGATATCTACATAAGTGGACGTCAAGACAAACAACGGAAGAAATATTTATTACTCTCACATGACTATTGATCTTGTTCGACTACCACATACACTTTGAACAAAATCAGTTTTGCAACTTCATGGATACAGACATATTGAAGGACCTGCAACGGAAAACACCCTTAATTAGAAAGATATAGCTAATAACAGTAAAGCATTTTAAAATAGTCAGTTATACCATCAATATGGTCCGTACTTCGGCATACCTTAGCAGATGAAGTATCAAATGGAGTAGACATGTATCCAAGAAGCTTTATTACACCATCAGAGACACTCAGTTCATGGAGAGAACTGGAAAGCTCAACTCCAAAACCACTAGTCAATAGTGACAAAGTAGATGAGGAAGGGGCCGTGGAGAACAAGGCATCATCACTGCATACAAATTATATATGATTAATTTAAACACGTGAATGACCATATAAGTGCCATTACTACAGAGAAGGTGTACCTCTCCATATCGACAACTTTGAAGAGAACTTTCGGATGAATGAGCGCGATTCGAAGCACACAGTTTTTGACCGATTGCAAGACCTTCTTTGTGCTGGTCCAGTTTAATTATGAAATCACAACCACTTTAAGTCAGTGCAAATGATTAGCCATTAGACAAATTTTGCCAGTTAAGATAGTGGGAACAATCTATGATACAACTTAAAAGCAACCATCTTATATGCAAAGCAACAGGAACCTTGATTGTATCTGCTTCCTCCGAACTGGTTGATTGTAAAATAAATCCCGAACAATGACTGCGCAGACCGAAGACTATTTATTTGACCACATTTTAAAACTTGAAGTAACAGAACAAGCACTGTAATGAACCTCCTACCTGTGGTACCCACATCTCGCCGACTGTCATCAATCCCAAGATACAAGCACTTGCATCCCTGACAAGAATGATGAGAATTTCAACCACAAGGATGAGGTAAGGATACCAACAATCGATGATAGAGACTGACCCAAAAAAAAAATGTAGGGAGTAATACAGCTAGAGAGTTGCTTTCCTTTGCAGATCTCTGGACATCTGACCCCAACATTACGGCTTCCAATGGCAATCCAATCCGAAAAATAATTTCACAAAGAGATTATACAGTAACGTGCTATTCGTACCTTCACGACCTTGCGGTATCCGTTTGGCCTCCCATGAGTTTTTGTTATGACTTCTAACAATGAAACATCGGAAATGGAGCTTAGTGCTTCTCCGCGAAAGCCAAAGCTTGTAGAAACAGCATCAGTTTCAGCCAGCTGATCAAACTTTGACGTTGCTGATCGCAGAGTAAAACATACAATCACTATAACATGGCAAACAAAGAAAATCGAACTTTCACCAAAAAAATCTAGCTCAGAAATTGTAGTACGACTGATACCAGCAAGAAGGTTATGATGCCATGCCAATACAACAATCCACTAGGCAGCTACTTTCCTTTAGTTTTTTCAGTTAAAGTAACTAAGCACCAATATCTGGAAATCTAGAAAATTAACCTAGCAGTCATTACCACCTTCAAAGGATAAACATAGCGTAGAATATCCTGTCTCAGCTTTCCTTTGGATTTGCTTATCCTATCCCGGGTGGTATTTTACCACTGATAGGATTCAGCAGCTATATGAAAGAAGTGAGACTTTTTTCCCCTTAAACAGAGGTGGCACCATGCTTTCCGTGCAATAGAATACTGTAGTTTATAGGTGTGATTGTCAAAAAAACTAATTGAAGAACCCATGGTCAAAATTTTCCACATGTTTGAAATGTGAGAAGCAGAGATAGAAAGTTGCCCATTTGCAATGGAATCACTCCCTTCTTGGTCAAGTTTTAAGTCCAGTAAAAGCAAGTTCTCACTAAGTTAATTGAATGGAAGTCCAATGTTGCTAAAACAGGTCAATAGCATCTGGTCTCGTATTCCATAACCACCTCTATCTCCAACCAAACCATCACAACAATGTTAGCTGCCACAATATAATCAACATTACAATACAACAATAGAAAAGGATAGACAGTTACCATATCTTTCTCCCAACAACACCAATCCATCACGAGTCATACCAACACCTGCAGGCATTACAGATGAAAATTTGAAAAATAAACAGAAAGCCCAGTGGGATATGAAAATGGAGGGAGAGGGGCTTTACTGACCATTGTCCACTAGTTTAATATAGCATGTCCCAACACCAACTGCAACAGATATCTGAAAGACAACAGAACTGTAAAAAATATGCGACAACTATTGGAGTGGATGCATGGAAATAATATAAGTGCAAAATTTTGCATGGTAAGTGTTCAGCAACTATCTAATTTGAATAACTAGAGCACCAACATCGTGATTTTGCATACATTATTGACCAAATAATGAGAATATAAGTACAAATTCCAACATTTATTGAACTGAAACAAGACTAGTATAAAAAGGGTAATGAAAAAATATTATGGACAGTTAATCCTAGATTCGAACATTTATTGTGTTCATGAGTTTTTGTAAGACTTCTAACGTTTATTGTGTTCATATCAATTAATTGTACACATAACTGCCTAGTCTATGAACACTTTGACATCATTAATCACTCTCATCACCCAGAGATCCTATCATTCTAAAAGGTTACGCAGCTAACACAACCGATATTGGAGGCATCAATTAAAGTTGTACCTAATTCAAGATTTACATATACTGACATGCACGTGTATGTATGTATCTATACTTGTTCCGTACACAAGTTGTACATATATGAACCACTTATGCAGCATGCAATGGCATTGAGAAATGTGTACCTTGGTTGCACCAGCATCAAGACTGTTGAAAATCAGCTCTTCCACAACTCTGGCCAAGTCGAACAAGATAATCCCGGATCGGACTGAGCTGTGAACAGCCTCAGGCAAGTGCTTGATGTCCCCCATATTGAACCAACACTCATAATAATCTTCAGTTAGAAATCATTTCACATCTGAAGTACAACAATTCGAGCTCAAGCATCTGCATACTGAAAAATTGACTGGGGAGTTGAAAATGACGTATTTTCATTTCAATGACGAAATCATAGACATTTCCTTTGAGATATACAATCAGAAGTATGCATAGTAACCCTTATGAACGTGCTTGATGCCTCCCCATATTGAATCCAAAATAATAATAATCTTGCCATTTTAGGAATCATTTATTTAAACCGGAACAATTCGACTTAAACTGGGAAGTTGAAAATGACTTATTTCCATTTCAATCATGAATCATAACCATTTCCTTCGATAAACGTGCACAGGTGTGTTTCTTTTTAGCGTAAAAAAGAGGAATCGAAATGGGTTGCAAACAATTCGCCTACGATTAGGGTTTTGATTACTATACGAAATTGAACAGAGAGCTGATACATGTGTATACTAAACTGTATAAATTTCATATATGTTTTTTATGTCATCATTAATTAGAGGAATTGAATTGCGTTTGCTAACCTGAAGACGATCTTGAGTCGCCTAGGGTTAGGGTTTTGATCGATATTTGGGATTGAACAGAGGAAGTACCGAGTTGGCGACTGATAATAGTACGTCACCCCTAAAACGTAGTTGAAAGTGAGCACGTGCATTGTCAAATGTGTCTTTCTCAGGCACGGTACAATATACTCTCTCCGTTTGGAGAAAATTTTGGGTGCCGAGCGGGCAGGGACACGGTGGTGTTCAATGCGCCGGAACGCCAATCTCGGTTGTATAACAGTGCTTTCGACGGTCTAAATTTTAAAGAGAGAAATAAGAGAGATGGTGGGAGAAATCTGAATCGTTGAAAGTATTTTTAGATGTTCGAGATGCGAGATGAGTGCCGCCATTTGGTCATGAATGGAGCTAGTGGACTATGATACCCGTCCGACACCAAAGTTTTTCTCAATTTGATGGTACTTGACCGAAAAGGCGTGTAATTTTCATAGAAAAAAGTTAATTATTTCTTATATACTCGCTCACAGTCCCATAAAGTTAGTCATCTATTTCATTTTCATTTCGAAGAGCTTGTCCCACTCCCCATTTTCCCTTCTTTGTATTATCTTTTCGGTACCTAAAGAAGAGTATATGATTTGTTTATAGACATCTTGGGGACCGATTTCGAATCCTGCAAAGATCATTTACACAGCAAAAATTTTCTTAGAATATTTTTCTATAGGTGGCTGTTAAAAATTAGTTTAATCTGATATCCGTAAATGTTTTTTCAGAATAAATAGGGCACTCTATGAATTCTAAAAAAGCTCTTACCAATATTAGATTGAGTTAATTTTTTTGGAGGAACCCATAAAAATATTCTAAGAATAATGAGCGATTTAAATCATCTTTGTGGGATCTAAAAATAGCATAAAAAAATCAATAAATCATTAATCTGAAAATTAAGTGGTCAGTTTACGAATTATAAAAAAGTCAAGCCTATTTCGGGTCCCGCAAAGGATGATTCAAACTGTAGTTTTTCATAGAATGTTTAAGGGTACCGATAAAAAAATATGGGCAATCTGATATTGGTAATGGCCTTTTCAAAATTCGTAGGGACTTTTTCAGAATTCGTAGAGCGTCCTATGAATTCTAAAAAAACACTTACCAAGATTGGGCTACTAAATTTTTACAAGTACCCATATAAGAACATTTAAAAAAACCCGCGGTTTAAATTATATTTGCGGGACCAAAATTCCAAGCTAATTGGTTTTAGCTACTGTGACGATTAAGTTATTACTCCTAGAAGCCAATGTTTTAGAGGAATTATATTGGGAATTGATATTGGCATTCATTTTTTCTCTATCGGCACTTCTTTTGTTGTCTTTATTTACAAAGTGCAAAAGTAATTTTTACCTCATAAAGACAAAAAAAAAAAAAAAAAGGAAGTGTCGATAGAAAAAAGAGGAGTGACAATATCATTTCCCATTATATTTTGGAGAGTTAGATATTTTCCATGAAGTGGGTACTAACAGGTTTTGGTGTAATGGATACAGTAATTTTGCAGCGGATTTTTGCTTCCCATGAAGGAGCTTTAATGCTCTTTTGCCCCTACTTTAATCGTTACGAAACAGGGACCAAAGAAGATGATTGAGAAAAAGTTAGCTGGCTTATTTTTTTCGTCTTTATTTGATTTTTTTTCCGCGTTTTTTAGTTTTGCATCAACTTTTTGTGTATTATTGGTTCGTTTCGGCGAGAGGAATCAAAAAAGTAAAAATTTTTGGTCGAAGCATAAATTTTTTTGAATAAAGACAAAAATAAGTCAAAGAGACAGCTTTTTACACTTTTTTCGATCTTATTCAAAAAATTGAGAGTTCTAGTCATAATCTTTTACCTTTTTTTTCCCTCTCGCCGAGACGAACCTATAATACTAAAAAAATCGATGCAAAACTAACGAACGCAAAAAAAATAAATAAAATAAAAACAAAAAAAATAAGTTAAGTTGGCTTTTTAAGCCAAAACTATAAAGCACCAAAACGCTGCTATTTTGCAGGGCAGCAGCGGCAGCCTCCCCGTTCTCATTTTGAAATGTTCCAAAATACTAATCCTATTTGATAAGTCAAGAAGGAAGTGTGTGAATTTTCAAAACCAACCTTCATAGAAAATAATATAAAATAATTTTATAAATGGGAAGCAAGGGATAGAAATGGAAATTACTGCTCATTTTGAAAGGGGCCTTAAAAGTTGGAATCCCCAAAAAAGAAAATTTTTGTGGGACGGAGGGAGTATGATTTTTCGAGGTTTTTTTGCACTAAATCAAAAATCTCTATTAATTCGATAATTTGGTGCGAAAAAATTCCAATAGTATAAATGGCAGTAATTCATTTTTTTCAGATAATTGTACGTTTACTCATAGTTGACGGTCATTTTTGGACGTAGGGAGTAGATAGTAAAACAAAACACATAAAATATAACACTATTTCAATTATAAAATGTGCTTATGTACCAGACATATTCTCCAATCACGGCCGCTATAATACAAGTGTGCTTCCTTGGAAAAAAAACCTTGAATTTTAAGATAATAAAATAAAATTGTGATTCCATACTATATTAATCCTATTAGTTTATTTTTTAACACTATTTCAATTATAATAAATATACGGGTAGATATCACTTAGACCCCCTTATTACCCTTCCACGCATACACCCCTCATCTTTAAAACCTATTAGTCACACCCCCTCATCTTTCAACCTATGTGAAATGTTAGACGCTGTTAAAATTAAGCATGAATTGACTAAAATGCCCCTTGTTATGTAAGGGGTGGTTCAGTTAGGGTTTTCATTTGGCCACCCCCAAAATACAATCAAGTCTTTTGTCTCTCTCCTCCCCCTCTACCGATCCACCTCCACCATCTATGATCAATTTCTCTACCCTTAATCTCTCACCAAAACCAGATCAATCCCTAAAAAAACAAAAACGAATCACAGCCATCCATCCTAACCCTAGACGACCCTTTCTCTCTCTCCCCATGTTCGTCGTCCTTTACCCTTCCTCCGACCCCAACTCATTGAGTCACTCCTCCTCCGACGCTAATTCTGCACATTCAATTCTCAATCTCACTTAGTCACTCCTTAATGATTTGCTGCATACTCGAAGGAAAGGCTCACCACCCCCGACAAGATCCGCATGGCGACGCCGTATCATGTCTGTGCATGTTTTTCTCAGTCCAAACCGTATGAACCCAACAAATGATCTAGTAGTGAGTTCGACTCGAACAAGTGGATGGAAAGCTCAATTGGTAGAGGTGGTGGCAGACTCGACTGATTTTGGAATGTGGTTTACTGTTAATTTTTGCAGAAGAGTGTGTTGGATCCCAACAGAGCGAGTCAGATCTACTTCTTCTCTTCTCTCTTCTTTCTTCTCCTCTCGATCCCAACAGAGCATGATGAACGTTTTTCTTTTTCTTTTTTTATATTTGTTTATTTACATATTTTGCCTTTTTTAGGTGTTGCTAGATTTTTAAATAGTATTACTCAGCTTATATCCTTGATTAGGGTTTAGTTCTAAATCTCAAAAACTTGGGTAATATGCAAATTTGATTCTGTGCTAATGGGAAATTGTTGTGTAGTGTCTCTGGTTCTTCTTTTTCTTCTTCTTTTTTATTTTTTATTATGCTTCAAAAATATTTTTGGTTCTTTTTCTGATACAACAAAGATGCTCTGATGCAACAAAGGCATCTGGGAAATTTGGGTCGCAAGTTGTGGAGAGGTGGATTTGGGAGGGCAAATGTGGCTTAAATTTTCTATTTAGATGAAAAATCCCAAATTCTGTTAAAGATGAGAGAGTGTATGTGTGGAAGAGCGATAAATGAGGGAATCTAAGTGATTTTTACCAAATTTTAATTATGAAAAATTTAAACGTACTGAAATACCGGTAACATCTACACTAGAAAAAGGGTACAATACTACAATGGCCAGCTTGATCAGGATGGAAAACTTTGTTATCAGAAGGGAAAAATACTGGGGTTAGGTAACCCTGTGTGTGTGTTATTGTTGTTGTTTATCAGATGAAAATTTTATTCAAAAAACGCCATATTATGTGTTTTGGCCTATAAACGTCACCTGACTTATTTTTTCGTTTTTATTTGAATTTTTTCTCGTTTTGTATTATTAGTTCGTCTCGGCGAGAAGAATCACAAAAGTAAAAAAATTATGATTAAAGCTTAAATTGTTTTGAATAAAGACAAAAATAAGTCAAAAAGACAGATTTTTACAATTTTTTCGATCTTATTAAAAAAATTGAGAGTTCTAATAATAATCTTTTACCTTTTTGGATTCATTTCGTCGAGACGAACCAATAATACACAAAAAAAAAACGATGCAAAACTAACAAATTAAAATAATAATAATAATAATAATCAAGAAAAAAAAAATCAAACTGATCGACTTTATAAGCCAAAACCAAAAAAAAATTAAAAAATCTAATGAATTATGTTTGGCACTAGTAGTTAGCATATCCAATTACGAAATTACCCCATGCTATTCTTTCCAAATTGGAATCCGCTGCTGTCACCAATTCTGCAAAATTAAATCCTTAGGCTTTTTTCTTTTTTATAATACACAAAAGACAAATAAAGGTCGAAATCAACCACCAATCCCAATCGACTCAAACTCCGTGAATGCTTTATTTTAGGAAAAATTCTAAAATCAGGGCTGACAATAAGGCTTAAAAAGTGTATTGAAATATGTGAAAAGTGTATAGGAATGTGTAAAAGTGTATAGGAAAGTGAAAAAAAATACATTGGAGTTTGTGTTTTTTTGTTTTCTTGTTGCCTTATTGTCAGCACAGTGGGCTGACAATAGAAGAACCCTTTATTTTATAGTAAGGCATTGTTCTCCTACGGACAAAATCAAGATTTGATAAAATCAACGCTTGATTTTATCGTTTGGAAAAATGGTTTGATAAAATTTAAATTTTTTAATGATAAATTAAAATCAGGATTTGATAGAGAGGTTTGATAAAATCTTCCCAAACGATAAAATCAAGTGTTGATTTTATCAAATCTTGATTTTATCGGTAGAAGAACAAGGCCTAACTCAGCAGGTTCGGTCCAGCTTACACAAACATCGACTAATCTTAGAGGACCCAATTTCACCCCCTGAAACTCTATTAATATAAGTAACCATTTAAGTAAAAAGTTCTCTCATAACTTAGGGGTGTTTTGACTAAATAATTGAGTCACATTATTGTTTTGTTCTTATTCAAATTTTCTCCGTATTTATTAATTTTTCCACGATTTTTTTTTTGAATTATTGGTTCATCGCGATGGGAGGAATCTAAAAACATGAAAATCTATGATCAAAATTTTAAAAAGGTTATACTAAAGACAAAAATAATCGAAAACAAATAGACTTTTTGGATTAATTTTGTCTTTATTCACAAATTTTTTAGTTTGGTTGATAAATTTTTACTTTCAAGATTTCTCTCGTCGAGATGAACTAATAGTCCACCAAAACATCGATGCAAAGCAAACAAATGCAATTTTTTAAATAAGGACAAAACAAATAATTTGGCTCAATTAATTACCCAAAATAACTCTTAATTAGATTGCATGCATGTATATTCTAGTATCCCAATACTTGTAAATTCAATTATCGGATGTTAAAGACAATAGGGTTTTGTTAACATGTGCCCCCTAGGCACATGATATGGTTCATTAAATGAGCCTAATTAAATATTTGTTTGTATGAGAAATCTAAGTTTTAAACACATGCACAAACTCTTTTACTACTTTTTGCATGAGAAATCTAAATATAACAATTACTTTTATTGCTTTTTACAAAACTAGGTTTAGTTAAACTCATTTAATGTACCTTATCATGTGCCTAGGGGCACATATTAACAAAACCCAAGACAATAAATTCTCTATAGGAAATTTATTGCAAGATTGATTTCGTCAAGCTCATGCCATCTTGTGGAATTGAATTGAAAATGCTATGATTTTAGCTATTTAAGTTTTGAGTTCAACATATGTAAGCACCGTTACGTGCAGATCATATTAAATGCGTAGTTGTAGATGTTATTAAAATTAAATGTTCAATTCATGTAGTTCGTAGGATAGTAGTGGAATTATTTCAAAAAATAAAGTATGATTTCATTCAAAATTCAAACACATAATATCCCTTATCTGTCATCCTTGTTTATCGAGCAATAACTTTCATGTTATATTTCAAGCACTATTACGAAATTTAATTTAAATTGACCCATCAATCCCAAATTACTAGTAAAGTTAAATACTAAAGGTGAGTTTTTACTAATAGGCTGTATTTTCACTATAGTCAGAACTAAGTGTTATTTCCTCTAAATAGGGGGTGTAGGTGACATATAGAAAAATATCGAAAATACTATTAAAAATATCATCGTGGAAATTCAGCCTAAATAACTTAAAATTATCGTATAGTATTCACAAAAACACGATTCAAAAATATTTTCTATAAATTCAGCCTAAACAACTTAAAATTATCGTAAATCTCTGCAAACTAAAAATTATTCTATTTTTTTTTTTAAAAAAACTAGAGCATTTGGGAATCTATTATAATCAAATCACTTTATTCCTCTTTCGTTTTCTTCCAAATTGTGGATGAGAAGATATGGGTATTTGGCACATTACAATGGCGTTAACGTGAATTAGCAAAAAGAGTGAGGTCAAACTATCAATGAAATCAATCAAGTTCTCATTTTTTACGAGATTTGCGTTTTGGGTTTCTAGAACTAGAACCAATCGAAATTCTCTCTGTAATAACACAACAAATGATCTTCACAATTTTCATCTCTAGCTGAAATTTAACTCACCATTTTCTTCCACCCACCTCCCTCTCTCTCTGAAACCCTAATTTCAACTCGCCGTTCTCTCTCTCTCCCTCCCTTTCTCTCTCTAAAACAAACCCAGATGACAAGATCAGGTACTGCACTTCCCCTCATTACCTCCACTCTTGATGGGTTTCTTTCTCATCCGAATATCTTGATTTCAATGAGACAAATGGAACCCAATTCTGAATCGTATTAATTCTGTTGAATCAGGATTTATGCTTTCTAGATTGTGGTTTGCTGTTGCAGAATTCATTGTTTTGGATGTTAAAAGAATGGAATTCAGCAGCGTTGCATGAGCATGTTTGAGTTGGGTTCTGTTTGAATATGTCATGTTTTGGTATTGGATTGCAGAAACTTAATTTGAATCTGATTCCGGATAGTGATTGAATTGCTGTTGGTTTTTGGGTGAAGTAAACGAAATCTGACATGGGTTTTGAATTTTTTTGATGAATTCAGATTTGTATAGTTAGGAATTTCGAACTAAAGCTGTTAATTTTGAATTTGAATGCGGAAGTGATTGAATTGTTGTTGGTTTTGGGATGAAGTATGGTAAATCTGACATAGGTTTTGGATTTCACGTGGAAATCAGATTTGTTGGTTGGTACTGTTAATAATTTCGTACTACAGCTGTGAGTTTTGGTTTTTCATCAAGTTTAGTAATCTAATTGAAGCAAATCAGTGCACACATGTACACAGCTTTGCATCAGGGTTTTATGGTTAGGTCATGTATATTTATTTTCTGTTTGGATTGGATTTCATTGAATTTGAGTGTGGAAAGATGGAAAAATTGATGGTTGTTGGATGAAGTACTAAATCTGAAATGGGTTTTTAAAATTCATTGTGAAGTCAGATTTATTGGTTTGGGATGGATAAGATTCTCGTACTAAAGCTGTGAATTTTGGTGTTTAGTGATCAAAGCAAATCAAATTGGTGCACGGATGTAGAGAACAATGGAAGCTAATCTATGTGATATTAACCACTTGGATTCCGATGTCCTTTTGCCTCCTCGAAAGCGGCTTCTTGCTGGATTGAAGAAACAGAATTCCGATGTCAATTCCCACCAGCCGCCAACAACTAGTAATTCGACTGAATTTGACTCCCGTCTTAGTAGCTTGATGAGATCTCATTTGAGTAACCCTAATTTTTCACATGATGAGATTGTGGAGTCATCGAGATTAGAGGTTGCGGCCGCTGTTAAGGCGGCAAAAGCTGCAAGGATTGTGGCTGACAAGAAAGCTGCAATAGCAGCAAAGGCAATTGCTGCTGCCAAGAGTGCTTTAGAAATGGTTGCAACTGTTTCTGAGGAGGCAACTAGCAATGAAAGATACTTGAAGAAGAATAAGATGAAGAAGCAAGTTCCTGTTAAGATGCTGTACAATAAGCACCGTCGTGTTCAGAATTGCAAGGCGGATGAAGAGTTAGCCCGTAATTTGCATAGAGTCATCAATAGCTCCCCAAGAATTTCCAAGAGCTCTCCAACTTCTGAATTGAAGAATAATAAACATAAGAGACTGAAGGGTTTATGTAATTCGGACAAAACTAGGGATTCAAATGGAGGTATGGTTTGGGACGGAAACCCGGCTTCTAAAAGCAATGGGAATGGTGTAACCATCAAGGAGGGATACACTGTTAGAGTAGATGACAAAATATCGAAATTCTTTAAGACAGATAGGTTAAAGATGGGAAATGGGGAAGCAGAAACAAGCCAGCCAAAAGAAAAGATGTTGGAATCACCAGATGATACATGTAGAAAGAGGGGAAGACTTAAGCAGAAAAAATTGCCATTAAGCATTTGTACTTTTAGGGATCGAGGAAGTCCGAAGGAAGAGCTGAAATCTGAGAGCTCTCCCTCTACTGATGACAGCACTGGGAAACCTACTTCGAATAATAAGCACTTGATGCCAATTGAGACATCATCAATGTGGAAGTGTCAAGCATTCAAAGCACCTGTATGTGTCAAACAAAACAAAGTCGTGCAGTCGTGATGTTCCTGTCCTACTGCCATGATAAGCGGCTACAAGATAGAAGTGGTTAGCCAAGGTAGGATTCATTTATGCTTTTTTCCTATGCATATGGTTCTTTTTTGTTTGGGTTTATCTTTTTGTTTGTTGTGGCTATGTAATAAGTTTGAACTCACATGAATGTATATTTAACTGTTGATTGCCCTCACATTTGGATTACGTTTTTTGTTTAGCTGCAAAGCAAGCGGAATAAGAGATAGGTATGTTAATTGTATTGTACTTTGTCGAGCTTTGTAGATTTCAGATTTTATCGACCAAAATTTTGACAAATATGGATTGTATTCCTCCTGGAAAAACTTTTGTGCTTCTCCTAGTCCTGATACGAGTTGTATTCATTGTGATGTCGTTAACGCTTTTGGTGGACCTGTCTCATTGTAATTAGAATCAAAAGCAGAAGGCAAATTGAGAAAATCAGACCAAGCGTTTTTGAAGTAAGTTGGCCACATGCCATCAGCCGTGCTGCTTCCTCCATTATGGCATAGATGGATTGACCCTCTGTACGAGAATAGTATTTGATTTGCCACCCTTTACATGGATAGGAGAAGGTTTGTTGGATCTTGATCCCTCGTCAAATGACTTCTTTAGATTGTATGTATTACGTAAGTTGTCTTAGCCTTTGTGGTGCAGACTCTGCAGTCTGTCTTATTGACGTTATCAATGGTTCCTCGGCTTGAATTCCTTTTACAAACCCCATGTCAGCTAATACTTTTGCATCGACAAGCTTGAAGATTTTTTTGGGGGTGTGTTAAAATGGGTATTTTGAGTTCTCATCGTTGATGATAGGTTTGTGCCAACATGAGCAGACAAATTGCTGGGTAATTTTGGTAGTAGGATAATCTTTGGAGTTGTTTCTAGTAATATAAATTGCAATATGGTGGCTATATTTGTGATGCTTTTGTATTCTCGTCTTCAAACTTTGTATTTTTTGCTGTATTTCGCGTGCTTATGCAAGTTCAGAACATATTCAGGGGTGTCTGGATCAACTTACCTGAGCTATGACTAATTCCCTCCTGGTAAGGGTTTATTCTCCCAGGGACTAGAAATTCATGGCAAATTCTCGTGACCTGACCTTTTGAGGACTATACTTTAGGTGGGAGTCAAACTAGGAACTTTTGGTTGCAAGGCACTTCTATCAACCCTTTACTTAGAGCACTCTTTGTACCACTGAAATGATTTCCATAGTTAGAAATGCATATGTTGGTTTTCTTTCAATAAATAATTAGGGTTTTGTATTTATGGAAACATTTGAGGTATGATCTTCAATTTCTTGACCAAAAATAGAGAATTGTCCTTGTCAAGATAGTAGTAGAGAACTTTTATTTGTGTTAGACACTTCTTGTTCCTTGACTACAGATGATTGAGGATGAGGCCAGGTGTCATTTAAAGTCTTTAAGTTTGTGAGGAATTCCCCCCCCTCAAAAACTCCTCTTCTCCTCCCTCCTCCCTTCTTCCCCTTACAAACATTGGTTTTTACAAATCTCCCCTTATCCTTGTGTTGATGAGTATTGTGTTGATCTGAGTGATTAATCGATGAAAATGTGCACTTTTATGGTGTTAAGAATAGTTAACCTTATAACGCGAAATGTTTTTTTTTTTTTTTTTTTTGATGGGGTGGGTGTTGATGAGTAATTAAGGATATGAAAATTTTATCGCGTTTTAAGTATTATAAATAATTAACTTATGAAGGCATGTACGTTTTCTTATACTAATTAGTATAATAATTTTGGGTGTCACCTCCGAATTGAAATCTGGCTCTGCCCGGTGCTGATGATGTAGTAGTTGTAGTTGTTTTGATAGTGCTCGGTAAAGAATTCTTGGAATTTGACTGGAAAAAGCCTTTCGGGTTTTTTTTTTTTTTCCCCTCTTTATTTATTTGTTTAAACAATGCCAAACCTTTTATATGTGTAATGGTTTGTAGTTCCTCGGGGTTCTCTCTGGGTTCTCTAGCTTTTGATAGGATTCATAGTTCAATCTCGAAGGAGGCGTTTGGGCGTTTAGGGCTATGGATAAACCATGCCGTGCTCATTTCAATGGACTAAGTGGTTTAACTAACTTCTCCGCTGAATCTCCCGGATGGCGTTGTATCAAAAACTTAAAAAAAAAAAAAAAAAAGGAGGGGGAATGGGCCAGGTGTCATTTAAAGTCTTTAAGTTTGTGAGAAGTAATGAGCAGAGCAAATGTAGCAAACTTCTACAAACATTGTTTTTACAAAATGCCATAAGTTCTGAAAAGAATTTTTTACAGTTCTTTTGAGGGTTTCATTGAAACTTTACAAGAGCTTGTAAACTAAAAGGCCCATTCAAAACTCCTTTTCAGTGATATAACCTTTTTTTTTTTTGATTACGTTGATGAGTAATTAACATATGAAAATTTGTATCGCGTTTTAAGTATTATAAATAATTAACTTATGAAGGCATGTACGCATTTTTTTCTTATACTAATACAAATAATAATTTCAACGTGTTTTCATCCAATGTTTTAAACATGTGCTGTTCCAAATTTTTCAACTTAGTAGTTGTAGTTGTTTTGATAGTGCTCGGTAAAGAATCTCTTGGGAATTCTGACTGGAAAAAGCCTTTGATTTTTTTCCCATTTATTTATTTGTTTAAACAATGCCAAACCTTTTATTTATTTGTTTGGACGTCTCCGATCGTCGTCGAAAGCATGCCGGCGCTGTACCACAAGAAAGGACTGACTTCGCAGCACCTCCCCCGGTTCCATAACGTTGTTTTAATGAGTGAGAATTGATAAGAAGCTGTCGTTAGAATACCATTGCCGTTTCCACAAAATAAAGTAATGCATGGTTTTTATCTTTCACTACTTGGAATTAATTGAATAATAAAGTTTCAATTTGTATAACCGAAGTTGTGGTTTTTTTCAAAATGTAGAAGTAACAAACAAAGTTACACACATTATATGGACATAAAGCAACTGACCAGGATCATTCAATACAACGGTATGAACACGATACAAGAAATATGTAACAACTATTGTGCACCACACAGGTACTTCGTTCATTTTTTTTTTATTTTTTAAATTAACCATTTGATAAAGCTAACACGTCGTTTTTCTAAGCGAACCATTGGTATTTTTTTGTATATTTAAGATAGGTTTGAAGATGATTTTTAGTAATATATTTTTGCAAAGAAGTGTTTTAGAAGACATCAAAAATAAATATATAATCCATGCAAGTTGGGCTCACGGGCCCCACTGGTGCTGGTTTAACTTTAGCGTGCTGTGTGGTTGCTTTCAAACAAAAAATGTACGAGGCCACGAAATATGCTCCCATCCAGTTTGCATTCTATCCAGTCCAATGCAAATTGGGTCACTGTAGCTTCTTTGCTCAATTTTCATTGTTGAATTTCTCGTGTAAAATTGAGCAAATAACTGATCAAGTTCTTACCGATATCTGACTGAGGTAATTTTTTTTTTACAAATATTTTTTTAAAAATATTTTAAACAAATTGAGCGACTTCGATGATTGTGTGGGATTCCAAGATGAGTCCCACACAACATAATGTGCATCTAGTGTGCCCATAGCCTTTTTGTTTGGCATGTTTGCGTTCTATATACATATCTGTACTGATGTTTTAGAAGAATACTTATCTTTGTGGGATTGAAAAAATGAACAATTTAATTACTTTATGAAGGCCCATTATAGCTCAATTAACCTGATTTGGTTAATTTGAAAAAATTGATTTTTTGGTTTTTTTTGTTTTGTCTTTATTTTTTTTTTTTTTTTTTTTTATTCATTTATTTTTTTTCGATTTTTGTGGTTTGATCCAAGCAATTTTTGCAAAAATAAATTTTTATAAAATGTTTGTTAAACCCTAAAAGATAAAATTTTGACAAAGATTTAAAAAGACGAAAAATAAAAAATAATTGAAAAAACTGGTTTTATTTTGGTTTATTTTTACTTTTTATTCAAAAATTATTAATTTTGACATAAAAAAACTTTTTGAATTCAACGGGAGGTTCAAACTACAAAATACTCATCTTTGTGGGATTGAAAATAACAATTTTAATTTTTGAATAAGGTCCATAATCGATAAAAACCAAAAAACTAGTTTTTTCAATTTAGCATATGAAAATAGGATTTTGTCTTTTCAATAAGTCCACATCATTTGAATGTGTCATACTGCAGTAATCCAAAACCTATTCCGTCCGTAAACTATTTATTGTACTACTAACAATGTAACCCATTCCATACAATTGTTAACGGTATCAACTTTTTGGGATGGAAAATTGTTTACGCGCACAGATCTGTATGCACATATTGCTCCGTGGGTCCATTTCGAGATCCCACATGAACAATCCAATCCATTTATTAATTTTAAATATTTGCTTGGTGATAAAAATCTGTTTAATTGGATAACTCTAAGTACTTGATCTTACATTCCAATTATTGATTAAATGTTTACTTATAAAAAATTGGAAGTTATTAAGCTGATTTTTTCATAGGCCACTTGAAAACATATTTTTAGAGTAATGAACGTCTCAAATTGTGTGTGAGACCCCGAAGTGAGCCCACAGAGCAATTTGTGCTCGTAAACAATTTCTGTACAAAAAAATGGATGTCATTAATGATTAGACGAAATGGGTTACAATCAAATAGTTTATGGACGAAATAAGTGGTTTTTTTAGTTTAGGGACGAAGTAGAAAAAATGTGAATAGTTCAGGGGATAAATGTAAATAAAATTCTTTCTTTTTAATGTTCCACCACTTTCAGTTTTTCTTTAAAATTCCCTTGTTCTTCTAGGAAGATAAATCTTTTTTCCAAGGCAAAAATAAATGTAATCTAGAATTAAGTTAAGATATAGATACATGTCCAAATTCTAATGTAAAGTGATTTTCAACGTTGGTACATTGTGCAATTAAGATACTCTCTTATATCTTCCGATGTGATTATTATGTGAGGGAAAATGGAACCATACAGGTATTGACAAGTGATTGGTGAAATCATATTTGTCTGAAAAGAAATAGACAGTCGGAATTGAAATGGATCTTTACAATTCCAACTACTAATATTTTCCCAACTTATCCCACTCATGTTTTAACCCGTGATTTTCGGGTTGGGTCGGTGCGGGATGGGTTCGGTTGACCATTTTGGCATATTTGTTGCACACTCCTACTCGGTCCCTCTTTTCCTTCGCAAACAAATTCGTGGCAGGGTGGGAGCGTCATTCACAACCATACTGTTAGGGGCGGAGCCAGAAATCTGGGGTTGTGGGGTCAATAATTTAAATATACCTTATCTTACTTGTATTTACTAATTTAATAACGGAATACTCACTATTACTAGGAAATGATATAGTGGTTGACACTTGACAGCCCTTTGGAAAGCGTTAACACGCAAATAATTCTCCATATTAATGAAATATGCATAGAGGTTTACAAATGTGTATTTGTAATCGGAAAATGCAATTGCAAAATTTAAATTATTGATTAAATGTTTACTTATAGTGGTTGACAGCCCTTTGGGAAGCGTTAACACGCAAATAATTCTCCATATTAATGAAATATGCATAGAGGTTTACAAATGTGTATTTGTAATCGGAAAATGCAATTGCAAAATTTAATTCTTTAGCACTCGGTAGGTATTATCCACGCGTATTGACTGGTAGTTAGCACTAATGCTAGGAGGAGGGCAAATTTAAAATTATACTGAGGTTGCTTCATATTTGGGACAATTTCATTAAAATTGTGGGGTCAAACTCCTAAATACACGGAAATTATGTTAAATTATGTTAGAATTAATAGGTTAATGTGGAAGTCAGTGGATCAAAATTTTGCAACCCCACTTCACACATCACAAAAATGGTTCAAAAGTGCCCATGCATACTGTTTCACAAAATTTTGGCAAATGAGAGCGTCATTCACGACTAAAAACACTATATCACTAAAAAATTGGCAAAAGTGATTGAAAAGGCGGATTGGGATTTTTTTCATTTGTCATTCCTAATCTATTCCCCACATGTAGCACGGATGCACGTGGAGGTATGAGAGAGGAATGAGACTTCATATTAAATTTCTTGGATCCAACCTAAAACCAATTGGCTATAGGTGGAGTAACCTCAATAATTTATTGGAGCATCTTAGAAAGCAATGTGGGATAATTTAACAAAAAAAGCTCTTTCGCATAAGCTAGCCACCACTTGCCAAAAGGTAGATTTGAGAGAGGGAGCAAAGGCTGATGAACCACACTAATTTTTATACATTAATTGCACACAAATGCAAAATATTGAACCAATTAAAATTGGTTCAATTAATTATATATACATTTGTATTGAGATAAATCATTATGATCAATATGCGATGAACGTGCTGAATTCGCCTAAAAAAAATGGAGGTGTCGTTTGTCAAAGTGAATCTGAGGAGGATCTATATATAGTTATATACGTCAGTCCGGGAATCCTAGACCATTGACTTCAAGGATGGAGTTAGGGGGGACAAGTGGTGGCGGCCGCCATTACAAGGTTTTCAAAAAAATGTAACTATTACTATATTGAAAATAATTTTTATCTTCGAATTATATAGATTCGCCACCACAAGGTTTTTATGTTGTTATATTTTTTCATAGAGTGGATGAATATTCATAATGCAATTTTTTATTTTATTTTTTAAGTACATATTCTCACCACCACAAAGGTAAAACTCTGGCTCCGTCCCTGATTGACTTGACCAATTTTGTGCAGTTTATCAGAGAGAGGTAAAATTTTGGCTTTAGCCAATCATGTGCCAAATTTGGGGTAAAAATTAAAAATAAGCCAAAAACAATTTATTTGTTTATGGATCTGTGATTGGGTTGAAGATTGTTTTTAAGAGATTTTTTTTTTTGGGAAGAATAAGAAATTTGTTGATAATAAGATTAAAGTACAAGAAACATGCCTTATAGGGAGATGGCCAGAACAAAAGACCAAAACAATCCAAAAATAAAAATGCCTGCTCCCAATATGATTGCAAAAAACAAATAAACGAACAGATACACAGGGGAAAAAAACCCACTAGCACATGCAAAAAAAGTTAGAGAATAATGAATAGATTAAGGATACAAAAAATCTACGTGCACGAACGTTTGTGTACAAAAAACGTACGTACACCACGCGGGGGCCCCACTGCGGGTCCCAAAAAAATTCTAAAAAAATCCTGCTGATTCGTCCCTGTGAATCTAGAAAACATACTTGCCGATATCCAATTGAGCTGATTTTTTACGGGGCCCCCTAAAATAATATTTTAAAATTTATGGTATTTTTTTAGAATTTTTTGGGGCCCCGCGTTGTGTGCGTGGTGTGCGTGCATGATCCGTGCACGTTTGTGCGTACACATAGTCGGATTCTTAAGGATATGCTAATGCAACACAACACGGTATAGTGCACGAAAGACACGAGGATTGTTGTAACTATTCTTAATGGTATGCGATCGTTTGTGCTTATGCCTTGCATTTTTTTTTTTGGGGTATGCTTGAACACTTTTGAACATCTTCAAGGTCTTTGTGCATTGTTTTTCGCCTAAGAGCCTTGCAATTGTTTGGAAAAGCCTTATGACGACGTCCTTTTTGTAGCAATGCTATCCATAGAATCCTTGATTTGCACCTACCTAAGATACCTCAAAATGTGGTTGGTTGAATGAGCTATATGATGACCTCCATCTTCAGAATCATTGTCCCTAAAGGCCAGGATTCGCTTGGACTTGAGAGGCCTCACACTCTCAATAGCGATGGAGGTGTTCAACACAATATCCCGAGAAAGAGCATCCTCGGAATTATTTTCCCTAAATGCCATGATGCGCTTAGATCTGACGTTCCTCACATTTTATGAGCTTCTATGCTATTCGGAGGCTTCACAATATAGGAAGACTAGGGCAGTATTTGTAAACCAATTGACATAAGAACAGGCTCGCTCACAAATAGATACATTTGCTACCTCGACTATGCTAGAAATTTCTGGCACAATATCCTGGGAATCACAATTTATAGGGTCCTTAGGAAGCTCGTTTTTGCCTCGAATCTCAATGGGTGAGATACTAAGTCGACAGAAAAAACAAAAGGCCTCAGTAGTCGTAAGGGAAGACTGAAATTTCCGGTCAATGAGGAGGCAATCACGTCCCAATATGACTGGATATTTTCTCCTCAATTTTTTTTTTTTTTTTTTTAAAGAATTAGAACCTTGCTTATGGCCCCAATCATACCAGCCTCTCTGTTTGGTGCAATTACCCCTACCCTACTTTCAAGAAATGGCTGGAAATAGGCTTCAGAGGAGCAACCACAGCGGACATTGAATGATGTAGCAGAGATTGGAAAAGCATGAAAATTGTGTTGTCTTTTTAGCCCCCAAACTACTCAATTCATCAGGTAAAGAATTCTTCACTGACTCGACTCCATAACGTAAAGAATGAGTCTCATTCAAGTTAACAAGAGTCTGATTCAAGTTAGACATTGGCTGATTGATTAGGGCCCCTTGAATTTTAGGATTTATTTTTATTATTATTATTATTAGGGTTTATTCCAAAAATTTTTTTGGAGTTATTAAATCTTAAAAAGGGTTTCCAACTATCAAAAATTTGGTGTACCCGTGGCAGATTACAAATCATTTAAGAAAGAATTTCACCAACTATTTATTGAACAAATCGATTGAAATAAGGGGAGTTTCCTAATGGATTATAAAACTATATCTTCGATTTTATCATTATCTTTTTTAAATATCCACTATAGGAATACATGCAAAATTATTAAACTTTTCTTCAAAATTTATTCAATTCTAATCGAAAAATTGAAATAAATTGATCATTTCTCTATCTTTGTTGTTGTTGCTTCCTTTTCCTTTTCGCATAGGACTTTACTTTCTTTTTTTCAAGCGTCATAAGCAAAATATGTATAAAATCTTTCATGTTAAGTTTAAACTTTTTTGCTTAGTGAAAAATGTTTAAACATTTTTGTATTTTCTTGGTATATTTGTTATATTGGACTATAAGTTTTTTTTTTCCCTTAAAATTATGCTTGACAGGTGACCCACTATGTAGAGTTTCTGAATCTGCCATTGAAGTTAGATGACGATCGTAAATGATAAAGCATATGATATTAAATTAAAGTCTAAAGGTTTGAAGCACGACTAGCCAGATCTCAAAAAAAGTCAAAAGTAATTTTTAAGAGACTTGGCTAAGCTTTTATAAAGAGAAAATAAAGTGTTGGAGAAGACATGAAAATCCAAGCAAAGTGGCTCAATGGGCCGCCTGGGCTATTTTTACGTGCTGTGGTTGCTTTCAAATTCATAAGACATATAGTTGAAATTATTTGTACCAATTGGTCAATCTTTTTAAAAGAATTGAAAAAAAAAGGTACATGAGTGAGACTCACATCAAGCTTATTTTAATGATTATAGTCGTTCATTTTGTCGAACTTGATTTTTTAGTAGCAAAATTTACAAAAGAAAATCAATGGAAATGCTATAATATATTTCCCGATTTGGATGTGTACCTGCACCAAATGTCACGATTTGGATGTGTACCATATGCACCTCCAAAATGTTACGAGTTTTTAGTATAAGTGTGAGTTTCCACTAAAAATCTTGTATTCGGTTTTTTTCAACTAAAACTTCATTTTCAGAAGTTTTGTTTAGCTTTTTGTTGTAATTTTTGGAATTAAGCGCTCTTCTCAATGAGATGAATCAGTCGAGTATAAAAATGTGGCTCAAAGTTCTTACAAGACAACAAAAATTCCTAAAATACCAACTATTTGGTATTTTTTTTTCATCTTTTGTGATTCTTTTTGTTTTTCGTCATAATTTTGTACTTTATGAATTCCTCTCATCTAGACGGACGATTAATCCAAAAAATTAAACGTGAATCCAATAAAAAAAATTAGAAAAGAGACAAAAATACCAAAATGAATAATACCGGTATTTTTAGACAAAAATCTCACTAAAAGTTACGACACGCACCAATATGTAATTATTTTTAGTGAAAATGTTACAAATTTTATTGCTGAAAAGTTACACTAAGCAAATGTTATGATTCCTAGATAAAATATTATGAATCATATTGCTGAAAGTTATGAGTTTTTAGTACAAAAGTTACGAAACACACCAAAATATAACGAATTTCTACGAAGTACCACAATTTGGACCACACATTAGATGCACATAGTACACACCTTTAAGAAATATGTATTATAAACTTTTCCTTAATTGAACGCAGTTTTTCACATTGCAACATCATAAAACAAATTTGAACGACTTTGATCATCGAAACGAAGTTTAATATGGGCCCAGCACAAAGTGGGTAATTCCATGAGACTCCAATGGCTCCGTGCGAACAAAATTGCTCTACTTCAAGAGGCTCCAATTAAAATTCCATCCGTCTCTAGTATTTTTGTCACTTCAAAATGTCCGTTTAAGAACCACCGATGATGGTAGCCTGATAGGCAGGGTGCCTAACATTTTTAGGAGAGACACGGTTTCGAGTCTTGCCAGTGGCAAGAGATTGTGGGCTACACACTTATGTCCACTTGTACCTAGGTGGTGTCATGGTAAGTTGGTAACGGCTTCTCCTTGCGGACAATAGCTATGACTCAAACCGGACATTCCAATGACGGGTCGGGAGGTCACGCCCAGGAGTTGCTACGCTGGTTACCCCCTCCCACCCTTTTCCTTGATCAAAAAAGAAATGTTCGTTTAAGAAGAGGACAAAAGAAGTGAAAAGGATCATAGAGTTCAAATGATGCATATGTACAAGCCAACACCTATATGTCAAATTCCTCATTGATTTCATTTACTCACAGTAATGATTTAGTAATATTCTACATCTTTGGTAATGACAAAAAATTATTTTAAAATACTTTGTCAAACCAGTAAACAGAATACAAAAAAGAAAAATCACAAGCAGTAATCATAAAGGTGGAAGAAGGGTTATGAACAAAACCTTCAACCCTTCCTCACTTCCCCACCTTAATCTGAAGTTTGCCCATCCCAACTTCCATTTTTCCAAGACTAGTTTCAGTCTTCACTTCTTTCTGGGTCAGATTCGTAACATTGAGCCATGGGTGTTGTAGACACTGCTGAGCAGTTGGTCTCTTCTCGGGCGCAAAATCGAGGAGGGGAGTTAGAAACTCTGCAAACTCACGAGCATCTGTGGCAGAAAATTTGAATTTATCGACCAGAAAACGATCGAGCGGACAGTATTTCAGCCTCCGGATCCTCTTCAGATCACCGTGTCTATCGAAGTAGTCTTTGGATCGGGCCCCTCCTATGGCTATCTGTTTCACCAAATTACAAATGGAAAATGGTCATCTTATGCAGTCCCCCGTTGAGCACAGGGAGAGGGGATAATGTGCAGTGGAGGCTCCAAAAAATTTAGTTATTACTTCTAATACATTGATATTACAATTTTGACAAGAAAAAAAAAATGCAATTACATATTACAGTAAAAACATGCAAACATAAATTTCAAAAAAAAAAAAAAACATGCAAACATTCAAGTGTCGTTGCCAGTGATATACTGACTCACCTTCCGTGGCATCTTTCCGAGGAGTTCCATCATTAAAGCAAGGTGATCCTGCAAAAAAACAAAAGAAACTGCTCGCTTAAACTACTAGGCAAAGCAATGTAACAACCTTGTCCCAGACATTATGGGTGAGTCACAAATAATCACGCATAAATTATCAGTTCCAAGAAGAAAAGAGTGGTAATATACACAAACGCAACCAATAAGTTGTGTTGCTAAAGAGGGATTTCAGTTCATAGTACTCCAAAATCACAGAGCAACATTGAAGTCATTTTCATACTTGGTTTCTTATGGTGAACATTAAAGTCCGCTTGCTTTAACAAGTTGGTCAACAGAAACATTCCGGCAAGAGAAATCCTAGAACAGAAAGTTTCCAGTAGGGAGGAATTGTCTCCTAAACCTGAAAGAGTAAACCCTTGTAAAGCTGAAGATTGAAGAGTGTTAATGAGGTTCTACTCATGAGTTACGGAAAATTTGTATCAGGTATATAGAAAAGTAACCATGGAAACAACGAGCAACATGATGGTTCTGGCCCATTTAGCACATTTTCGTTTTTATATTTGGTTTTGTATTTTATAATAACAATTTACAGAGAAATGTCAAAGACTCAGTAGTTTATTATGGGATTGCCTTCTTCTCTTTCTTTTTCGCATAACAACATTGCAAGATATAACATGGTACTATACCAGTATAGTAGTCAAGAGGAAAAATCAAAGTACCTCGTCTTCATCAAATCCTTGTCCACCCTTGGGATCAAACATCATCTCCCCTGTAGCAAGCTCAAAGGCGATGCAAGCAAATGACCACATATCAACAGAGAAGGAGTATCCGGAGCGAAGTATGACTTCAGGGGCTCTGTACTGCCTTGTTTGGATTTCCTCTGTAAACTGTTTATCTGCCCAACATGCATTTCCAAAATCCACAACCTTGCACCTCATATCAATCCCATTCAGGCATCTTTCTACTGTTGGATTTCCTCCTATCCCACCCACTGAAGCTCGTCTCTCTGATATCCTTGCCACTGCCCTCCTTGCCCTTCTCTTTAGCTTTTTTTCAACAAAATTCATTGTGACCCCGCCGTTTGGATACCCTTCGGGCCTTTCAAGAATTGGGGTGCAACCAGACCTAATAGGGTCTTTGGCAGGGTCAATAGTGGAAATGAGAAGAATATTTTCAGGTTTCAGGTCTGTGTGCATTATACCAAGTTCTCGATGCAGATAATCCAATCCAATCAAAATGCATTTGCATATCTCCCTCACTTTATTCAACTCAAGACCTTTATAACGTTTATATTTTATTAGCCGGAGCAGGCTATCACCTAGAAACTCAAGGACCATGCACAAATGTTGTCCATTCGGGCCTGTATGCTTGAATTGATCAACTAACCGTCCAACACACTTGTTATTTGAGGAGTCACCCTCAGAAATAGCAGAGAGAACTTCAATTTCATGTAAAGCAGCTTGAGCGAATTGGGGTGCACTTTTCTGAATCTTAAGAGCAACGTAGCTCTACAACAAGGAAAACAACAATAATATCGTAAGCACTAATGTCCTGAGATAGATCAATTTAAGTATAACGTTAGTAACCTTAAGAACATGGAAGAAAGATGCAGAGTAGGATAAGTCGCAAGGAGGTAGAAATGAGACGCTCATAAGATCCCACAACAACTTTCCCAACCGGTAACCGTTTTGCAAAGGAATACTTCATGTAAGATACCAGCAGAGGACAGGTGTTCTAAAACATATATAGATCATCCATTCAGATTAAATGGCCCAACTATAAAAGCTCCAAATTATGCAGCACCACCCTTTTCATAAAAATTTATTTACTACATGACCACAGGTGTTTGGCTCCAGAAATTACGACAACAGTGTACGCAATACGGATCCCAAGTTGTCTCAATCTCATTTCCAGGAGTGACAAGAAAAGATTAAAAAGCAAACAAATGTGTGTGTATGCACTAAGTCGCTCGTCGTCATTTCCAAGATATAGAACACCATCCCTTAACTAGGTAAACAGAAATAAAAGATTGGAAAGAACGTAAACAATAGCGAGAAAGAAAGTCTACAGGAGAGATCGTAGAGAAAGAGAGACTGTGCACGCTAGAGAGAAGCTGATATAAGCAATCTAGGTTTGGGTGTGGCAGAGGGCTAGGGATAATGCAAGAGGGTGGTTAAATATTTAGCTGGGTTCGGCTCAGCTAGCTGGAGACTTGGAAAGGTGGAGGATAGCAGGGGATGACATCGGCAATGGTGGTTTTCCAGCTGAGTGGAGGATGATTAGTATGTCCACTTACTCATCCTACGGGTATACAAATTCCCTCATCAAGATAGTAGTTTGCTAGCTACCCTTATTCAATCCTTATGAAGCATGCCACAGTGCAAAACTGGAGCCAAGTTTGGCAAGATATTGCTAAACAAGTTGTCTGATTTGGCTAAATTGAAAAAACTGGGTTTTTGGTTTTTTTTCGTTTTGTCCTTATTCAAAAAAAAAAAATTGCATTTGTTAGTTTTCGGTCGATTTTTTGTGGTTTCTTGGCTTGTCTCGATGAGAGGAATCTAAAAAGTATAAAATTGTTAGTCAAACTTAAAGTTTTGTGAATAAAGACGAAAAATAATCCAAAAAACTGGTTTATTTTCGGCTTTATTAAAAAAACTATTACTTTTCACCACAATTTTATACTATTTGGATTCGTCTCGACGAGATAAATCCAGAAACCACAAAATCTTGACGCAGAACTAACAAATGCAATTTTTTTTTTGAATAAGGACAAAACTTCAAAAACTACAAAAACCAATTTTTTCAATTTAGCCAAATCAGGCAGGCCGGCGTGCAAGGATTATATATGAATTACGTATCACCAGGACTTAGTCTAAGGTAACTCAGTCAAACATGCAACTCGTGACAACAAAAGGAAGTAAATATCCTATACTTCAGAAATGAAAATCCGTTTCCTGAACTAAATAAAAACTAAAAATTGGGCCAAGGAAAAAAAAAAAAAAAAAAACACATGAAGGGGACGTTAGGTATTATTGAAAAATATACCAATCATAAATTTCTTATCCTATTAATAAAAAGGCACAAAATGATTATTAATTGAGATCTTCAAATCATATGCAGCAGACGATTGAATGGAAATGGAGTGAGAAAACGTACGGCGGATCGGGTATCATAAGCGAGCCAAACGGTGGAGAACTGACCCCACCCGAGCTTCCTCTGGGTGATATACCGGCCGCCGTTAAACGAATCGCCGACTCTCACGGCGTGGTACCCTCCCTTCCGATACGAATCCACGCCCTCCTCCTCGTCCTCCGACCCACTCGACGACGAACACGACATGATCTCCTCTTCTCTCTCTCTCTCTCTCCTCCGCCTGATTCCGTACTAGTTTGAATTTCGATTTCGATTCGAGAAGGAAACTTCCTCCTTCGTTTTGTGTACAGTTCGTTTTGATTTGTGATTAGAGAGAGAGAGAGAGAGAAGTGGAAGTGTGTTCGCGTGTACGGTAGTGGGCCACTGTTAATTATCTTTTTGTTTTAGTGAGGAAAGTGGGATTAAGCACTGGTTAATTATTTTTTTGTTTCGACGATCGAAATATCCAATTAAGTTTCGTGTGTGAAATGTTCAAAAGAAAAATCGGAACTATCATTTTGGTTAAATTAAATTTTTTTAAGCGTTTCGATGTTTCGATCGAGCAAATCCAAGAGAAATTTTTGCTTTCAAACAAAAGAAAATACATCTTTTTAAATTTTTACCCCAATTAGAGAGAGAAAGAAACTGACCACTTATGTGGGACTTAACAGCTCTTTTGGATGGTGAGACTCTTTTGGATGGTGAGAAATTGAGGTTAAAATGAGACTCTTTCCTCACCATTTTTGAAATCTGCAAATGAATCAAATAAAATCAACTTCATGGTGAGCAAGAATTTCGTTTAATGTCAAATCTGGAACTCCTCAATTTTAGGCTCGTTTAGTTAAAAATGCTCTGTAAGTGGTCTTTGGTTTCGAAGCTGACCACTTATGTGGAGACTTATTTCGTTTATGAGAAATTGAGTGATTTCGTTTACCATTTTGAATGCTCAAATGAAGTAAATTATTTTGGCATCGAGCCGTTGAAACAGCTCCTTTATGTTAGTTAACGAGCTCGTCAAAGCTCGTTTTTTGGCTCTTTTACACTTCTAATTTTTTATGAGATTGGATGAGAATGAAAGGGCCAATCAAAACATTTTATTTTTGTACTTTTCTCTTCGATTCTCACAAAATACTCAAATCCAAATGAGTGGTTTGGATAAAAAAAAAACATACCCTTTTCTTTTCTTTTTTTTCACGAAATCTCTCCGTCCAAAAGAGCTGTAAGAGCAACCTCACCGACCAACCTCTGGGCTGCACTGGGCTAATTTGGTGTGTGGTCTTCCGCAAGTGGTTTTCCTCCACTTTTTCTCTCCTTTTCCCAGTGAGAAAACCACACCATGTTCTTAAAAGGATGGGCTGGTTGTTGCTTTCGATTTGGTTTTAGAATTGTGATGAGGTTTTTGGTAGTGGGGGATGGGGTTGTTCCATGTCAATCCACTTGGGGTTTGGCTTTAATTATTGGTTTGTCTTTTTATTTAGGGCTGAAACTTTTGGAGTACTTCTTAAACTAGAGCTGTAGATCAAATGGTCGAGGTGGGACTTAGGTGACTGAGGTCCAAAGGGATCCTGGGGTGCATGTTGTCCCCAAATATTGTCCGATTTGGGTTATTCGCGCTCGGCGATGAACGGCTCGGATCACATCTTGTCCAAACACATCCGAACCATCCGCTATCAAACAATTCCGAGCCGTCCATTGCCGAGCACGGACGGCCCAAATTAGGGACAACGTGGATACCATCCCCCAATTCGGTCCGAAGACGGAACTATGCTTTGGCTATGGGGCCAAGGCCACCCCCCACCTGGTGGAAAACCCCAAAATTATCTAGTGCGTTTTTTTACATATATTTCTACTTACCATGTCCGGCACCCTTACCATGTAAAAACATTATTTACAAAAAAGTTTCAAAAATATAAAATACATTTTTCTACTCAAACATTTTTTCTCAAACATTTTTTTCACTTGGGATCTTAAGGGAATCAGCAAAACAAAAAACAAAAACTTTCAAAAAGTTTCAAAGTGGAAACTTTGGAAACATAAAATTTAGTTTTTTTATTGTTCATAAAATGATTTGATACATAGTTTTGAACATTTTGAGAAATTTTTGAGAAATTTTTTATTTTTATGTTATTTTTATTTGTTAATTGTTTATGTTATGTTTAAAAGCACCTTGATAACGTGTAACGAGCTAGCTTTAAAAGTCACCCATCCCGGTCATTGTCTCCCATGATTGTTCAAGGTCTTCAAGACGCTTATCATATTGGCTCAACTGAATTTCAAGAGGTTTTTTTTTTAAAAGGCTTGTGCACAGTTAAGGCGTTTTGATCTGTTCTCTTATATCATAGGCTCCTACCCCCGTTCGTCGAGGTGGGTCAAAATATATAACGTATTTAGTACCGGTATAATATTAATTACTCCTAAGTTTTTGTAATCCTCAACCTTGAAATTTTAAAAAAAAAAAAACTGTTGCTGTAATGGCCTCTCCGTATAAGAAATCCTGGTTCTATCCCTAGTGAGGTCTCACGTTCAAGTAGATAATAACAATGTTGGTCCGCCGTATTAATCTTACATACTAATATGTCATTGTCTGGAAAAAAAAATGATTTATATGTTTTTTACCTTTTGTTAACTTCTCTTGTTTATTCAGCCTGAATTTTCACTATGTTTTTTTATTTTTGTATTCTTGAATTTTCACTACTTTATTTTTTGTATACTTGAACTACAAGTTGTCAAATTAAGACAAGTTGTCAAATTAAGAGGTAATTCTCTTCATACACATTAACTGATTTGACAACTCGTAGTCAAATGCTACAAAAAATACCGCAGTAGAAAAAATACAACTTGACAACTAAAAGTGGCTTTTAGCACCTAAAAGTGCTAAAATTGTTCATTTTAAACAAAAAAAAACGTAAAAGTTATAATTATTTATTTTTTCGATTTCTCTCGTTGAGACGAACCAATAATCACCAAAAGTTAACAAAGGCAAAAAAAAATTGAATGGAGAAAATTGAAAAAATGACTTTTAGCAAAGTCTTTCAAAATGAGAAACTCAGCAAATGTGTTTAGGCAACCAATAATGACAATTTTTTTTGGATTATTGGTTCATCTCAACGAGAAGAATTGAAAAAATACAAAATCATTGGCCAAACTAAATTTTTGGGAATAAAGACAAAAATAATCCAATAATCTACACAAATTTGGATTATTTTTTGTCTTTAGTAAATTTTTAAAATTTTTGTTCATAATTTTTTTCTTTTTAGATTTCTCTCATTGAGATGAACCACTAATTCAAAAAAAAATCAGCGCAAAATTAAGAAATGCAATTTTTTTAGTAAGGACAAAAAATAATCTGCCACATATTATTTTGCCAAAACACCCATAGTACGTAATTGGTTAGTTCAATGTCTCACCAGCCACATCTTGCTCAATAATGATAGGACACAACACTCCACTACACCACCAGCCATACAAACCTATGTGACACTGCAGTTTACCCATTTGTTGGCCCTTTTTTGGGTATTCTTTGATGATCATTCACATTTTAAGTGCGAATCTGAAACCTTATCCAATCAACCTGGTGTTTAGCAATTGGAGTTTTCGACGAGCTCTAAAATATGAATGATTTGGATCATCAGAGTGGACTCAGAAAAAAGCCGGCAAACGAGGACATTGGAGGGTCCAATCCATGATAATAGACTAGAGAGGAGCTCATCGCTAATGTACTTGGGATCAGCTCACCACCAGACTACTTATCCACCAAACCCCGCCAAACTCTATTTTTTTTTTTTAGCCCCATTATGGAGCCACAACAATAATCCAAATTGTTCATCTCGTATATTGTGCTGATAACAACATCTATGAAAGAAATTAGCTCGATCAGTCATTTATAAATTCACAAACAAATTGTATAAAAAGTCCGGTTCAAATTAAAAATTATGTGAACTGTTCATTTCATACAAATTGTTCGTGTATTTACTGCTAATCAATTAAACTGATTAAAACATGTACATTGTTCTCAGCAAGGAATACATGATGAAAGGCTAGGATCACCATAATGAGCCCATAATGGTGCTAAAAAATTTGAGTTTGAAGGGGTTTGGTGGATAAGATAAAGATGGGAGATGATCCGGGAGCGTGTGTGTGTGTGTGTAGCTGTTTTGGGACCCATTCTGAGTCCTCGTTGTTTGATCCAAACCGTTTATTTTGTTCACCTTGTTAAGTATGTTTCCACGTAAAAATTATGGTTAAGCGGACATCGGTAACAATGTTTTCAAACTTTTGCTTTGATTTGAAATAAAATAATTGCAGGTGTTTTTCTTACAAAATTGTAAGCTAAATGGTCACCGATCAAATAATTATCGATATCCGATCAATCTAAACTTTTTTGCGCAATGCATACTTGACGAGACGAACATAATGAACATTTAAGATCAAACAACAGGGGTGTCAAATCCTCTGTGCCCAAAACCCTGTGCCTCTGTGCCGAGGGGTTTTGGGCCGTTGTATTGTGATTTTTGTTTTTATATTTTAATATTTCTGGGTAATCCAACGGCCGAAAAACCCCTTGGCACAGAGACACATGAATTTTTCAGCACAGAGGATCTAAGCTCAACAACAGGACCTCGGGTGGCCCCCAAAGTGGCTACACAACACTTGTTCTTCATTGTTGCACAACACACTCTTCGATCCAGCTAATCCCATGTATTTCCGGAACAATTATTACATTATCTTGAGATACCGCTATATGGTGCCTAACACCTTTATCTACCGCACATTGTGCGAGACCCGCCGCAATGTATTGTAGACAAGGGTTAGGCTCCGCCAAAATAATTGGTTTTATTTCTGGATCACATTTTTTTTCATTTTTTTTTTTGTCTGAGTCACATCACAGTTCAACAATAATAATAAAAAAAATGGGAGGACCGATAGCACCGATAGCAGTAAGGTGTGCGGAAAATTATTACTACAGTATTATTGAACGATTTTGTGCATCAAAGTGCCCATTGAAATTTCTGCCGTCATCTCCTCTCTCTCCACTGGACCGACCAATCGACCGATCCCACGTTCCTTTCTCTCTCTATCTCCATCGGATCTCCAATTTCTCTGCTCAAAAGTGTTTGACGTTAGGGTTTGCACTCGATTTGCGAAATTACTCGAATTTTTCACCCCCTGGTTCGGTTTACGGACAGAGATACTGGTCTGTAATCGGGAAATGGCGGGGCAGAATGTAGATCTATTCGATGCCTACTTTCGGAGAGCAGATTTGGATCGCGACGGTCGGATCAGTGGAAACGAGGCTGTTTCTTTCTTCCAGGGATCCAATTTGCCTAAACCAGTTCTTGCTCAGGTACTTCCCAATACTCCTTGTTTTCTGGTTTCGATCCAATTAGGTCTACTAATGTGGATGCCTTCATCGGACATAAGGGTATACTGAATTTTGCTTTTGGATTCCAATTCATCGGTATTCACTACGTATTTAGTGATTTCATCACTATCATCTTTGCCCTAGTGCTATCAACTCCTCTAGGGCTAATCCATACGGGCTTCTCTCTGGCTTTAATTGTGGCCCGTGTCTTTAATTGGCCCCCGCTGGTGGACGGTGGGATTGGTCCCTTGATTACTGTCGAGTGTGCGGAAGCTAGTTCGGACACACTGAGTTTTTTTTTTTGAGTGTGTTTTATGTCACTCAAGAATGGACCCTATGCGACATTGACTCTTCTGATTGTCTGAATTAGTTGGACATTTACAAAGGGAGCATAACTTGTAGTAATTCGAGTTGACAAACAGAATAGGGCCATAAACTCTCTTGTTGTGGTGAAATTCTACATGGCACCACGTAGACAACTTTCCTGGTTTTAGCAAGTTGTGATTCAGTTTTACATGGTAGAGGGTACCACAAAGGGGGCCGGCCAAAAATTACTTTAATGGTGATAGTTCAAACAGATTTAGGTTTGTCAGATATTAGGGCATACGATGTTCTTAACAGAGCCCAACAGAGATAACAGATACATGTAGCCAATCCGAATTGATTGGGGCTTAAGGCTTGGTTTATTTTTGATTGGTTTGGGTATTAGATCCATTATACTTTTGATTGCAAGTTGATTTAATTTTAAACCTTAGACTCGCTTATCTATGAAAATAAGGAGAAGAAGAAACAAAAAACAACTAAAACCTTGGACCAAAAGTGGTAGATTAGGAGTTCTACCATGGTTTGTCACTTTTTATTTTCTTTTTCTTGAAAACAGGATGTGAAATTTTCCTGATCTTCTTGTGGTTTGAGGATTTGATTATGTAGATGCGTATATCTGCCACTGCAGTCTTGATACTGGTAAATAGCGTACGAGATATCTTTAAGATTCTTCTGTTGCTCCTTTCCCTTCATATTCCTGCATAAGGATTATTTAAAGCAAATGGGGTCTCTAAACAGTGATCGTCCTCAAATGTAGGAAAATAATCTGCCCCCATCTTGTGAAAATACTCCCAATTCTCGTCCTTATGGATCGTATATTCACATATGATATGTTAAAATGTCCATTTCTGTTGTATTACTTATAGAAGGAAGTTGTGATTAATTAGGATACTTCTGCAACTCTTTGGAAAGCTTTCCTTCTCTGTTTGCTGTGCTATTCCATTCTCAACTGCAATCATTTGTTGTCTCTTGATGCAGATATGGATGCATGCTGATCAACATAAAACTGGTTTCCTAGGCAGAGCCGAGTTTTATAATGCTCTTAAACTTGTCACTGTGGCTCAAAGTAAGCGAGAACTCACCCCAGACATTGTTAAGGCAGCACTATATGGCCCTGCTTCAGCTAAAATTCCTGCTCCCCAGATAAATATTTCAGCCACCCCTGTCCCTCCATCAAATCCTTCAGCAGGCGTTGCAGTTCCACCGGTGAGTGGTGGTGCTCAATTTCCATCTCAAAACATGGGTGTTAGAGGGCCCCAGGTACCTTCAAATGCAAGCATGGGTCCACAGTTTTTTCCACCTCAGCCAAATCAAATGGAAAGACCACCTCGACCCACAACTGCAAGTACTTCCTTTCGTCCACAGCAGGTTGTTGGAAGTCAAGGAATGCCTGGGATGGGTACTCCTGCAGCTTCACAAGCTTTGGGTACAAACGTCTCCACTGATTGGCTTGGCGGAATGACAGCTGGCTCCACAGCAGGAGTGACTACTCAGGTTCCTAACAGAGGGATTATGCCATTAACCACATCTGCACAGCCTACGCCAAATGCGGCCTCTGGGCTGGTTCAACCTGTTGCACCAAAACCAAATGATCCAATATTTCCATCCCCTCATGTGGGAGTTAAGGATTCTAAACCACTGGCTAATTCAGGGAATGGGTTTGCTTCTGACTCTGTATTTGGAGATGTCTTTTCTGTAACTTCGTCGCAAGCAAAGCAAGATGCTCCTTTGCCTGCAACGTCTTCTGGGGGATTTCCTGTTACACCAGCCATTGTTCCAGCCTCTACTGGGCCTCAATCTGCAGTTAAGCCAAGTCCACTTGGATCTTTACAGAGTGCATTTTCTCAGCAACCTGTGGGCAATCAGAATCAGAAAGTTCAATCAACAGTCCAAGGAAACCAACAAGTTTCGGTGCAGAGTTCGCCAGCATTTAATTCCTCTAGTGCTGGTTTTCCTGCTGGGGCTGGAATTCCTTCATCTGCCCAATCCCAGGTTTCATGGCCAAGGATGACTCAATCTGATGTTCAGAAGTACACTAAAGTATTTGTGGAAGTAGATACAGATAGAGATGGAAAAATAACTGGTGAACAAGCACGCAACCTTTTCTTAAGTTGGAGGCTTCCACGAGGTAGGATATTCTTCTTTCTAATCCTATATTTGAAGTTGATCACTCTCTTTTTGTAAGACTTCAATCTTCTGTGACTCTGTTGATGCATGTGTATATAAATGTACTCCCTCCGTCCCAAAATGATAGTCCATTTTGGGACTGCGTGCCATTTTCAACGGCTTATATCTTTTGTGCGTGGAGGCTACGTCAAGGAATCTAGCTTGTTAGAGTGGGTGAACTATGCTCGGGAGTTGGGATCAATCCTGATGTAGGGCCTGAGTGGTAACCTTCTATTAGTGACAGCCATACAAGGATTCTTGCTACAAATGACTAGTACTTATTTAGTTCTATACAGAATGTGAATGTGAACTGCATTACATCACAGTCTTGACGTTTTTCTCTCTGCTTCAGATATATGATTCTATAAGATGTCTACATTGCCAACTACATGAAAACATGTGCTAAGAGGGTTTCTTTACAAGAGGGATAAAACTAGCTATTGATGTAATCTCAGGAAGTCGAAAGTGTGTTTAATTAAAGAAATTTCAGGTACTTAGTTTATCTTGTCTGATCATGTCCTGTGTCAACCAACTGACGTGCTTTATTTATGAGCGGCTTAATGTATTTGAAGATCCTGAAAGAACAAGAGTCGAGAGCAACCCAAATTGGATATGTACTATGGCCATAAGAAATATGCGGATTCCTTGGATCTTTAAGTGAGGTTATGGTCTTGAATATGGTAACTAGAGAAAGGTATTCTTATGGCAGACACAAATAATTTGGGTCAAGGCCTGTTCAGCTTAGTTTAACACTAGCTTCATGAGTGGATGGGTTGTGACGTGTATGAGAGCTTTATACCTTTTAAGCTCATGACAGTGCTCTCTCACGGAAAAATGTGGGGTAGGATATGAAGACTCTTGGGGTCTAAAAGTTGAAATTGTGGGGATAAAATAACTCTCATTGTCCAGTTACTCTCCTTGTGCTGTATATATTACAGATAGATCCAAATGAGGTTGGCTAGTACTTTCCAGTATATATGTTTCAAGGTGTAAACCTTCTAAATTTCCAAATTGACAAGGACTGGATGATACACTGAATAGTATTACGATTGTCACAAGTTATTTATACTCTTTGTTGCCAACTTGTGAGGACTGGTCTTCCATGAGTATTATGGTATTAAGCTTAGCTTCTGGTTGAATAACAGCTTCCTGATGCGTATTCGACGACCATTAAGTCCGTATGTCAGGATGTGGGTCGTTATATATATTGTTTATTGCTTAAAGCTGATAAAGAAGTCAATGTGTATGAAGAGTATGTTTTGGAGTCCTTGATAGAAGTCCATATCTTTTAATAGAAATCAGTTTTTGGCCATGCATGGTTATTTAGCATGTAGGGAAATTTGCATCAGAGCTGAAATAGAAATTTGGGTGGTGTTGAAGGCTGAAAATGGGACTTTTTTTTTGGTGCAAAAAATGGGACTATGTGGAAGGGCTCATACATTACAAACTTTTGGTTATTTGGTTCACATCATTGGGGCAAGTGGAAGACTATGGAACCATAATATCTTCTTATACTCCTCACTTGGGACTAGTAAAGTGCCTCTTGGCAAACACTCATATTGCCTTAGATTTTTTCTGTAGATATGGATTGTGTTTTTCCCTTGTACTCATGGAAGACTATGGAACCATAATATCTTCTTATACTCCTCACTTGGGACTAGTAAAGTGCCTCTTGGCAAACACTCATATTGCCTTAGATTTTTTCTGTAGATATGGATTGTGTTTTTCCCTTGTACTCATGCTAGGGGAGAAAATGGACATTGACAATGTTTTTGATATTTTGGTGTTCAATATTTCCCTCAGAGGCAGTTGCTGTATTCCCTGGTAGCGTTGTCTTGATTTTGCTATTATTCTGGTTTTTCAGAGATCTTAAAGCAAGTGTGGGATCTATCTGATCAAGATAATGACAGCATGCTTTCCATCAGAGAATTCTGTATAGCTCTGTATCTGATGGAACGTTACAGGGATGGCCGTCCTCTCCCCAAAACACTTCCAAACAGTATGTTTGACGAGACATTGTTCTCTGCCACTGGTCAACCTGCTGCTGCTTATGGCAATGCAACTTGGAGACCTACTCCAGGTATGGCTATTTAGTATTTTCTAGGTCTGTTATCACTAACCCTCTGCATGATGTTATTTATTTCTCTCTTTGATTATGTTTTTGCATGTGTATAGGTTTGCAACAGGCACGAGTGATGCCTGGTGCACCGCCTGTGACTCATGCTGCTAGAGGAAGACCACCAAAACCTGTTCCTGTTCCTTTGCCAGATGAAGAAGCTATGCAGCCTGCTCAGCAAAAGTCCAAAGTTCCAGTTCTGGAGAAGCATCTTGTGACCCAACTTAGTGAAGAGGAGCAGAATTCACTGAACTCAAAGTTCCAAGAGGCAACTGAGGCAAATAAAAAGGTACATCCCATTTCTCCAAATTATTCTGTTTTTCAATCTCATGGATTTTCGAATTTAAGTTGTTTACTGGATTCAATACAATAGAGGAATGAATCTTATTAGGGGACATGACGGTTTATGTCATATTTTTCAATAAAGAGACTCAAGCTGTAGTCTCCTTAACTAAATCTCTAAATGTCAGTATTCATGAAATTACGCAGCGACTATTGTGGTCTTTACATGTCCATGCAAATAGATTCTTTCTCTCGATTCAACTCCTAGAATTTTCCTTCGCACTCAAAATATTGAAACATGGAGAGGTTGTTTAGAGAAGAGAGAAGGTATTTGGGGAGTCCTAAGGAGGGAAGGGGACACAAATGGGAGCTCCTAGATTTGTAGGGGATAAACGTAACTATGTTGTGTACCATGATAACTCGGAAGCAACCCACATTGGTTTGCAACTTGTTTAGCAAAACCTGACCCTACCCCGATTATTTCTTCCCTGTTCCTGAAACCCTTGCCATTTGGGATGGGTCCAATTCCCAGGATCACCTCATTGCTTGTAATATTGTTGACATGGTGAAACTGCATCAATTTTACTTTTGATGCATCACTTGTTTGTACTTTGCAGGGTGCAAGATAAGACTTCTATTTTTTCTGTATTTTCCCAACAACTTTTCTTTTTTTTCTTTTTTCAATTGCAGGTTGAAGAATTGGAGAAGGAAATTTTAGATTCGAGGGAGAAGACACAGTTCTACCGCTCCAAGATGCAGGAACTTGTAAGTATTTTCTCCATTTTTTCCTTCTACACCTTTTAGCCTTGTTGACGGGTAAATGAAAAGTTTGATTTAAATTTTGGTTTTCTGGTCATGCCTTTAATGCTTACATCCTGGGTAATTGGATAAGGGGAAAAAAGAAGAGAAATGGGTATGCTTTTCTGTGTGTGTTGGGCGGGATATCCTGATTGAGATGATGATGTGGGCAACAGCTGATATATTACATTGATCCAACAATAATGTACGAAATTGCGTTGTGTATGGTCAGAGACTCAGATTTGGTGAAAATACATATTAGATTACACTGGACAGAAATATATACTTTTCAAAGGTTGTCTACAAAAGTTTGAGAAAGCAAGTAACTAATTCTGTATTTTACAGGTGTGTGTGTTTGATAGGCATGTCCTGTTCTAAGAGAGCTTTCATTTCTTGGTACAACATTGCTACCTTTTTTCTCAGTAACAATGTTGATTGAGTAAAGGAACCACTGCATGTCATTGGAATTTGTAAAGGTGTGCAAAATGTGTAAACCAACTGCTCATTACTTCATTGCATCCAAAATGAAATATAGACCTCTTCTTTAGGATGCTGGTGGTGTCAAGAGAAGTGAACCTATATTTTTTTGATACCTCAACCTATTGTTAGAGAAAATGAACTATGTTCTCACTCTGGCTAAAATTAATGGTTAGTGACGATACTGATTCTCTACAGTATCATAGTAAGTTTGCCCTTGCATGAATGTCTTCTAGTCATTTTAGCAATTAATGCTGTTAATGCTGGAGAAATGTCAAGATGTGGCTCTAGACTACCAACATTGTAGTGATAGACGTTAGAATAATCAATTTCAGATGTTTTATACAGCTATTACTGAGTGAAATCTAGTTAAGGCTTCTTCTGTTTGTCACAACACAGTGTTAATCAATGGTTGATGGTGTTTCCATTACTAGATAATTAGTTTCTTGCTGTGATTATCTTGTTCTAAATATCCACCTTGAGTGTCTCATTCTAAATATCAGCCTTGAGTTTCTCAATCTAAATATTCACCGAATTCAAGATTAGAAAGATAAATGAAGAAGCACAACAGTAAAAGTAACTTGAAATTCCCAACCTATGTGGGAGGTCGGCTTCTTTTTGAGTAACAAGTATTGCAAGTCAAAATGTTTATTTGTACTGAAGTACTGTTATATATTTTGCCATTTGGTTTCAGATTTTATACAAAAGCAGATGCGACAATAGACTAAATGAGATTATTGAAAGGACGTCTGCAGACAAACGCGAGGTACTTCTTTTGGTTTTCAGGACTCTGGATTCTGATGTCCTCAACAGAAACTTTTATTTCATGGAGTAATGGACCAAGTTATTTTGCAGGCTGAGTCGCTTGCAAAGAAGTACGAAGAAAAATACAGGCAGACTGGAGATGTTGCCTCGAAATTACCTCTTGAAGAGGCCACATTTCGCGATATTCAGGTATATCTATCACCTTCTTTATAGAATGATGGTGTCAGTAACTACTTCACTGTGGATGAACTCAAATGTCGATGGTGTAGTTATTTCTAATATCTTGTGGTTTAATCTCAACTCTCTTGTCAGACAAGTAACGTATTGCACTGACTGCTTTGTAGGAGAAAAAAATGGAGCTGTATCGGGCTATTGTCAAAATGGGGCAAGACGGAAAGCCTGATAATATTCAGGTACATTTGACTATTTGAGAGCCAAATGCTTTGTTGAGGCCATGTGGGACTTGTCTGATTGCAGCACTCTGGCCTGTGCAGGTTGATGCTGATCGAATCGAATTGGAACTTGAGGAGCTAGTGAAATCCTTGAATGAACGTTGCAAAAGTTATGGTTTACGTGCAAAACCAACCACCCTGGTTGAACTTCCTTTCGGTACTTATTCTACGATGCTGACCTTTTAGTGTCATTAAAATGTGTCCGATCTTAATTACTGTCTCTCTACTGGTATACTATTTACTTTGGTGACATGTAAATAGATTGTTCTCATCATCTATGGTTTTCACTGTTCACATTGGCAAATTCTTACCTCTAATGTAGCAAAAAGAGGTTAAATTCAGAACTTACGGTTCAGAATAACTTTGTTCTATTATTTGGTGATGAATTAGGTGATAGCACTAACTCCGGTAATTGGCATATGAGATCAACATTTAATCTGTAATTCATATAGTTTGCCTTTTGTATCCTTTGCTATGTAGTTGGAATGTTTGTTTTGGATCTTGAATCTTTTTTAACTGTTATTTCGTTTGAAGCGCATTATGTATCATAGGGCTTATAGTAGTGAGACATGTATTTCCTTTAGCTAGCCTGATTGATATTATTTACTTCCATGTTTTAAATAACTGTAGTTTTCATGACATGTAAAGAAGAAAATGTCTCACAGAAGTAAGGCTTCTGCTAACAAAGACAAATGCTAAAACTGAGTTTTCGCTTCTATAATTTGTTGTGTTGTGATTTCCAATAAATTATTATTTTTATTTGTTTAAGGCTGGCAACCTGGACTCCAGGAAGGGGCGGCGGATTGGGATGAAAATTGGGACAAGTTTGAAGATGAAGGTATGTCAAACACTTCACTTTTGGGATTAAATGGACATTCATCTTTGAGTTAGTCGTGTTTTTGTTGAGAACTTTTTGATGATCACGAGCTTTCACCTAGTGGTGCTCTTCTTGACATTTGAACCTAATTTTCCTTTCTAATCTGCCAACATGTTTTTTTTTTTCTAATTTACAACTTATCTGCTATATTGATTCTGAAGCCATGATGTGTAAGCTATAATTATATTGTAATTCCAATGTACTCTTGCCACTTCCAGGGTTCACATTTGACAAAGAGCTTACCCTTGATGTGCAAAATGTCATAGCCCCTCCCAAACAGAAATCCTTGCCAGTTGTCGGAAAACCATCTTCTGCAAAAGAGGGTGTGGATGTTCCTTCAAGAAATGCTGATCGGAGGTCAGAGACCGTACCGAATGGAGGAGAAAAGGTCAATAGTGATGATCACAATGAAGAGGAAGTAGCTAGGAGTCCACCTGAAAGTCCAGCCCATTCTATAGATAGCCCATCTCACAAGTCCCAAAATTCTCCGACTGGAAAGAACTTCAATGCAGATGGTTCACCCCATGCTACAGAGTACGCTTCTTGTTTTTATTGATATCTCCACCTTAATTTGCTGCTGCATCCTATCTTGTCCTCTGCCAACCTCCATTTCATATACTCTTGCACAGATGCTAGATGTTTCCCTGCCATCTGTGTGACGATGGCATTGTGGTGCATTTACTTTAAAAAGTGAATACATAATAAAATGGAGGCAAGAACCGTTAACTAAGTAGACACTAGATATATGTGGTTTATAGCTATATTAGACTTACGTCTATGCAAGAGATTGATCTTTCCATATATCTCAAAGTAATAGTGGTATACAAACATCTCAAATAACTTGATATTTCATGAAACCGTGTTTTCCGGTTATCTGAAGTTCTACATGATTTATGAGTGTAGTGAACGCGGAGGTGCTGAATCTGTGCTCTCGGAGGACAAAGGTTTTGATGGAAGAAGGGGTACTCGTTATGATATTGACTTGGCCTGGGACTTTGGTTCTGGTCCTACGAAGGTATATGAATACTTCTTGATACTTTGCTCTGTGCATTGCGTAGGGATATTCAGTGCAGGTTTGGTTGATTTAATTTGATATTACTATTGTTTATCACCTCATTCTATATAATTATCTCTCTCTGAGATCACTTGCCCCTTTTTTTCTTTGGTGCTGGAATGATGTCCTTCTGCAGCATTTATGGTTTAGTGTGAAGTGAATTGTGTGAAACAACGTAGTTGTGCAACTGGGAGCAATGCATTTCCACCCCCTCCCCACAAAATTATAGAATGGTTGTGAAATAAAAGGAACATTGATCACTAGCAGAGAGTGTTGACAAATAACCATCTTATGGTTTTTATCCACTTCTTCACAGCAAAACGTACTCCTTTATATTTGCTTAAAAGTTCCTTAAACTTCATTATTCAAAATTTTCGATTATGAATGTGACCTTTTTCTAGTTGCTTTGCTCATTCGTTCGAACTCAATTGTTTTATCAGGCAATGGATTTTGGTGGAAGTGCCTTCTTTGATGCCGGTGACTTGGGTTTACCGCCTATAAGAACTGATTCCTCGCACCAAAAGAAGAGCCCATTTGCCTTCGGAGATTCTGTTCCGAGCACCCCTTTGTTCAATTCTGGCAACTCCCCACAGGCAGATAACATTTATCAAAAGAACACTTACGTATTCGATTCTGTTCCGAGCACCCCACAGACAGGCAACCTGTTCCAAAGGCAGAACACGTATACATTTGACTCTGTTCCCAGCACCCCACAGGCAGATAACCTGTTCCAAAGGAAGAGCACGTATACATTTGACTCTGTTCCGAGCACCCCACAGGCAGATAACCTGTTCCAAAAGAAAAGCACGTTTGCATTTGACTCCGTTCCAAGCACCCCACAGTCAGACAACCTGTATCAACAGAAGAGCGCGTTCGCATTTGATTCTGTTCCGAGCACCCCCGCTTACAATTTTGGCAACGAAGATCACTCATTTGACAGCTTCTCAAGATTCGATTCCTTCAACGAAAGCAGTGGTTTTCCACCTCAAGGGTCCCTTACAAGATTTGATTCCATTAGTAGCACTAGAGACTCTGACTATAATCAAGGGTCGTTCTTCGAACCAAACAACACATTTTCAAGATTTGATTCCTTCAGAAGCACTGCAGACTCTGAGATTAATAATAGTCAGGGGTTCTACCCAACTAAAGACTACGCCAGGTTTGATTCTATCCATAGCACGGCAGACTACTCCGACGATGCCCACGGTTTCCACTCTTTTGATGATTCGGATCCGTTTGGGTCAAGTGGACCGTTTAAGACGTCAGTCGAGACTCAAACTCCAAGGAGAGATTCAGATCAATGGAAGGCCTTTTAGTCTGGTGATAGTACATCTTTTCTGATTCGTATCCGATTTCAGGGTTCTCATTTTGAATCCGGCATGTGAGTTTTGTGGGTTTGGGTATCGTTATCAGTTCTTTAATCGGATATGGTTTTAGCTCATCTATTTTTTGGCGCGCTCTGATTTTGGTTTCCCCTTGTTCTTTCATCTTTCTTTTTTTTAGGTAAACTTTCATCTTTCTTTCATAGTATAATATACTGAAGAGTTCTTTTTTTCTTTTATTTTCTTTTATATTCCTTTTGGTTTAGGGTCAATTTGTATTGTATTACCTAGATGTGTACAATATATCAATGTATATTTTTACAAGTTGTTTTGGTTTCCTATTCTTTAATCAAAGACTTGAAGGTTGTGGCTTGGTTATTCATCCACCTCTATTTGTTCCTTTCTCTAATTTGTATGCCCTTATTTCTTTTTTCTTTTTTCTGTCCTTGCACATATTTTCTTCTCTTACAAAGATTTGCATGGACAAAAATCTTTTGTATTCCTTCCATAATCTAAATCTTTATATGAGAATCGTTTTTGACACTCCCATTTTGTCGCTCCTCAGTTAGATTAAAGTTAGGACTCGATACAATTAATGTTTTATACTATAAAACAAAATCAATTCAATTATAAGTCCGTCGAGTGCGATTTTGTTCACCCTCCTTAAAAGAGGGTGAACGTTACCTTTCCTTTTATTTGGTTGAAATGGTGTAGGTAAGTTCCACTAACTTTCGGCTTTTGGTTTTTTGAGCTTTTTAATTGATGTATGTGAGAAGAATGTCTCAAAAAACATGAAAAATCGAAAAAAGTCTAAAAATCCCTCAAGAGGAACAGCGCATAATTGAATTATAACCTTCTCGATTGTGATGGATAGTCTCAAGGTTGTCCGTGCGTTATGTCATGTTGTTAATGTTTTTTCGTATTTCCATTAGGAATGTATTACTTGATATTCTTGATAGTGTGACTTCGTTCAAATATGTAAATGTAATTAAGGTCACCCGGTAAGATGTGAGGGATGCTCATAATCTTGTGCGAAATCGTCTTTGTAATGATTATTGATATAATTTTATGTTTCCTGGTGCCAAAAAAAAATTGAGTTGATTACTTATTTATAAATGGTGAAAAGTGAAGAACTACAAAGAAATTTTGTGGGTCAGCAAAATACTACTCCCTCCGTCCCAATTTCTTGGCCCCTTTTGGGGAAGTGGGTTTTTAAGGAGTGTGAAAACTTTGTATTGACTTTTCTATTTTGCCCCTAAATCCAGTCAATATTACTGTGACCAAATTTGTGAGGCTAATTTATTATATGAAAGTCAAAACATATTCAATATGGATCTTGTTTGATAGATATCAATTAGTTTTATTATACAAAATTTTCAAAATCATAAAAACCGTTATAAAATAAAAGATAATAGACTAGCCAATTAAGATGGGAAAAATACTTTTTAAGGGTAAAATTGGAAAGTGACCCAATTTTGATGTATGTTTTTAGAAATGGGACAAACATTTTAGGACATCCCAAAGTGGAAAGAAGGACCAAGAAATTGGGACGGAGAGAGTATCACTCATCGCAGTCCTATGGTGGGATACACTAAAATGTGAGAGGAACATTATTTTGTCATTATCCCACCAATGAGATTTTAAAATTTTTGATAGTACATGGATCTATTATTACACGTTGAAATAATGATGAAAGAGCAACCAAATTTCGAAGAAATAGTATTCTGCATGTACTATATGAATTATGATGCTTCCACGAAACAAATGAGTTGTCAAAGATTTGACTAGAACGATGGACGAAATCAGAATTTCGACTCGGAGGTAGCACTCAAAAGCAATACTCTCTCTCTCCTGTCTCACAAACATATAGTCTATTATAAAATGGCGTGCAATTTTCGGATAAATTTTTTAATGTAGTGCACGAGTTTGTTCCATTCCCCGAACATTAATTGTGTTGTATCAATGATTTATTAGTGGACAATTATTTTGTAAACAGTGCTACCCTTGATCGAATAGTATTACTTCTTTAACGGGTGCGACTTTTGGATTAAAATGTAATTTTGAATCATGCACAGAATATTTCTTATGTGTTTGCTCTATCTAACAAAATTAGAAAAAAAAAGGATTTAGAGAAGAGCGCAATAAATCTTTTTACTTATTTCATAAGAATAAGTTTTGCAACATATTTTGAATTCAATGTGATTAGCAGAGATGTACGCACGCCCACAACGGCTGGGTGCAATTTTCTGATAGCCGTGGTACAGTTTATTTTGAATCCGTGTTTATTGCACTAATAAAATGTTGATCAACCGTTGCCTAGAGATGTTTCTGGCCGAAAGGGTACATAAAATGAATGATGCATTTATCCTTGTGAAAATATGAGTATAGAGATACTCAAAATTGGGTGAGATACTCGATGTGGGGGTTGTTCGTGTTCATGTGTCTTGAAACACGAGAGATATAACGAGAATTTTGACATTATTTATAGTATGTCATAGACTACATAAATTATTTTGGTGAATTCTGAATTGATTTCAGAATTGTGGGGGAAGCAATATCTATAATTTCCATAGAGTTAAATTGTTTGTTGCACTATCTAAGATGTCTGGCTATACTTGAAGAATAAAGTATTGCGATATAACTATCTACATTAAAGTTTTAGAATCCAATGTCAGATTTAATTTTATAATTGGAGTGCGACAGTAATTTAGAAATCCTCATGCGTATATAGCAAGGTCTACGATGGAGTCTAATCAACTCATTGCATTAGACAAAAGCTTGTAAGCGGAGTGGTCAAACCATTTCTCAGAGGATGCTCCAACGTGGTCCAAATTCTGTGCCAGGAGTTGTAATGTGATGGCCATCAATAGTTAAAAAGGCATAGAGGACTACGTAGAACGATGAGTCTTGACATTATAGACATGGTACTGTTGAACACTTGTTCTCACTTTAGATTGAAACGTCAAATAATAATATTACGGACCCGTTAACTTTTGACTAGAGAACAAATGATCACCAAGGGGAATGAGATTAAATCCTATTAATTAAAAGTCTCTATAACGGCAACCCAACCTAGCTGACTGGAGATCCCGAGATCTAGGTTCAACGTATGAGACTTAGGAGTATCACTGAGAAGATATCACTCTAACTCATTCCTATGGTGAAACAGTGATGCCTGTAGGGTTTAGGTTAAGTTTAACTTTTAATAATGATTCTTATATCTTGGTAAATTCAAGTGGGGTATAGCAAAATACTCTTAATGAGAAGATCACCTATGTGAGTATGAAGTGGGCCGCTTCTATGAAAATTGGCACAACCAGTCGCTTCTATGAAAATATAGCAAAATACTTTTAAGGTTGAATTCTTTAAAAAACACTCTTCGAAACCAGTCGGTGTTCCAGGACCAAAAATTGGCACAACCCCCCTAAGAACCAACTATGTTCGTGATAAGTATAGAAATATTCATATTCCTCTAAACTACATTTATTAGTCGTTTATATTTATCATATGATAATTATTTTGTCTTTTTGTGTTTATAGGGTTTTCAAGCTCATTGTCACGCATTTCGGATAAAAACAAGAGTTACAAGGAATTTGGGGTTAAAAGTGCAAAGCGTTTGAAGAGAGGATTGTTGATTTGTTATTATACAAAGCCCAAGGGATCACCCATGTAATAAGTGGATTAAATCTCTCAATATAAAGAACATGATACACTGATTGAGGGCAATAATCAATAATGTGTCCTGAAATGGTTTCATAAATACAAAGGTTCCATAATTAACATGGGAATAGTATAACAAAAATTAACTTTAAGTACAAGTTTTCAGGCTTGAGATTGCTAACCGTAAAATAATCAATAATGTAGTTATTCAGGCTCAAAACTTCCAAATCGTAATTTAATCATTAATGTAGTTATTCATGCTCAAAACTGCCAAACCTTAAAAAATAATGCAGTTATTCAGCAAACTGCCAAAGCTCTAACATCTTTTATGAGCAAACACCGGCAATATTTGGGAGAGCGACCCCACCATTGAAATGATATCAAGTCCATAGGATACCCGGATATATCCTCTCATTAGGTGCCAAAAACTCAACGCTAAGATGTTTTACCAAAACGAACAATATAGTTCGTTCGCTTTTTCCTTTTCAATCGATCCCATGTTTATCTTTAAAATGTCATTTCCAAAATTGTGCTTATTTTGCACTATGATGCTTCCATACAAGACATCTATATTCCTTATCTTCAACGTATCATATCGATCCATTATTGCAAATCATATTTCACAAAACATTTAAAAATAAACTATGCAACCAATGTATATTTGTAACTCACCTTTGATGCGTGGTTCGTAAACTACTGAGCATATAATTATTCGTTTGACTCTAGGACCTGCTCAGATCAACCAGCTATGACCTGTGAAGCATTTTACCCTTACATACGGCTCAAAGTGGGCTGCCCCATTTTCTATATTAAAACCTCTTGCAAGGAATAATTTCAAAACTAAGCTTGAGATCAGATGGGAGAGGATTAGACAGTGAGAACAACGCACGGGTGTGAGGGAGAGAGTTCCGTGTATAGGCGCTGAAAAATAACTAAAGGGGTTTACCGGGGTAGGGTGTATTGTGAAAGATGGGTGCACAGGGAGAGAAGAAGAGAATTGACAGGTGGAAACCTGAAGGAAATGTTGACAAAGATGGTTTATAGAGGAAGAAATGAGACATGATAAGTGACAAAATTTAAGAAACAAGTCCCACCACCCATGTAACACTACGGTGTTTAAATTTTACATTTCATGCTTTATTATAATATAATTTATGCGTAATTAAGTACATGTTCCCTGTGTGTGATGTGACGTACCCAAGTTATGTTCGCATTACGTGTCACGTGTATGATTTATGTGCTATGTGTTAAGATAATAGATACATGTTCATAAATTAGGCTATGGTTTGATGTGTAAATATGTTTGGGTCCTTATTTGATAAGAATGTTAAGTGGGGGTCTAATTTGTAATTAGAGTACTCTCATTCATTCTAGAATAATCCGACACTTAGAAGATATAAAAATCAGCCCCTCTCCTCACACTCTCATTTAAAGTCATCTCTCTCTCTCTCTCTCTCAAGAAATCTAGAATGCTCCATCATCTTCTCTCTCAAGATTAAGTCTTAATTCTATCTCTCATCCATAAGTTTGAAGCCCTCAATCCATGATCTATACCTACAAGTGGTGAGTTTTCTTGTATTGACATGAATCCTAAAGTATGTGCATATATTCACGTAGATTACATAGACATCTTTGAGAATATGATACTTTGTTTGAAATCATCTTTGAGAATATGAGTTTTCCAACCCAAGCAAATGTCTTCCCCTAGCCTCGGTCCAACCCTTCGAAGATCAATATAATTCTAACACTAGCTTGGGAACTCTAATAGTATGGAAACTCGAGACAAAGGTAAATAAATCGCCCAACCTCCTTTGAAATCTTAAGACACAAGCCCAAAACATATCCTTTGAAGTATAAATCCCTCATTTGGTTTGCCCATCAGTTTGTAGATTAAAAATTAGGGTTGCAGGATGAAACAATAGAAATTAAAGCTCCGAGAAATTAATCCATCCTCTAGGACAAATTGTAAACTCTATGACGATTCAGTTCCGGATATGACTTCCTTTGCTGAGATTGCATAAGTTTCAATAATTATTATCATAATCGATAAGATTCTATAATGGAGTGTACAATCCAGGTTTACAATCAAGTTTAGGAGTGCGAGTAAATGTGCATATCTAGGAAGGCAAGGAAGACAGGATAGGTTTCCTGGTACTATTGATATTACACAGACTCTTTTCTTGGATTTAGCGAATGGAGAATCTTACCTAAAAAATGGTTGGCAGAGTAATCTTACTTACTAGTCTCAAGCGTATAGACTATACTAACAATAGTCCTAGAGTAATTTCCAAACAATGTGCAATAGAAACTCTATTCTTAATCATGGATCAAACTTACTCAAAAATAAATAACCATCCAGAGTTCGTTATGAATTTCCAATCTAGTTCAGTGGTGTCTGTACTAACTCGGTATTCCTTGATCAAATACACTCCCCCCCCCCCCCAATCATTTAGAGCTCCAACAATTTTGTTTTTCCTTTGAGCTCAATGACTCTCCCCGCTAGTTGATATCCTAAACTTCCTTGTTTTACGACAGTCATATCCAAATGTAGTTAACTTCATATCTGCAATAGGCAATCTCTTCCTATATGGTTAAAACTAATGAAAACCATGAACAATGACATCTTATACTATATCACCACAATTCTGTAGTATTTTTTCTTTTCCCTTCATCTATTTTCGCTACACATATACTAGATCATTCAGTATGTCATATTGCGACAACAAAGAAATCTTACCTGATCTTTGATACCATCCTACTAGTTCTGTAGAAACTCAACTTAAATATCCTTCTTGGTGATATGAGTTATTAACGCGCTCCTTTTGTTTCCTAATAATCCATCCAACTGAAATATATGACATGCAACTAGAACCCCGGGCCCGCAGTCTAGAATTTATCACATAGTATCCTATCGCTCTCTAATCCTACATGTTTGGCATGATGCTTTTTGGGTTTCCAAATATAAAGTTAGTCGCCACATACGCAAACATACTAAAATATTGTTGGAAGCCCCAACTTCTTGCCGACGCAGTTGATCTAATGCGACAGTTGGATACTAAAAGTATCTTCAAAGTCAAACACTTATTCTAGTATGTCTGCGTCCGTTGTGGCAATGAAACCATTCATAAGTGCAGTCTGCCTACCCTCATTCTGTTGATGGAAGCATTGTGGAAAAAGTTCTTGTTTTACATAACTGACCAAGGAATAGTTTTAAGGAAATAAGATCTTGCTATGTTTGCAGTGTAAGACATTGACACAGTGCTAACTTCTA